>OU015749.1:13500316-13510462 GCA_907169655.1 Acomys percivali
ACACACACACACACACACACACACACACACACACACACGTCATAGGCCTTTAATTTCAGAAGCAGGTGGATTTCTGTGAGCTCGAGGTTAGCTGGTTTATATAGGTAGTTCTAGGCAAACCAGGGCTGCACAGTGAGACTGTTTCAAAAATAAAAGAAAACCTTTAAAATTTATATTATTTATTTATTTTGCAGCCCCAAAGAATCAAAACCTGGACCTTGTTTTACTTTTTTTATTTTTAAAGATTTATTTATTTATTATGTGTACCCCTGCAGTCCAGAAGAGGGCATTAGATCACATTATGGATGGTTGTGAGGCACCATGGGGTTGCTGGGAATTGAACTCAGGACCTCTGGAACAGCAGTCAGTGCTCTTATCCGCTGAGCCATCTCTCCAGCCCCAGGACCTCATTTTAAATAGCAATAAAATATGAAACATGAAATATGTGACACACAAGAGATATGATTTGGAGAAGTTTATAGTAGTGGTAGGGGTATCAGAGAGAGGGGGGAGGGGTAAGAGAGAGGAATAAGAGGAGAAAGAGAAAGAGAGAGGTGGCTTTGTCCTTTTTCTAATCCTGCGAAGATGGCCTAGCTAGTGGCCAGCAGATAACGGCATCATAGGCTGCTAGGCAGACTGAAGGCAATATGCTAACATTCTTTCCTTTTTCCTATAATTAAAAAAATGAGGGTATTGTATTGTTTTTCACATAAGGTAAGTTAAAGTATATAAATGTAGGTTCATTGGAGATAGAAAAAAAGCAAGAGCAACAAAATGTCCAGATTATATGGTGAAGGGGAAGTTAGAGCTTTGTTCTGGAAGTTTAGGGTAGAGGGCGGGGAACGTCAGCCATGTCCTGCAGCAGATAGTGCTGAGGAGTGCTAGGAGAACCTGGGGCTGTGTGTCCCGGGTCTGGGGCACGCCATTTCAGCCTTTTGTGAATGGATAAGGGATGAAGAAATCAATGTCTTTGACTGCTCCCTGCTGACAGTGGGGCAGCGACCGTGAGTTAAAAGGCTGAAAGGTTGGCCAGGCCCAGGAAGAACAGGCTGTTGTGTTTGCTGTCCAGGGTCTGAGAACGTCTGCAGCTGGGAAAGGCAATGCAGTCCAGCTGATACGATCTGTGATGTTGGACTGGAGCGCCTCTGGATAGCTGCTCTGACGATGTCATAGGCAGGGAATCTGGCAGGATACTGGAACGTATATATGGGCAGAGGGCAAAGTTAGTAGGTTAGGGAGAACTTTTGAGAGAGTGGGCAGAGACGGAAGTATTGTAGTGAAGAAGAGAAAAGCTTGCATTTTACCCGACTGTTGGTGGTAATTAAAGAGGTCTCAAAAAAATAAAAATAAAAATAAAAAAATAAAGAGGTCTCATTTTGGTTCTGTCCAAGTTTGGTTGCAGAGGTGTGTAAGCTTAGAAGCCCTTAAGGTGGGCATAGAGACTTGAAATTCTCCAGAAGGCATCCCAGAGGAGCCTGGAAAGGCAGGGAATGGATTATTTCCTATGGGGAGGTAAAGTCAGTAATCCATTAGGGCATCCCCAGAAACGGATTGTGACTCAAAAAAGGTAGGTACAGACTGTCCCAGTGACTCGTCGGTGCTGGTCAGCCACCAAGAGAGCTCAGCTTGGTGGATGAGCTGCCTGAGGACATGGCCCACTCAGTACTAGGATTTGTGGCAGCAGTGCGTGGTGACAATGGGTAGTGGTAGCGGCAGAAAAAGAGCTGTGTCAGCAGTCTCTTCCAGGGGGGAAAAATCCTAGTTCTAAGTCAGCACGAAGAACCAGCCACAGTCATGTAGACTGGGATTGGGTACCTCTGCTCCCCGTGAAGCAGACAGTCTCGGACAAAGGAGGACGGAGCAGAAGCCAAGGAACTAGGTGGGGAGAGGGAGTACTGGCCGGCAATGGCCTGAGAATAGAGCTTAGAGAAAGCGGATCTGTTGTGTGCAGGTGGAGAAAGTTCCCACGATAAAGACCTTGGGACTGCTTTCCCTGTATGGTCTGCCAATTGTAAATACCAATAAAATCTGAAATATGTGCCACACAACAGATATGATATGGAGAGGTTTATTACAGTGGCAGAGAGAGAGAGAGAGAGAGAGAGAGAGAGAGAGAGAGAGAGAGAGAGAGAGAGAGAGACAGAGAGAGACAGAGACAGAGAGACAGAGAGACAGAGAGACAGAGAGAGAAACAAGAGGAGCAAGAGAAAGAGAGGTGGGTTTGTCCTTTTTATGTAGGTGGCCTACCTAGTGGCAGACAGGTAATGACATCATAGGTTGCTAGGCAGACTCAGGGCAGTATAGTAACACCTCTTACACACCGGGTGGCTCAGCTTGGTTTGGAACTTGCTGTTTTAGTCCTGACTGGTCTTGAACTCTTGATCCTCCTGTCTTTGTTTCTGGAGTCCTGGGGCATGTGCCACCACGTCTGACTCTGTATGTGTGTTTTCTTCCCTACCAGGGAAAGGATGTGACAGAGATAATGAAAAAGATGTGGAGGTAATAAGTCAGCGAGGACAAAGCAAATTAGAGAACTAAATTACCGCACAGAACAGAAGACAAATCTTCAGGAAAGTATCGGCAGCAAGGAAGACAGAGGGATTCTATATCTGTGATAGATATGAGGGGACAAATGAAGAAAAACACAGATTAGGACTGAGATGCAAGCAGGAGCCAGTGCTGAGGCAGCTCCAGTGAGAGACCCTTGAAGGAAGGCTGGGGGTGCGCGGGGGGAGGGGAGCCCCAAAATGTTGACGAAAAAACTCACAAAAACAGTGTTGACAAGATACAATTTTTAATATATGCACAAGCATTTAGAATCTCTTCTCAAGATGATGCAGGCGCATAAATGAGTTTAAGTGTCAAAACTCTGGCAGGAGAAGCATCAAGATTCTTTTGCAGTGCTGACAATTGGACCAAATTATTTTTAGTATTTGATTAGGTTTTTGTTTTTTAGTGCTAGGAATCTAGCTTCATTCCTGGAGTGTCCCAGGCAATGCTCCAGGGGTTTTTGCTGTTGTTGATTAGTTGATTGTTATTTGAGTTTTGTTTATTTGAGAGAGTGTCTCAGTCTGTAGCCCAGGTTAGCCTAGCACTCACTAGGTCACCCACGTTGACCTCAAACTCACAGCAATACTTCTGTCTCAGACCTTGGGAGTGCTGGTGATGAAAGTAGGAGATAGGCATCAGGCAAGCAGGTTTTTCTTTTGTTTTGTTTTGTTTTGGTTTTTCGAGACAGGGTTTCTCTGTGTAGTAGCCTTGGCTGTCCTAGACTCATTTTGTAGACCAGGCTGGCCTCTAACTCACAGCAATCCTTCTACCTCTGCCTCCAAAGTGCTGTGGTCAAGCAGTTTTAGGGTAGGGTCCCCAAACATGGACAATTTTGACTCTTGTCCTTGACTGAAGCTGGAAATGACCTTCGTCCTCTGTGTGCTTCTGAGCTTGCTGGAGGCAGAGAGCACCAGGAGGGAGGTCTGGTTGTTCTCTGTCTTCTCTTAAGTGAGAAAGCCTGCCTGGAAACAACACAGAGCAACGGGAAGGAAACTGGAAGGCGCCTGGTGGACGGGCCCACTTCATGAGCCAGCCCTCCCTATACCCCAGCTTCTGCCATTAAAACCCCCCTGGGCTAACAGCTTGGTGGCACCTCACTTTCTCAGGTTCATTTCTGCTGTTGGCAGCTCTGTTTTGTTTCCCTTGAATTCCCAGCAGTAACCCTATTAAAAAAAAAAACCTCCTTTCCAAATTCACCCTCCTGTATATGAATTTCATGCTTCAAGTCACAGACAAAGCACCAGGAAGAGCTGGCCTGGGGTGGCTTTGGTGGCCTTCATGTGTCCAAAACCCTGGACTCTGAGGTATACTTGCCTGAATCAGGAGAGGAGGCCCTGTGGTCACAAAGGCCCCCACCTTCCTCATGTCACAGCACGTGCTATCATCCTAGGCCTCTAATGCACTCTTGGAAATTTGAAATGACAATAAATAAAACTGTATTTGCTTGACATCTTTCTCCTCCCACTCACTCTATGTACACACACACACACACACACACACACACGCACGCACACACACACACGCACGCACACACACACACATGCACACCCCAAACTCATAAACACACACACACTACCCTCATATACTCCTCCAAACTCACAAACACACACACACACCCAAACTCATACACAACCCCAAACTCTACATACACCAAACTCATTCCTCACCCCCAAACTTGTGCATATATTCATACACACATCAAATCATACATACACACACACACTCTCACTCATAGATATACCCCAAACTCATACACATACACACATCTAAACTGTCTCATTCACATACTGCAAACACACTCACCAAGCATACACACACTAAAATCACACCCTAAACTCACTCACAAACATATATATACACACACCAAACACATGCACCGAATTCATACACATATCCCAAACACAGACACCCCAAACTCATACACACACCCTAAACTCAAACACACACACTTGAAATTCACATACCTCAAACTCACTCATACACACACTAAACACACAGACATATGCCAGGCGTGGTGGCGCATGCCTATAATCCCAGCACTCGGGAGGCAGAGGCAGGTGGATCACTGTGAGTTCGAGGCCAGCCTGGTCTACAAAGCGAGTCCAGGACAGCCAAGGCTACACAGAGAGACCCTGTCTCAAAAAAACAAAAACAAAACAAAACAAAACAAAACAAAAAACCACACAGACATACACACAAACATACACACCCCAAACTCATACACATACCCCAAACTCATTCTCATACACAAAAACACACACCAAACACATAAACACATCCCAAACATACACACACACACACACACCAAATCCACATGCACACGCATCAAACTCATACACATATACACACACCAAACTCTCTCTCTCTCTCACACACACACATCAAACTCATACATACTCCCAAACTCATATACATACATACCCCTCAAATTCATATACCCCAAACTCACTCACATACACTTATATGCATACACACACCAAATTCATATACACACCTCAAACTCACTTACACACACACATCCTGCAAACTCACACACATGCAGCAAACTCATATACAGATCCCAAACTCACTTACACACACATACCCACATGAAACACACATGCACCCTAAACTCACACATACCCATGCACCAAATTAATAATAAACCACAAACTCATACACATACACATACCCCAAACTCTCTCACACACACTGAAAGCTCACACACACACACATACACACACCAAACTCACATACACCTGTACCAGACTCATATACACACCCCAAACTCACATTCCCCAAACTCACACACATAATATACACACAGAAAACACACACACCCAAACTCATACACAAACACCAAACGTAAACACACAGATACACCAAACTCTCTCTCTCTCTCTCTCTCTCACACACACACACACACACACACATCCCAAATTCATAAATATATACACACAGACATCAAACTCCTTCCCTTCCTTCTCTCTCTCTCATATACACATACACATGTACATACACTTACCCCATACTTTCTCTCACACGAAGTCTTCTCCCTAAAACTTGTGAACATTGTGAGACTTAAACACACATTTTCTATGAACATGAACATTTTTACTCCCCAGAGTCAGCATCCCCTCTGAGGAAGTTAATATTTAGGTGGCATTTAAGAGGTCATCCTATTTAAATATCAGGAGCTCTAGGCATATTTTAAAACTTTTTCCTCTTTAAATAAGAATCAAATTATGGCTTACCTATTGTATTTGATTATTTTGTTTTGTCTATTGACAGTGTATAGACTTTTTAAAATCAATTTCGTCTTTGAAAAGACATTTTTATTTTTTCCTGAAGTGCTGGGCATGGGATGTGGGTGTTGTAGGCAGACAGGAGCTCCAACAGTGAACCACATCCCTTGCCCACTTTGCATTTGATTGCATGAGAAAAATGCTGGTGAGCAGGTTTTTCCAGATTCATTTTCATCTTCAGAGGTGCCATTTTACTTAATTATTTTCTGTTATCATTATGGTATCTTCAAATTTTAAAATAATTTGTACACAAAGGGCTAATTAAGTGCCAGTAATTCCAAGCCCTAAAGACATGTCAGACATTGTAGTGACAGTCACGTTCATCTGCTAGTGCAGTAGACGCTGGTGTTGATCTGCTAGTGCAGTAGATGCTGGCGTCCATCTGCTTAGTAGTGGAGAGACAGAAGGCCTGGCAGGGCAGTGGCTCAGAGCTCCCCCATCCTCCCCAAGAAGACCTAGCTGGGATTCGGCCCACTCCCGTCCACTCTCTTAATAACTAGTTTGCTCTGTGTGTGTGTGTTGTTGTGTTTGTTGTTGTTGTTGTTTTGTTTTTCCAAGACTAGTTCCCTCTGAAACCACAAAGTTTCTTTATCTCTAAGAATATTTTGAAACATTTTGTTTGTAAACTGAATGTAACTATGTAACTCTTAAAGTGGTCTCTGTGCCTGCCCCCTCCATCTCAAATGCAGGCCATCATGCCCAGCTCAAAGTTTGTTTGCTTGGTTTCCCTCCCTCTGTATGCGTGCATATATATATACACACACACACATACATATATATATACACACACATACATACATATACATATATGTGTGTGTATCTATATCTATATCTATCTATCTATCTATCTATCTATTTATCTATAAATAGAATTTGGGGTTTTTTTTTGTTTTGTTTTGTTTTGTTTTGTTTTTGAGACAGGGTTTCTCTGTGTAGCCTTGGCTATCCTGGCTCTCACTATGTAGATCAGGATGGCCTTGAACTCATAGCAATCCACCTCCACTTCCCAGAGTGCTGGGCTGAATGGCATGCACCACCATGCCCAGTTCTATTGTTTCTTTAAAACAGGACCTAGGCATCCAAGGCTGACCTTGAACTTTAGTCCCCCTTCCTATATCTCCACACTGCTGAGAATGAAGACAAGTGCCCGCGTGTTTGGCTTATTGGGTGTTTTTGACAAGCACTGTTTATAAAGAAAATTAAGTCTAAAATGATTATGAGAGGGCTAGCATATTCACATGTTCAAATCTTATTGAAGAAAAATTAGACATGCATATTTTATTTTGAAAATCTGGGTAAAAGAAGCAAATTAACACATAATGGGAACATGGGTGAAAACAACCTTTTCTCTTTATGAGTCTCTCAGGAAAGTATTAAAAGATGAACAACTCAGTACCTGCTCATCTCTTGTCTGCTTCCTCAGATAACGACCCTTTTATTGATTTTTAAGAGCTTTTACACACGTTTGGGGCACACATCTCCCATGCCCTTGGCCCCTGGGACATCTTCTGAATCACATGTTGTAATGGGCACTAGGAAAGTCTCCAGCCATTGACAGCTTTCTTCACAGCTCCTCCTAGGTTTGGATGCCTATAAAGCTTGGGAGGGCAGTTAATGGTTCTGGGGACATGGTGGTGGTCACCTCACTTGGGGCATCATCTACATGAGGTTCCCTGTGTTCTCTCAAGGTACTTATCCTTAGCACTTGCCTCTGAGAGCTTGGACTTCCACTTAGCCCTCATGCCTTCTCCTCTTATGCTGTGCATGGCATAGTGTGAGCAGTCAAAAGCTAGAGGCTAGGAAGGGCGGAATGGCAAGTAACCCCAGCCCTCCCTGTGTATGCCCTGAGCCACGGGCATTGGTAGTACACCCCTTCCCTAATCCTGACCAAGCACAGCTGTATGTATAGCTGTGGAGCGGCGTGCACCACAGACAGTAGCCACAACCAATCAGGAAGCTGGTCTTACTACTCTTGAAGCTGAAATGGCCAGCATTTTGGGGCTCACAAGGAGTGGGCCCTGGCGACCAGGCCTTTGCTCATCATGTGATTTGGGGTCAACATGGATTCTCCAATCATTTTTCAGAGGGCCAAGACCTGAAGGAAGTGAGGTTCTTCTTTTGAGACATGGCAGCAGTCATTGTGTGGATGGAGGGGCCTGTTCTATCATGGGCTATAGGGAGACCGTTGTATTGTCATGGTATTGATGACTACATGGGCTTGTCACAAATCACATTAAACATAGTCTGCTAAACCAGTGGTTCTCAACCTGTGGGCCATGACCCCTTTGGGGGACTAAACAACCATTTCACAGGGGTTGCATAGCAGATATCCTGAATATCAGTTATTTACACCATGATTCATAACAGGAGCAAAGTTACAGTTGTGAAGTAGCAATGAAAGAATTTTATCGTTGGAGTGACCACAACATGAGGAACTCTATTAAAGGGCCACAGCATTGTGACAGTTGAGCACAACTGCAGCAAACCAAGCATAAGGAGACATGTGGGGGTTTCCTCCAGGTGTAGCTTGGTTTTTCAATGTCCAAGGAGTCCCCCAGTCACAGGGTAGAATAGACAACGTGGATTCCCACTCAGAAGATCCTTGGGTGTGTCTCTGGAAGGAGATCTCGGCTAGCTATGGTGGCCGTTGGGCTGAGGACCTGAATCTGGATGTGGAAGAAGCTAACAGGATGCTAATGGGAGGAGGAGGGTGAGCAGGTGGACACCCATGATGGATCCATTTTGCTGCTAATTGTTGTCATGAAGGCTGAGCTGCTACTGCCCAAGCCAACAGGACCATCCGCTCATAGCTAGTTGGCTGTATGCAGCAGTGAACAAGAGATGTGGTCTTAAACAAGCTGGGACTGACACCAATGTTATCCTCAGACCTCCACCCACAGACACACACACACACACACACACACACACACACACACACACAAATATGCATATGCACACAAAAACAGTTTTAGAAAATAAAAAGGGGCACCAGAGCAATATTGGTAGAGAGATATACCTTGGGCACTTTTCCTGTTTTGTTTTTTTCGTCAGGTAAATTCAGATCTGAGTATGAAAAGTGATTGGGTGAATATGACAGTTGAGTACCTTTGGGATATATTTCTAAAATCATCTGTATTTTAGATCCCCCTTTGGGGGCTCTTGGGAATAAAATGGCTTCTGAAATGAACAAAAGTGGGGCACAGAGAGACGGCTTAGTCATTAAGAGCACTGGCTGCTCTTCCATAGGACTAGAGTTTGGCTCTCAGCTCCCACATCAAGTAACTCAGAACCACTTGACACTCCAGGGCACCTGAAACCCTCTAGTGGATTCCATGGGCACCAGCATACACATGTACATACTAATACACACACACACACACACACACACACACACACACATAAATGAAAATAAAAAATAAGATAAATATTAAAACACCTTTACTAAAATTAGCAAAAGTGGTGACTTAGAAACATCATTTGTATATGCACATATTAGGGAAAAAAGAGGATAATATACCAAAATACACCTGTAACAGCTATTTGTTGATTCAGACACTGTTGTAGGGTCAGGGAGACAACTTACTGCCTTCACAGGTTTTGGACTCTGCTGGAGTAGTCTGACTGTAAACACATACACACAGTGACATCCTAGGACAGACGTGTGACCCGAAAGAAGCGGTGGAGGGATGGAGGACTGGAGAAGGTACGATGGTTGTTTCAAGACAGCAGGTGGCTTTCACTGTTTCCTTTGTGGGTTTTCTCTATGGTCCTAGTTACTGAGAGCAAACACACATTCTTCCTGTCACTAGAAACAGAACCGCATGTGAAGCGGCTTTGTACTAAGTGACAATGAGTGGCCATCCTTCTTATTTTCATTTCCTGCCTGGTTCTGGTTTGACAAAGGTCTCTTTGGACTGGTGTTTACTGGTCCATTGTACTTGGGATGTGGTGATTTTTGGGGAGAAGGAAAGGGCAGGTGGATTTGCAGCTTTTTATTTATTTCCTTTATATGAAGTAAAGTGCAGAAGCTGACAAGGATAGGGCCCCACACAGGAAGACAGGATTGGTGGGGTCTAGATTAACATCTGGGAATGGCCACCACTGAATTTACATTTCTTGCTGTGGGTTTATCTCCACCTGTCAAAGAACACCCCTGGGACTGTTAGAAAGCACACTACCTCTAACCTAGGCTCCTGGGGTGCTGTTCAGGGCCCTGAGAAAACTGAGTCAGTACCTGTGACTGTGACACTGCCCACATCACCTGTGAGGAGGGCATGAGCACATCACCTGTGAGGAGGGCATGAGCACATCA
>OU015749.1:13510472-13525145 GCA_907169655.1 Acomys percivali
GAGGGCATGAGCACATCATCTGTCAGGAGGGCATGTGTACCTCACCATGTTATGAACCTCCTGCCTCAGTCTCTCAAATACTTATACTGCAGTTGTATGGCACTGTATATCCAGACACTGTAATCTCTCTCTCTCTTTTTTTAAAAGATTTCTTTATTTATTATGTATACAATATCCTGCCTGCAAGCCAGAAGAGGACACCAGATCTCATTATAGATGGTTGTGAGCCACCATGTGGTTGCTGGGAATTGAACTCATTACCTTTGGAAGAGCAGTCGGTGCTCTTAACCTCTGAGCCATCTCTCCAGCCCCGACACTGTAATCTCAATCTCTCTCTCTCTCTCTCTCTCTCTCTCTCTCTCTCTCTCTCTCTCTCTCTCTCTCTCTCTCTCTCTGTCTCTGTCTCTCCCTCCCCCTTCCTCCTTCCCTCCCTCCCCCTCCATTCTTTATTTCCTTTCTTGGCTGTGTGAGAGTGTGTATGTGTTATGTATATATTCATGAATGTGTGCAGCACATGTGCACGTGGTGGTGGTGGGGTAAGTGGAGGCCAGAGGAGGAGGATATTACATGTCCTTTCTAACACTGTCCATCTTGTTTCCTTGAGATGAGCCTTCACTGCACTTGGAGCTAGGCTAGCAGCCAGCTACCCAGCTGGCTTATCTTCTCCCTTCCCGGCACTGACATTGCAGTGCTTGGCTAATTGGCTGTGCTTGGCTTTTACATGGGTACTAGGGATTGGAACTTAGTTCCTCAAGCTTGTGCAGCAACAACTTTTATCTACTGAACCATCTCCCTAGCTCCCTAAAAAAATTTTGTTTATTAAATGCATTGTAAGTTATATAAGAGTACACCCCTGTGACCAGCGTAAATATGAAAAGGGAAACCTATCTCCCTACTGTTTTCCTTCTCTTTGGACTTGCTTTTTTTGTGTGTGTGTCCCCTTCTGTCTTAGTTAGGGTGACTATTGCTGTGACAAACCACCATGACCAGAAGCAACCCAGGGAGGAGGGGGTTTATCTTCCTTACACTTCCACGTTGTGATCCATCATCACAGGAAGTCAGGGCAGCAGACAGGGACTCAGGATGGGCAGAAATGAGAGGCAGGAGCTGACACAGAGGCCATGGAGGGTGATGCTTACTGGCTTGCTCCTCACTGCTTGCTCTGCCTGCTTTGCTATAGGACCCAGGACTGCCATCCCGGCAGTGGTATTGCTCACAGTCAGCTGGGCCCTTGGACATCAATCATCAATCAAAAAAAAAAAAAAAATTCACCACAAACTGTGACAAAGGCCAATCTGGTTAGGATATTTTCTTTTTCTTTTCTTTTCTTTTTAGTTTGTTCACTTTACATCTTGATTGTAGCCCCCCACCCTCATCACTTCCTGGTCCCACCAGAGGACATTTTCTTAATTAAGGTTCTCTTTCCCAGATAACTCTAGACCAGCAGTTCTCAACCTGTGGGTCTAGACCCCTTTGGAGGTCACATATGAGATACCCCGCATATCAGATACTTACATCATGATTCATAGCAGCAGCAAAATTTACAGTAACAAAGTAGCAACAAAACAATTGTATGGTTGGGGGGTAACACAAGGAACTGTATTAAAGGGCCACAGTGTTAGGAAGGCTGAGAACCACTGCTCTAGATTATGTTAAGTCAACATAAAAACTACCCAGTGCACAGTCCTGCCCTTGTTGGCGTGATTGGATTCCAAGTGCATGCATGGGTCAGGAGAGCTGACGGCTGAAAACCTTGCTGAGCTGGGGGATCTTTCTGATAATGCTTCCAGACTTACAAAGAACTAGCTGAGTGAAAAGAACCCTAGGCTTTAGTGCAGACTGTTAGAACTGAAAACTCCATGCTGTCATTCATTCATTCATTCGCTCACTGGCTGGTCTTTGATGGGAGCTGTAAAACCGGAAAGACCTGGGTTCGTATGTTCATCTGTTTCCTTCCATCCATGTTGCTTTGGACAAGTGGATAACCGTCCTGAGCATTCTTACCTCATATTTGAAACAAGCAGCTGGTAGTCATTCCACGTGGTATTTGCAGGACAAGGTACAGTCTACATGGCTATCTGTGGTGTTGTTACAGCCACCATTTGAATCCAAAGCAGATATTGAGAATGCAGACATTTTGACAGAGAATCTGGGGAGGAAAGAAGAGAACATGTAGACTCAAAAAAATGTCCCATGGAGATTTGGAGTATTCATTTAGGAAGGGAAGACTATGTGTGGGGAAATGAAGATTGGGAGATTTGGACATTAATAGAAACATGTTGAGACCGACAAGGGTGTTTTGATGCCAATTTTCCTGTTCATTAGTTATGCATAGCTCCCATCCACAGGGCCAGAGTCTTGCTGTGGCGGACACCCCCGCTTCCCACTAATGTCCTAATAGAGCAAAAGGCTTGACAATATACTTGAAGTTGGAGATATCCCCAGGGGAAAGGACTGGGCCGGGTCAGGTCTTTCAAAGCTTAGTGGAATGGCTACCAAAAGACAGTACAGCACAAAAAGGACCTAAATGTGCCTTGCCTGCCAACGTTGAGAGGGTGACAGAAAGAAAGAACACCAATAAATAAACAACAAATATAAATAAATAAGATAAAAGCAGAAAGGTCAACTGAAGAACTCAGCAAGAAAGACAAAGTCAAGGGACCAATACATAAATATATACATGCATATGAATATATGGAGGGAAAATATTGAGACCATTTTTCAAAAAGTGATTAAAAATGAGAAATAACTGTATATTTTAAACACAGAGGGTGGGAGTCAATACAGATATTAATTAGGAAGCTGGTGGAGGGCTAGGGAAATAAAAAGGCTGGTACCCAGAGATAGGGGGGAGCACCAGAAAGTTGGGAACATACTCCTGTGGTTAAATTCTGGATATTGAAAGCTGCTATCATTTGTTTGTTTGTTTAATGGAGGGGAGCTTGTACCACAGAACAAACAAGGAGAGGTCAGAGGGCAACTTGTGAGGGGCCTTTCTCTCCTTTCACCATGTGGGTTCTCGGACTAGAACTCAGGTTGTCAGGCATGGTGGCAGGTACCCACGGAGCCATCTTGCCAGCCCCCATCAGCTGCTGTTGTAAGAGCAGCTCTATGGCTTTCCAGGTTCTCATGCTGGCTATCCAAGGCTTGGTCTATGGCCATCCATTATGGTTTGGGTGTGACCCCCAAGGGTTCCTATGCTGAGGCCTGGCGCTTGGTGTGGTAAAGTTCAGCTGTGGTAGAGCCTGTCGGAGATGAACATCACAGGGGCATGTTGCTCTTGGAAGGGGTGATTATTAGTTTCTGGGAGTCGGTTCCTGCAAGAGTGAGTTGTTCCAAAAAGAGCAAGCGGAGTTGTGAAATCTCTCGGGAATTCTGCCTGCCAGTTGCTCTCCTTCTATGAGATTGTGATGCTACCCTGCGGTGTAACCAGAGGGCTCTCACCAGAGCCAAGCAGGTGGGGCTGTGTCATCTTAGACCTGTGGATCCCCAAACTGTGAGTTAGATAAACTTGTCTTTGTGAGTATCCAGCTTTAGCTATTTCGTTATAGCAACTGAAGATGGAAAATGCACCTGCATAGTATGCGATACCCTACGGGTGCTCAAGGTTTTGACAACGGTCATTTGATAATGTGCAGCCTCTAAGAACTTGCTCATGGGATCCGAAAGTTTTGACCTGGCCTGAAGCCTGTTGGCAGAGCACTTTGTTAGCACATCTGAAGCCACAAATCCAACCCTACTATTGTCCCTGCCCGCATGCACTTTAATACAGTTGGGACCATAAAACAGCTCACTTGCTTTTGCTCTCATCCATACATGAAAAAGCAGGTTAGTTCAAAGCCTCTCAGACAAGGACAGCTCTGACCTGGGCTGCAGTATCATGCCATTTTAAAATCCAGTCTTCCACAGCAGGGTTATTCCTCGGACACTGATAGTCACCAATAGTGTGAGGTGTGTGTGTGTGTGTGTGTGTGTGTGTGTGTGTGTGTGTAGGCTTCCACTCCCCGGGTGCAGGCCTTATCTGGCGTTGATCAGAAGGGACCAAGGGCAGATAGATTCTGGTCCTTACACCAAGATACGCTTATACAACAAATGTTAATCACTATGGTTTCCTAGTTACTTTCTCATAGCCGAAGTCCCTAGCAGCCAAACCGTGTCCTTTCTTTTGTCTAGTCACTTCAGTTTATTGCTTTCTGCAAGCAGAGATCTGACTTCTTTTCAAATCATTCATGTACGCATGCTCACGTGCATGTGTGTGTGTGTGTGTATGTGTGTGTGTGTGTGTAGACACACAAGTGAGCAGACCTGTGGAGGCCGGAAGAGGTAATCAGATCCTCCAGATCTGGAGTTATAGGCAGTTGTGAGCTTCCCCATAGGGTGCTGGGGAACCAAAATTTGGTCCTCTATAGCAAGTACTATTTACTGCAAAGCTTTCCCAACAGTCCCCACGTCTGACAATTTTCTTTTTAAAGATTTATTATTTTACAGTATTCTGCCTACATGTGAGCCAGCAGGCTAGAAGTGGGCACCAAATCTGGTTATAGATGGTTGTGAGCCACCAAGTGGTTGCTGGGAATCGAACTCAGGACCTTTGGAAGAACAGTGCCCTTAACCTCTGAGCCATCTCTCCAGCCCATGTCTGACAACTTTTTATTTATTTATTTAGTTTTTTTTGTCTTTTGAGACAGGGTTTCTCTGTGTAGCCTTGGCTGTCCTGGACTCACTTCGTAGACCAGGCTGGCCTCGAACTCACAGAGATCCACCTGCCTCTGCCTCCCCAGTGCTGGGATTAAAGGCGTGCACCATCACATCTGGCCTTATCTGACAAAATTTTAAACACACCTCTTGTGTGTGCATGTGCATGTGTGTGCATCCACATGGAAGCCAGTGGTCAACCTCAGGTGTTGTTTGTCTACTGTGTTTCTCTGGGCTAGGATCTCTCACTGGCACATAAGGCTTGCACAGTAGGCTGAGCTGGTTGGCCAGTGAGCATCAGGGTTCCACCTCGCTCCACCTTTTCCTGATCACTGCTTTTTATGAGGCTTTTCTCAGGACAAGTAAACATCTTAACATTGTGTGTTTTCTCCTTGAGTTAGTCAGTTTATTTCACAGCTCCTATTGGCTGAATACAAGAAAGAAGAAATGTTTCGCTTTCTACAGATGGAGCATGAAAACTAATAACTACCTTCTCCTTGAATTGCTTTGAAAATTAGCTTTCCAGCAGCAAACAAGCTGCTTCTTTCTCCTGTTAAAAAGCTGGAGCCGGTGAGATGGCTCAGCCAGTACGCGTGCCTGCTGTGAGTTCAATGACCTGAGCTCAATCTCCTGGCCTACATGGTGGGAAAAGAGCACTGACTCCTTCAAATTGTCCTCCAACCTACACAGGCGCGCGCGCGCACACACACACACACACACACACACACACACACACACACACACACACGCACACACACACAAATAAATAAAAACCTGGGTCTCTAGACTGGCTCTTTAGCCGTCAGAATGGGTTTGTTGTGATTCATTGACTTGTCAGTGCTGTGCTAACTTGCCTCAAAGATGGACTTACTGGTCAGTAGTTGTGTCCTGGTGCCACCACTGTGCAGCTAGCAGGAGTACAGCCTGGGACTTGGAAGCCAAAAAGTAACACGACTACTCCCCCATAACCTTTTCAAGCCCAGTCCCTACTTGTTACAATGACCCAGTGGCATGACACAGGAAAGCTTTTTGAGGGGCTTTCCAGGATATAGGATAAGTCTGTTAAGCAAGAATTTGCCAGAAGATAGACTGAAAACCCACTAAACCGGTTTGTACTCCACCGGGCAACCACTCCACTCCAGAGGCATTGTGGGCAAATGCCAAACTGTCCGCTCAAACAAGTCTCTTATGTTTGGTTTTCTTTTAACTTGAGACGGGCTTTCACTTTCCTCCTTTTTTATCTTTTTCTTGCAGCTGGTTCTTCGATATGCCTGGGCCAGCCTGTTTATCTCACAAGCTTTAGAAGGCAGACTCTCTCCCCTCCCCCTGCCCTTGCTCTGCCTCTCCCCCCACCCTGCCCTCCACTCTTCCCTGCCTAGTTTAAATGCATCTTTTCTTAGTAATGGTGTTTCGACTTGATTTTTGGACAGAGCTAAGCCACAGTGACACAAGAACATTCTCTCCTTATTTTATGGGGTGCTTTTGTTCCTCCCAAGCTGTGTATATTTTCTGATTTGGCTCCTAGTTGGGAAAGGGGTTGATGTTCACAGAGAGTTGGGAGCCATGTTGGGTCGATTGGTCTTTAGAAAAAACAAGCCAGGGCTGGAGAGATGGCTCAGAGGTTAAGAGCATGTCTGCTCTTCCAGAGGTCCTGAGTTCAGTTCCCAGCACCCACATGGTGGCTCACAGCCATCTATAATGTGATCTGATGCCCTCTTCTGGCGTGCAGGTGTATGAACATGCAGACAGAGAGCACTGTACACAGCATAATAAATAAATAAATCTTAAAAGAAAGAAACAAGCCAACACTGCTCACCTGATAAAGCTCAGTACCAACATGGAGCTGGGCTGCAAGAGGCCAATCAATTTGAATTAAGGAGATTAACAGTCTTGAGCACATAGAAGTCTGGTCACATGCTTCTGAATGTCCTGGCCATCAGCAGCCTGAAAGCAGGCAATGAGCTCCAGAGGAACTGGACTGTGTCTTTGGGGCCAATGTCAAGGTGACAGAAGAGAATACAAAAGGAAAAATCACTGTTTGCTCAGGATGTCCTACTGGCACTTTGGGGCAGGGTCTTTGTATGGGGCAGGGGGTGGAGCTGCTCTATATAGCATACTAAGCATCATTTTTTGTGTCTCCAGGCCTAAGCTCAAATGCCAGTTGACCCAATCCAACCCAAAGAAGACCATTGTCCACACAGCTTCTTAGTGGATGATAGTTCTATTATGGTCTGCACATGGAAGAAGTCAGGCTCCTATCTGGCCCCTCTTCCTATACTAGGTACTACAGAAGACCTGCACATTGGGGTATAGGTCTCTATGTTCCACCATTCCTGGGGCTTCTTCATGTCCAGACTGTAACAGGGGAAGGCAAAGGCAGGGGTTACAGAGAAGGGTGGGCAGGTAGCCAGGAAGAAGATAAGGATCCAGGTAGAGGAGAGGGACTTTGGTATTACATAGACTGAGCTGGACCTATTCCTGCCCCTAGTCTCCAAGTCTGGCAGCCTCTGCGCTGGCTCTGGGCTGCAGCATGTAATGAACATCTCTCCCCGATACACACACACACTCTCACCTCTCCCCCACTCTTTTACATATAATATTTAAAATTAATTCTTTGAGAATTTTACCCATGCATAGAATGTATTTCAACCATATATACTCCCACTGTTCCTCTCCAACTCTTCTTAGACCCCCCTCCCCACATACCCCTTCAGTTTTATGTTATCTATCTTTCTATCTATCTATCTATCTATCTATCTATCTATCTATCTATCTCTTTAATGACTCAGTCCAATTAGTGCTACCCAGATACAAATGAGTATAGAGCCACACACTGGAGCACGGGCAACCTATCAGGGGCCACATCCCTAAAGAAAACTGACCCCCTCTTCCTGCACAGTCATCAACTGTCAATAGCAACTCAGCTAGGGGTGGGAATTTGCTGACCAGCTTGATCCTATACAGGTCTTATGCAGGCAGTCAAAGTGGCCACAAGTGCATGAATGCAATGGTCTTGTCATGTCCAGAAGACACTGTTTTACTCCAGTCTTCCCTGGCCTCTGGCTCTTACGGTCTTTCTGTACCCTCTTCCTTGGCATCTCCTGAGCCTTGGGTAGAGGAGGTTCAATAGAGATGTTCCATTTAAGGCCGAGCCATCCACAGATACTTGCTCTGTGTACTTTGATGGAGTGTGGGGTTCTTTATCAACCACTGTCCCTGCACAAGCATAGGTCCTTTTAGAGATAAATACCTCATGTCCTCTGTTAAGAACAGAGCTACAGTCAGCTCTTGGTGATTTAAGCCTCACTGGAGAGAGTGCACAAAGCACACAGTGTCACCCAGTCACCCTCTACTTCATGATTACAGTGAGAATGGGAAGGCGGAGCTACACTTAGCTCCTAGACCTAATGGTCTGAATAGTTAGCGGTAGGGATGGAGACAGTTCCACAGTGCCACCAGGAGCCTGAGAAGCCTCAGTCTTTTGGGGACCTGCATTTGGGTAAAGTCAGGTAGTTGTTTTTATTTTTATTTTTTTATTTTTGAGACAGGTGTTGGCATAAGGTTATTGTGTAATTCAAATGCTGATTTCTGTAACCCTCCTCTCCCCCCATATCTGGTTGAAACCTTCTTCTGAGAATTTTCTGTCTAAATGCTGTATAAACTCTGCTCCCCAGCTGCCGACCTGATGTGTCAATGAAGCAGCTTACAGCCAATCGATGAGCAGGGAGGGAGTAGGGTTGGACTTCCTGCCAGCCATGGGAGGAGGAGTTAGAAGAGGAAGTAGAGGACTCAGCAGGGGACTTAGTCACAAGCAGAGGAACCAGAGAGATGAAGATGCAGCTGGAGCAAAGAAAGAACTAAAAAGCAAGTAATGGGGATTTTGGCAAAGATGGAGTCAGGATAATATAGAAGGTTAGGAACAGACTTAAACTGCTAAAGATTGTGTTATAACACCTTATAAACAAATATAAAAGAGTCTCGATTATTTGTGTGATAGGTTAAGGGAGAAACTAAGAGAAGCAAACACAGTTTTATAAAAATAAATATTAACAGACAGGGTCTCTCTATGTCACTCTAGCTGGCGTAGAACTCACTATGTAGAGCAGGCTGGCCTCAAACTCAGAAATCTGCCTGCCTCTGCCTCCCAAATGCTAGAATTAAAGGCATGTACCACCATGCTTGGCTTAGAGTTAGATTCCTAATTTCGCCTGGAAAGAATTTTAGAATGAGCCAGTATGAAGCAGAGTTAGCTTATTAAGAATAAAAATGTGCTCAGATGTGTGTGTGTGTGTGTGTGTGTGTTTAGGGGGGATTCTCAAAGGAGAGCTGTGCTCAGATGCCCTAGTGGTGACTGTATATAGGATTTTGAAAGCCTTTGCAAGATTTCATCTTGCACTGGGTTTCTAAGAGTCATGTGGCTGCTAACCTAACACTTTGGGAGCTTTTATCTCAGCTCTCTAGGCTCCTCCCATTCTCAAAAGTGTCTTCTTTTTCCTAATAAACTGTCTATTCCTATATCTAACTCTATGTCCCTGGTCTAGTTCTTTGCTGTGGAACACAAGAACATGGATCCTTCAGCAGGAGATTGGGACTAAGATCTGTTCTTATAACAATAGTTTCTCTCCTGTTAAAAAATAGGTAGCATCACTTTTACACTTAAAAATAAATTTACGTCAAGAAAAATATCTCTTTTATGCAAAACTGAAGAAGACTTTGACTACACATGACTTTGTGTGTGTGTACAGGTACACCTGAATGTGGAGGCCAGAGGCCAACCTTGGTTGTCACTGCTCAGGTACCATCCACCTTAGTATTTGAGACTGGATCTCTCCCTGTCTTGGAACTGGCCAGGTAGGTGGTACTGGCTAGGCAGGGAGCCCAGGAGTCTACCTGTCTTCATCTCCCCAGCATTGGGGCTACAAGCTTGTTTATTCCAGGCTTTTTGTATGTGAGTGTTTTAGAGATCAAATTTAGGTCCCCATGTGCGTGCAAGGCAGGCATTTTACTCACTGACCCATCTTCCTAACCCCAAGACTTATTTGTGATGTTTTAGAGAAGTGTCCGGGTGCTTTGGAGATGTAAAAACAACAAAGCCAGTGGCTTCAGCCATGTAGTTCTCAATTTCTCGGAAAGACACCAGTCAAGGATGAGGCTCGGGCTATACTCCATGAACCCTCCTGGCTGGACTTTGGCTTTTCTATTTAAGTACCAGCTATTCTCCTGCCCCTGTTATTCCACAGAGATCTGTGGCTCTTTGACCTATATTGTCTTTGGGCAACTGCTTTCCACAATGGCATTCCTGCCTTGTGAATAACATAGTGTCTATACTGTCCTGTGAGACAGTATAGACAGACAGACTTAGGGAGGGCTGGGAAGGGAAACATATTCCTTACCCTAGAGTCTGGAATGAAGCCTCTTGTCAGCTCAGAGTCAAGAATTACTCTCAACTAACATTTGGTGTGAAAGCTGCCCACCTAGAGATATCCCTTTAATATGTAGAAAATTCTAATAAAAATGTTAAAATAGCAATTAATCGTGCTTACGACCTAAGTGGCTACGACCTCTGGATGTGGCCTTTCTTCCTTCCCAGCACTAACCTGTGATTTACTAGGAGTCTCACGAGGGACCCCATTTACAGGCAACGACATTTCTTAACTCAGCTGTGCAAACCTTGTGACCCTTGGTTTATCTCATTAGAGTCTAATGTAGATCAGAGGCACCCTCTCTAGGTACTCTGCAACCTCATTTATGGAAAAGGAGGGGCAGGAAAGAAGAGAGACAAGTTTCTTAACACATCTTTGAGAGTGACTTGAAGAACCACCAAGTGGCTACCTCTAAGACACTTACACATCACTCTCTATTGAGAAGCCCACATCTACACTCAGGTGTATATTCAAAACAAAAAGAGATAGAAAAATAACATAAAAAGAATAAAAAAAAATCTTGTTATGGAAGCTGTAGTGTGTTACACAATATACTTTTTTTCCCCCCAAGCACCTTTACTTGCAAACGTTCCTTGCAATGAGTCATTGGTATGGTTCGAGTCCTATTCACTATCAATACTGAATCCTCATCAGGAATCTTCTCAGTCATCTTGTCTCGTGGAGATCCTGCAGCTTTGGATTTGCAGGCCTGGCCCCTTCATGTGCTCCACCATGAATATAGGTGGGGTACATGTTGGGATGGGCCAACTCAAAGCCGTAGATCTGGGCGTGGTGGCTGTGTCGGTCAGCCTGCCAGCTCTCCTGTGCCTGAGCCACTAGGGCCAGCTCTCCAGCACTGCCCTAGCTAGGGGCAGGGCCAGATTTCCCACTCTCCACCCTCAGGGCCGTCTCTCCTGTACCACATCAGTGAGAAGTGGAGCCATTTCTCCCACCTGCCACAGTCATTGAGGGGTGTGGGGGGAAATCTTTCCCCATGCCCATGCCACTACATGGCAAATGGGACTTGCTTTCACGCCCTCGGGCCCAGTTCTCCCAACCTGCCCAGGGAGGGATGGGGCCAGCTCTCCTGCTTTCCTGCTCTCCTGCCCTTGGATGGGGTCAGCAAAATATTCTTCTTAATAACCCCCAACTGTGGCTTGTCCTTAAATTCTTCTGCTGTGAATCCCATCAGCCATCCCATCTTCTTCTGAGTGGAGGCCTTTGAAGAGAACTCCTCGGGCTGCTGTACATGTCTCTGACCCACAGCTCAGTGCTTACACCCTAACTTAGCAAGTGGACCGAAAGAATGCCACCCCCTTTTCCTTCCTTCTCCAGGACATCCTGTTGATAGGAAAGAAGCCAAAAGGTAAACAGCAGAGAGAATTTAGGGTCCCATCAGGAGATCAAGTTCCAGGGGAGAAGAGGCAGATCATGGTTTGAGCCTGTCATTTGCCTAAAAAGCCAGTGCTTGTCCTGGATCCTCCGCTTGGCAATCTCACCTGCTTGCCTCCCAGCTCCTTACCTTTCCGCCCTCCTGTGGCTCCCGCTCCTTGAAAGGCACTTTTTCCTTCCTGTCCTTAGGGCCCAAGGAGGCCTTGCTTCAAGGCTGACTCTGTCTCTGCTCCTCTCGCGCTGCTGTATGTTGTTCCTCCAGCCTCTTTGACTCCTGATCTACCCAACCACTCACACACATTATCCACATGTACTCACAGCTGCCAAGGGAGTAGTTATTGACTCCCCGCAGGAAAACTCTCAGGGCCCTCTAAACAGGAGCTAGCAGCTCCCACTTCTCAGTCCGGTCCAGCTGCTATAAAGAATACCACAAATTGCCTTCTAGGCAAAAGGCATTTGCTGTTCACAGCTGGGAGTCAATGTCAAAGCATAGTTGGTTTCTAGTAAGAGTTCATTGATGGCACCTTCCAGATGTGCCCTCACTTAGTGAAAGGTTGTGTTTTAATGGACACCCAGCCCACTCCTGAGGAGATTCATTCTAAAGACCCAGTCACCTCCCAGAGGCCTCATTTCCTAACAACATCACCTTTGGACTTGCATTTTCAACATAGGAATCTGAGGGAGCACAGATGTTCTGAGGGAGGATAGGAAGGCAGGGAAAAGCAAAGAGAGTCAGCTTCTCACCATCTGGAAATCAAGGATCCTAACATAATGAATCTCTACTTAAGGCCTTTCTCTCTTTTTGGCTGTACACCTGTGGGTTGTTTTTAAGTTTTTTGTCTGTTTGTTTGTTTTGTTGTTTTGTTTTTTGGGTTTTTTAAATCTAATATGAAACCCTATTTACAGCAAACAAACGAAACAAGACAAAATGTGAGCCTTTAACCCCCTTGTGGTTCTTGGTTTTTATTTTATCAGATTGTAATCCCATCCTTGCGAAGCATCCCCAGGGCCACCCGGTAATCTCCATTATCAAAGAGGGTAATAGAGAAAGGACGCCTGCCCGTGTCTCTCTTGTTTGTAAAGTGTGTGCTTTCCTTGAGCAGGCAGTTTGTTGCATGAAGCCCAGGGTAGGGGAAGGCTTTCCAGGCTCTCTCAGGCAACTGGTTCCCTTTATATGGTAATCTTGATGTCGCTGCCCCCATCTCTATACTCCTGTCACTATTGTTATAGGAAGGAAATGCTGAGGGTGCTAAGAACAGAGTAGAAATGTTGCTAAAAGGAACCTTGGCCTCACGGTAGGAACAAGGATGTTAAAGGGAAGGGAGTATGAGCTCCTAGCCCCTCCTTCCTGATATAAAAACCTGTTGGAGTGGCTGGCATAGGTAAGCTCAAGGCCTTGGGGAGGAGCTCTGCCCTGCTCTGGGATATGTGCAGGCTTGGCACCATGTGTAGGCAGCCTGTGCCCTAAGAATTGGCTTCATCCTATCATAAACTCAGGCCATATTTTGATAAAGATATGAGGGAAGAAATGGGTGCTAGTGGAGGCTACATCAGCTAAGGAGGCCCTGCCTTAGCCCAGTCTACTGTTCAGAGGTGCCAGCAATAAGCTCACACCGATGTAACACACTGGTGGAACAGAATATCATGGCCTGGCCAGCTTTCAGAGTGATGGGAGGTGTGATGCAGGCTATTGGCAAGAAAAGACACCAGTAGCCGGGACTGGACCTGCTACAGTTTGATCCACCAGACAAGATATGCCCATTGGTACCATAGTGGCATGGTTGTTATGGGAGTAACCAAATACTTTCTGATTGTGTTTGACACCTGCTCCACAGGCAGGACTTTATGCCTACTACTGTAAACCTAGTCAAAAGTCCATGGCTGGGAAAGTGATAGGCCTTAGGAGGACTCACCATCACTGCTTTGCTAAATGGTCATGTCATCAAACTGCCTTCTAAGTAGTTATGTTTGTACCCATATATTTGTTCTGCTCTCAACACTGATAAGAGAAGCTTCTTTTTACACTGAGAAGCAGTTGATGCCTCACAACTGGTTTAAGTGCTAAGAGGAGGTGACGGTGAGCACTCAGTTGTAAATGGGACATCTGTACCATCAAAGCTCGGGGAACATTTCCACAGAGGAAGCAGAGAGGATGTAAGAGGTAGAGGATGAGGAGGAGGGCTGTGAAATACTGACTTCTGGACAGCCCTATGGCATTCATTACACTCCAGAACCCATAGCAGCCACGGTTACCTACAGAAGACCTGCAACAAGATAAGCAACTCAAAGCTCTAGCTTAGATCAGGGAGGTCTTCATATAAGACCCTCTCCCTATGCCTGTCTGAGGAGCCCTTGGCAATTGATGGCTGCTGGCGAAAGGAGAGTGTTTTAGCTTGGGATGTGGCCACTGACTGTATCCAATGGGTTATAAAAATTAGAAGAGGAGGCTATGAAGCTGGTAGGGAGACGTGTTGGGTGGGTTCAGGAGGAGCTAGAAGAGAAAGGGGGCAGAATAGTGCCAGAGTACACTGTATGCCTATATGAAATTCTCAAGGAATAAATAAAAATTATGTATTTTAAAATATTCTCAACTAGACAGATCTTTGGGATTAGAATTAGATCAGGGCTTCCCCCAATAAACCCATTTAATTTAATTACCTTTCAAGCACCCTAACTCCAAACATTATCATGTTCTGAGGCCTTGGGAGATGAGGATGTTAGCATATACATTCTTAGGGACTGGTGAGAAAACAAGTCTTCTGGTTTCAGTTTCTTCAGCAATAAAATAAGGAGTGACCCTGGGCTTTTTTTTTTTTTTTTTTTTTTTTTTTTTTTTTTTTTTTAATATTCCCCTAATCTTAAACACATGAAAGCCCAGGCTGGAGATATGGCCAGTAAACTTGCTGTGCAAGCTTGGTGACTCAAGTTCAGTCCTTGGCTGTGGTGTCACACATCTGTATTACCAGCAGCATTACAGAGACAGAGAATGGATGGGATGTGCTTAAGCTGTACTCACTAACATAATACTGAAAGAGACTGTCTTAAAAATAAGGTGGTTCAATACAATGTTGTTTTCTGCCTTTCATGTGCATGCTGTGGCACACGTATACCTGCATTCATAAACAGCATATCATGAACATACACACACACACACACACACACA
>OU015749.1:13525155-13542559 GCA_907169655.1 Acomys percivali
ACACACACACACACACACACACACACACACACACACACACACACCATAACCTCCCTCCCCAAAACCCTTCACCCACCAAAAAGCAAGCAAACAAAACTAACAAGTGAAAGTTCATCCCAGAGTTGCGCTTGACCTTCCAAGTGACTGTGGGACTTAAGGCATGCAGGCAGCCTTTCCAGGTGAAAGCTGACTTACAACACACAGGTAATGAAAATAACATCAGTTTGTCTCCCTGAGTGGTCCAAGCCTTGAGTGAAGGCTGTAGCCAGGATGTCTCACAAAAACAAATTAGTCTCGAGGACAGACAACCGAGGCCAGTGAACAGCAACAGCATCAACAAACAAGATTTCAAATCAAGAAGCCCAGCCAGCCATCACTTCTTCACCACGGTGCCACTGTGTGGACACAGGGCAACAAAAGCTACCCTGTAGTTTATAGGTTCCCTTTGAGCAGTAATGATTTGCTTGACTCAGCTCTCATTCATCCACCGTTCCCATTTCAGATTTCCCATTCGGCTGCAGCTCCTCCCCAGGAACGAGAAGCGACCAGCCACCAGCAGAAGTGGGTGGCTGTCCTTTGAAATAACAGAGGCAGCTGTGGTCTAGAACCCAAATGACACCATGTGTATGGCAACAAGAGCAGACAGCAGTGACAACATGAATGAAAACTGTGCTACATGGTTTCTCTGGGAAACACAGATTATTTTCGGGAGGTGGCGTGGGGGGGGGGGAAATCACCATATCTAAACAAAATCGAAAGCACATCTGACTTTAGATTTATTTCAGTGATCTTTCTCTGGCTAATCAGAACCAGAACTGGATTCCATCGGCAAATGAGAGATAATAATAATAATTTTTTTTTAAAAAATCCAGGGGATAAAATAAATATCACAACTCAAAGAAACAGGTTGTTCTTTTTTTTTTTTTTTAAAGCATTGAATCAAGTTTCACGCTGCCGAGCTAATTTATTTATACACACGCTATGAGTTTTGTACCCTCAGAATTTGTTAGCGTTAGACCATGATAAATTGCACCTGTCTTATTTGTGAAAAACCATCTTAAGAGTTCACTCCTCTCTGCCAGTGAGGAACTATGCTGAGGACAGCTGTGAGCTGTTCCCCGGGCGGGTGTGTGGCAGAGAGGGGGCCCTGGACTCTCTTGCCAGGGATGGCTTGGTTAAAATTTCAGCCTTGGGCTGGCACGAGGGCTCAGCTGGTAAAGGTGTTTATAGTGTACACCTGGTGACTCAGGTTTGAGCCCCGGCAGCCATGAAAACCGGAAGGAGTGAACCTCTCCCACAAGGTTGTCCTCTGACCTCCACACACATGCTGTGGTATGCACCCTTGCATCACACGCACCCCTACCCCACTAACAATATGTTGTTATAACAATAATATAGTATTAAATTAAAAGGACAAAAGGCACTTAAGCTGTGGGGCAGTTATGTAACACTTGTCAAGTTATCCTCAGGCCCTTATTTTCTTTATGTCTGACATGGCTCCCAGACTCAGGGTATTTATGAATTTTAGATGGTGATGATGTGTGCAAGGAGCTCTGTAGATGAGCCATCCCGGAGTTGAGTCCATAAAATGTCAGTTTTGATATGAACATTATTTCAAAGGATCCTTGCCTGTTCACATTCTCTCTGCCGACGCGATCTGCAGAAAACGAAAAAAGGCCAGATCTCCTGAATAATGTACTCTCTCCCAGTTCTAAGGAGACTGACTCGGGGGATGAGTAGGGATAGAGAGGGAACCTTGTAGAGGTTTTAGTTATTTCTGCCTTCCCCGAGAGACCTGAGGATTTGGCTTGACGTTGTTTGAATTCCAAGAGCAGCAGAACCATCCATCTGAAACAAATTACCAGTGTCCAACTCTTTCCAAATTCAACAGTGATAACTGTCATCATCACAGTTATTATTTTATTTACACTGCTGACACGGCGTAGCTGAGAAAATGGAGGCTGGGCCATTGGCCATTTCTTGAGGAATGGAAGGAATTCGTGAGGACGGTGATTGCTATGGGCTGTATCCTTGTGCCGTGTCCCCTTCCCTCAGATGATAATAGGAGGTGAGGCTCTTAGAGGGTTTCAGAAGGTTCTTGGATGGGATTAGTGCCCTTCTTAAGAGAGAGCATTTGGCATAGCAGGGCGTGCAGTGCAGTAGAGTTGGCCTTGGTGGCAGGGGCACCAGTGAGTCGGATCTGAGGGTGTGAGCAAGGGGGAGTTGGCCCCTGACGCTTTGCTGCTATGAGGTGGCATGGATCCACCCCTGCCACCTAAGGCAGTCTGGAGAGCTGGCCCTGGGGTTGTAAGAGTGGGAGAGCTGCCCCTGGCTGGCTGCAGCACTTGGGAGAGTGGGCCCCATACCTTGACTGGGGAGCATGGCAGGGCTGGCTCTGGTGGTGCAGGTGCTGGTGAGCTGGCCCTGTGGGCATCAAAGCAGGAGAATTGATTCTTCCCTTTGCCAGATGCAGCATTGGGTGAGCTAGCCGGGCTGGTGCTGGAGAGCTTGCCTTGGTGGTGCAGGTGCAGGTGCAGGAGACCTAGTGGGCTGACCGACTCAGCTAACAGCTAGGCTCAGATCCAGGGCTGTGCGCTGGCCCACCCCAACATCTACTTCATCTATGAACTGCTAGAGTGTGTGAAAGAGCTGGTCCTTCAGATCCAACACTGCAGGATCTCCATGATACAGGCTGACAACAGGCTATCCAAGTGGAGTCCCAGTGAGGATCCAATATTGATGGTGTAACGGAAGCCAGAAGCCTCAAACCAGGCCAATGACTCATTACAGTGAACATTTGCAAGTGAAAATGTGTGGACAAAAGGGTACACTGTGGGACACCCTGTGACATACTACAGCTTCCACCATGATATTTTTTTCATGTTTTGTTTTAATTATTTTATTTTTGTTTTTATTTTCTTTTGGGGGAGGTTGTAAAGGGTAGAGGGTAGATATGAAGGGATGGGGAAATGAATGGGATTGGAGAACAGGGTGTGAAACACAGTGAATAAAAAAGTTAAAAAAAAAAAAAAAGACAGGTAGAACTTGCTTGCCTTTTTCTGATCACTGCTGTGTGAGGCCACAAGTAGGAAACAGCCATCTGGAAAAGCAGGGAAAGGCTCCCTACAGCACTCCACACTGTTGCCATTTGACCATGGGGTTCTTCTTTAGGACTGTGAGAAATAAATGTCGTGTAAGCTACCCAGTCTATGGTAAAAGGACACAGGCAGTGGCTGTTGAAAACCAATGACTCTGAGCCTCTCTGGCCTGGGTTGTTGTTGTTCTCCTCCTCCTCCTCCTCCTCCTCCTCCTCCTCCTCCTCCTCCTCCTCCTTCTCCTTCTTCTTCTTTTTCAAGACAGGGTTTCTATGTAACAGGCCTGACTGTCCTGGACCTGCTTTGTTGATCAGGCTGGCCTTGAACTCAGAGATCCCCCTGCCTCTGCCTCCTGAGTGTTGGGATTAAAGGCGTGCGCCACCACACCCAGCTTTGGCCTGGGTTCTTATGTGCTATGATATTATATGTGATCCTGAGAGGAGAGTTAGGGAGGAGAGAGAGAGAGAAAGAGAGGGGGGGAATATGCTATTTTATGAACACCTCTCTCTCTCTCTCTCTCTCTCTCTCCTTCTCTTCTCTTCTCCCTCCCTCCCTCCCTCCCCCCTCTCCTCTTCTCTCTCTCTTTCTCTTCTCTTCTCTCTCTCTCTCCTTCTCTTCTCCCTCTCTCTCTCTCTCTCTCTCTCTCTCTGTGTGTAGGCCAGAGGTTGACTTCAGGTGTCTTCATCAACTGCTCACCACTTTACCTTTTGATTAACGTCTTCTCACTGAATTTGGAACTCATTGGTTTATTTAGGCTGGCCGGTTGGCCAATGAGGTCCCGGAACACGCTTGTCTCTTCCCCTCTTCCCTCCCCCCAACCCCCACCCCCCGCCCCATTCCAGCACCAGAGTTTCAAATGTGACGTAGCACACCTGGATTTTGGGGAGGGGCTGGAGATCTGAACTCAGATCCCTATGGTTGTGAGGTGATTCCCATAGCTGTGTTTCTGTCTTGACCTCCACGCCATATGCTGGCCCTACATCAGTGTCCACTGGCACTTCCTCCCCTCTTGGCTCTTCTGGCATTGCATGATGTACACCAATCCATTATAATCTGCAATGCCAACATCCCAGCACAGGGACATGTGCTGACTTTGTCATGCTGACACGGGAGTTTATGTCCATACTGAGGCTGTCTGATTCAAGTCAGGGTTTCTGGGAATCTTGGAGTTCTACTCCGGCTACCTTAGATAGAAAGGGAAAAGACTGAGGAAGATGGAACGTAGGTTACAACAAAAGAATCAGTTGGAGAAGGGGCTGCTGAGAAAGAATCAGAGGAGGCCAGGCCCTGAGTAAAGGCTATCTAGGGTATGTTGGCCTTGGTTTCTTTAAGATACCGGGGAGACGGAGTGGTATACATCTCTGGTGGGAGGTGGGATGCTGTGTCCCTTGATTAAGCTCTAAGAGGTCAGCTATTGGGCACTCAAAACAAAACAAAACCCAGCATTTGCCTCCTTTGCTTATCTCCTTAGCATCCTTAGCCATGAAATTGGAAATACCAATTTTCTTGGGCTAAGTCCTAGCTCAGTGGTAGAGCACTTCTCTAGTGTGCATGAGGCCCTGGGCACATCCCCAGAGACACACACTCAAATCCTTTGTATTTTCCTATGAACCTCATGGACTGGTGAAGAAGATGAAAGCGTCTCAGAGACAATTGCAAGGCATGGCCCACTATAGGTGAGCTTTAGACCGACTGTGGAAGTGAGAGGTCCCTCCTATCTCTGCTTTGTTCCTTACTATTTTCACCTGTGTCTCTCTCAGTTTCTCTGCAACATTCAAAGTAACGCCATATCTACTTGGATTCTATTCCAAAGATTTCCATAGGCCTGTACGTCTATATATGGCCCTGTGGTCGCGGACCTACCTGGTGCCTCCACATCTCTTCCTTCCTCTCTCACCTCCTAGTGCCTTTATTTCCTCTCATTTCCTAACCTAATCTTCCCTCCGTGCTCTGTATCGTCTGTGGTACATTCATATGTCTCTCATGCCTCAATTTCCCTTCAGAATCTCCACCAGTGACTTAACTATCCCTTCAGGGTTCCATATGCAATCTTTTCAACACTGGCCTTTATTCCTTTCCCGTCCTTCTCTTCCCTTTGCCTTCCCATCACGTCGGCCTCATAGATGTTAGGCTTATGAAGGGGAATCAGTAATCCCTGTACTGATTTCCTCCTGGGCTCACCAGAGATAGTAATTTAACTTCAGAATTTCTGCGGCGAGACCCACATGCCATCCTCTGCAGGTCACAATGGCTCACAAAAGGAACAAGACCACTGATGGGAATTTTGTAACAACTACATTTCCTGGAACACTAGTTCTGGAACACAGAATTCTGTAGTAAAATGAGTTTATAAAGTACTGCATCCAACAGCTCCTTCCTGGAGAGTCACAGTTCAGGAGGCTCCGCTGGCCAGATATGCTCCACCGCAGCTTTCTAAGGCTTAGGAGGTCACAGATATCTTTTGTCCCATAAAATCTACTACAGTCCTACAAGATGGTGTCTGGCCCATATCGTCTATTCAAATCCTATAAAATGGTGTCAAGATTTCTTATTGTGCAGAATAAACTTCATTAAAAAAAACAGTGTCTTGTTATGTAGCCCAGGCTAGCATATTGAAAAAACAGTGTATTGTTATGTAGCCCAGGCTAGCATCCAACTTGTGATCTTTCTGCTTTAGCTTCTCATGAGCTGGGGTTGCAACCCCTTGGGGATGTAGCTCAGTGGTAGAGCACTTGACCCTATGCTGGCATTACATGTGTGTTCTGTCATGCTGGCTGAATTCCGGAATTCTTTAAGGCATTTCCTATGGTCTTCTAACCACGTCAATTGAGGCTTCACCTACCATGACTTTATAGGTACGCCCAACTTTTGCCAAATGGACACTGTTCCCAATGATAAGCTTCTAAGATCCACGTACACCTGCCCTTTCTCACCAGCTAATTTATGGGTGACAGTCTCATTTACTATCCTTTCATGAACATCCTTTTCCTTCTTCAAGACCCAGCTTGAGAGTCCTCTTCCATAGAGCCTTCTGATAGCATCTTGACTCCTGGCACTCCCACTTTAGTGAATCATTCTGGACTCACAAGGGACAGTAGTGACTCAGCATCAGGAGTCATGGGGCAGGACATCACATGGTATGGCAGGCCATGGTGATGTTCACAACAGGAACAGATCCACTGACTTGGGTTTGCCAACAGTCTGGAGTGGTAGTCTTAGGAAAAGCATTCCGTAGGAAAACAAGTTTGGAAAATGATGTTTTCCATACATCTTGCAAAATCACTCAATCCTTTACTGTGTCTCCTTCCAAAAGTTCTCAGAACTTCTCTAGCTCTCCAAGGCTTGCGGGTCTATACCTTGCCCCCTCACTTAACTCAGCAATGCAGTCAGCACTGTGATAAGGTCTTTCTAAGTAGGAGGCCCTGAACACTCCAGTGACACAGCAGATAATGGTCATTTTGAGTAATGTCTTCTGGGAATAATTTGATTTTCTCTCTATCTGCCACTGCCTGACCACCTGGGTATAATGTCTGTAAGAGTCAGGGTCATTCTGCAAGGCAGAGAGATAGACAAGGCAAAGTGAGCTGGATCTGTGAGTCTCTAGAGCATTCATGCAAGGAGACGAGAGAGAGAGAAAGGAGGAGAGAGGGAAGAAGAAAAAGAGAAAGGGACATATAGCTGTCTGTAACTTGGGAAGGAGGCTGACAGGTTGATCACATGGACTGACCACAAGGCTGAAGGAATGAGAGATTTCTGGTTCAGGTTCTGGCTGTGCCTCTAAATCTTTCTCATCTCTCTTGGCCTCAATTCCAGCCTTCATGTGGGGGCTGAGGGTTGAATATCTTCTGTGTCTTCAATGTCTGTCTCATGTCCAGGGGTTTCCTGAGGTGCTGACACTTTCAGATGCTTCTGTGATCCACTTAGATTTCTCCATTCACAGTGGAGGGGGTAACTTTAAATCTTCTTCAATTCATTAGAGGAGAGAACCCCACATTGCTATGGTGAGTCTTAGCAGGTCATGATCTACTCATGGCTGTGCCAAGAGCTGTTCTCACCCCCCTGCAAACTTTAAAATGTACCAGGATCACCAGAGAGCTTGCTACAACACATGGGCCCATCAATAGAACATCTGCCACAATGGGTCTGGCATGGAGGGTTTGCAGTTCTAACATACTTCCAAGCCATGCTGATGTGACAGATGTAGGAGTGACATCTGAAGGATCTCTGTTGAACGTCCTCACTTCCTTTTGTCACCTCAGCAAATATCTCTGCAGTAAGGAGAGATCTCCCAGTAATTTTGGTGGTGTTTGGCAGTTGGGGGATAGTTTGGCTTCCACCTAATTCCATCCTCTCCCTTCCTCCAGTCCTTTGAGTGGATAGATGAAGAAAGAAAAGAGCTAATATTAGAACCAATGCTCAAACCTTGGTCATTATGACTTCCCAACTCTCCTTTTCAGCGACTTGGCTGTATTCTCTTGGACATGTATTAGTGGAAGACACACAAAAACACATCAGAAGTGGCTGGCCAGCCTCTTTCTGGCAGAATGTTGGGGACATTTTTAATGAGATGGTTGGAGTAATGCATAAAGCGAGGCCAGGCAAGTAACAAATACCTGATGCTTTCTTAGAAGCACACCCCAAGGAACAGATCACAGCACTTGGGTTTTGGGTTCTGTTTTGGCTCATCATTAGCTCTGTGGCTTTGAGAAGCAAGCATTCTTAATGCAGTTTCCTTACCCATAAAGTGAAGATGGCAAGAATAGTCCTGATAGGCTCATAGTAGAGGGGAAGTTGCTGGCTGTAAGACACTTAGGACAATGCCTGGTTCCTAAGAAACACTCAATAAATCCTTGCACCGGTGCCTGGCCCAATGCTATTATGTGAAATAAGCCACCTTCTAGGTGGCTCAGAGAAACTTCAGCCCTCACATCTGTACAGCCCTTTCCACAGGCCATTCTGTGAGTCTGCATCAGGTTCTTGATACTCTGCACAACATAAAAGCTTTTTGTTCCTCTGATGTCCAACTTACTAATTTTTCTTTTGTCATTTGTGATTTTGGCCTTATATATAAGCAACTATTACTTGACCCTAAAGGATGAAGATATACGTCTATATTTGCTTCAAAGAGCTTTATAGTTTAACTTATTTTGAGTTGAACTTTGTAAATGTTTAATTTTTATATTGAACCAATGACTTCATCACTTACCCTCAACACTATCCTCTTCACACCAGTTAAAATGGCACCGGTGGCATGAATAACACTGTCCCAGCCATCTATTCTTCTTCTTGTATTTGAACCAGTTTTCCTAAACACAGCCACCCACTTCGAGGCTCTGTGTCCTACCCTTGCTTGCTGCTCGATGTATCCATTTGATTAAGTTCTGATCCAGGAGATGTAAGCACAGCAAAACACGCAAGCCCTAGAGGGAATTTTTCACAAAGAGGTAATTTCCTCTTTGCTAACCTTGCCCTCCCCTCCAAGGCTTTGGTGCACACACATGGGAGCCAGCTTCGAGGGCTCACACATAGGTGCCTAACGAGGTGACGGAAAAGCACAATGGATTGAACCATGTTTCTGGATGACCCCCCCCCCCCGTATCAGATTGGGGGTCGGGGTGGGACTACTATTCATCCATTCAGCTTTGGGCTGTTACAAGTTAGAATTTTAGTAAATCTACATTTTTCCGGGGTGGTGGCTTTGTCATAGCAGCTTATATGCTATGTTGAATCTTGTGCCACCTTTACTGTATGTTTATATAGATTAGGTTTTGTCATTTGTCTTTCCTCCCACCCCAGTGTGTGTTTGTGTGCGCACCCACATGTGTGCATGCTGAAGCCAGAGGACAGCCTTAGATGCTGTCCATCTTGTTGAGACAAGCTGTATCACTGGCCTGGGCTTGCCAGCTGGGTGAGGCTGGCTGGTGATCCCCAGGATCAATTTTATTCTATCTCTGTCTCCTCAGTGCTAGGACTACAAGCTCACTTCACCAGGCTCAGCTTTTGAAATTAGTTTCATTTGTTGTTTGTTAAACATGGGTACTGGAGGTACCCAGCTCTTCCTGCTTTCACAGAAGCATCTGAGTGACCCAGCCATCTTCCCAAGCCAACATCTGCTTATTTTCAGATGGCGGTCAAAGATCCCATTTCTGTAGTTTTACAAAATGTTTAACTTGAAGGTAGTTGAAGTCTCTCACATTCTTAAAAACCCATTTGGTTCTTAAAAACCCATAAGTCAATAGTCTTCTGGACTAAATTTGTTTACTTTATTCTCTCTTCTCTGCTCCCAAAGCACCTGTATTTTCATTTTCTTCTTCTTTTTTCTTTCTTTCTTTCTTTTTTTGTTTTTTTGTTTTTTTGAGACAGGGTCTCTCTGTGTAGCCTTGGCTGTCCTGGACTCGCTTTGTAGACCAGACTGGCCTAGAACTCACAGCGATCCGCCTGCCTCTGCCTCCCGAGTGCTGGGATTAAAGGTGTGTGCCACCACGCCCAGCAGTATTTTCACTTTCTAAAACCCTGTTACCACAAGAGATGGCTGTAACAGCACAATCACGGTGTGTGTCATAGTCTCGAGCCTGGATACAGGAGTCAGTCTAACATTTACAATATATATGGTCACACCCACGAATGGCCAGCTAGGAACAACTCAGAAACTGATGTTAACGGGGTAGGAGAACAAACTGGAACAGTGCAGGCATACCACTTAACTATAAACAGGTATCTTAAGGAGAGCCAAACTTCCACATTTAGCAGTCTGTTTTACCAGGGGCACTGGTGAAGGTCAGGAGGGGAGGGAGAGGGTATGATTATATGAGGCAGAGAGCTTCCCATCAGGACGGTGCAGAAGACCCTGTTCATAGCCAGAGTGGGGCTGGACCAGCGCACCATGTGTTAACTGAGTAACTGCTGATTTCCCTTATCAGGTGGTTAGACATACATCGCCTTGGGATGATAGTTAATTTGGTACGGCCCCGGGTGAGTGCCCTCTATTATAACACTCTCTTTCCCTCTCATGCTGGAGTGTAGCAGAAAGCAGGTTTTCTAACAAAATATGCAATTGGCACCGGTCACTTACTTGTAACAATTTAGGATGCTCCATTTCTCCCATAAAATTGATTTGCACTTCATAGTCACACCAAGGGCCCTCCACCCCTTTGAATCTGTCTCAGCTTTGAGTGGAAGCTTTCACACTAATGGGAAGAAAGAGAGCTGGTGAGAAAATGGTCACCATACTGGCATCAGCTGCACTTCTGGAAGGGTGACCTAAAGTATATCAGTCTCAAATTTAGGTTTTGAAATCTAATTTAATTTCTGGCTTAATGGGTATGTTGCCTGTATGTATCTCCATGTACCACTTGTGTGCCTGGTACTGGATCAGGCCAGAAGAGGTCCCCATATCCCTTGGAGCTGGACTGAGCCACAGTGCGGGCGCTAGGAATTGAACTGGATCCTCTAGATCAATAGCCAGTGCTCTTGACCACTGAACCATCTCTCTAGCCCCAAATTTTGTGATTTAAAATGCCCAGCTTCTCAACGAACATATCTAAATGATATCAAGCAAGACAATGAAAATAGCCTTTGAATATGAACCCAATTTGGGTTATCAGTTATATGTAAAGTGTTCTGGGTATTATACCATCTGGATTCTGTTTCTAGAACATTCTTTGGCCCTTTAATGATCATTCTTTGAAATGTTCATTTTTACTGATAACAAAATAAGCACTAAATATATATACATATGCATACATACATATGATATATATCTGTAATATTGATGTTTGGGGGTGTTGCGCAATTACATGCACCTTGAGTTACAAAATTTGTACAAGATTGTACAACAAACAAGATTTGTTACAAAATTGAGTACAAGAGTTGATCTGTGTACATACACAGCATTGGTTGAAATTCGGTGTTATGCAATTCTCATCAAAAATGGTCAGTGTCTCTTAGGCCACCAACTGTCACAAGTTCGCCATTATCTATGGAAGCAGTTGGTGGGTGACAGAGCATCCCACATGATCTAAACTGTAGGATGAAAAAGGTTGGACAGTTTAGTGTCAGGTCTCTTGCCGCGTCCCACTCGACCAGCAAGGAAGACGCGGCACCCGGTTCTTCACTCAAGCAGTTTATTCAGTCTCTTCTTGTGCTCTTCTCCCCCGAACCACTCCCCTCATACCCTTTTATAGACATCCAAGCATCCAATCAAGCAACGACACGTTTCCGTACTCTATTGGCTCTTGAAAGCGGAACTATTGCAGGCAGCGGGCCATGCCCTAATAAGGACTTGTTTACTACTTTTGAGGCAAAGCTGGCTACATGCCAGGCGCCATCTTGTGGCGAGGCACACAGTAGAATACTGTGGCTTCCCACAGTCTCTCATTTCATTGGTCTGCCTGCCTGGCCTTCCCTCACTCAGGGGCCAGCGCAGCATCATGTTGTCACTGGTCTGGGCCTTCTTGGGTCTCTGATAAAAGGTTCGGCATTTGGGTTGATGAGAGGGGAGTTGCTTTCATCGTGGGCGGTACTAGGTGGGAGGGTTTGGATCCTGAATGTCTCCCAGAGGTTCCTGTCTTGGAGACTTGGACCCCCAGGGCAGTTTTTAGAGGTGTGTGTGTGGGTGGGTCACTGAGATGATTGAACTACGGAGTTTATAGATGAATGGGCTAGGCAGAGATGGGCCTAGGTGGAAGAAGAGGTCATTGAGAGCTTACTTTCTAAAGGCTCCCTTCCCTTTTCCTTTTTCCTGCTTCCTGCCTGCTCTGAAATGAGCGGCTCTGACCTGCTATACTCTCTCCTCTACGTATCCTCTGCGTCAACACAAGCCACAGTAGTGTGGGGTCTGTTAAGTGTCTGAAACCGTGAGCCAAAATACAATCTTCTTTCACCAAGTTGATTTATCTCAAGCATTTTGCCAAAGCAATGGACAGATGAGTAACACAGCAGGAGACCACAACTTGCTGTACGTAGGATGGCCGCATTGCACGTAACGGTTCTCGCCGGTTCACCCTCCCTGGGAAAGTCGACTACGAATGTTTTTAGAGGGGCAGCAATCTTAATGGCCTCCTGTCAGAGAGGTCCCCTGACATCGAGGTCTAGATTCCAGTAGAACGTTAATAACCAAGTGCACGCAAATGATTCTAGAGAGCATTAGGCCACCTGGGTGAGATGTCACTAGGTGGAGCCTGGCGGCTACTTGTGAGCAGTCGTAAGAATATCTTGATGGTGACGGATAAATGAAGGAGGAACTGAGAGCAATGTATGCGCTAAAGATTGTAACTGCTTCTGGTCTGGGACAGAGCTTGCAAGTTTAAATCCCCTCCTTTCTGGTAACGTTGTTTACAAATAAGAACGGGACTTGAACGCACTGTTTCCCAGGAGGTTCTGCGGTACGTGTGGCTTGATCTTGTGCAGCTGTTGTACAGGCAACCACAGCTGCTGTGGGTTCATACATACCACGGTCTTGTCAAGTCCAAAGACAGCTTGGACAGTCCTCCTCAACCCCTGGATCTTACTTTTTTTTGTTCCCTCTTCCAAGAAATAAGGTCTTTAAAAAAATATTTATTTATTTATTTATTTATTATGTATAGTGTTCTGCCTGCATGTACACCTGCAGGCCAGAAGAGGGCATCAGATCACACTACAGATGGTTGTGAACCACCATGTGGTTACTGGGAATTGAACTCAGGACCTTTGGAAGAATAGGTGGTGCTCTTAACCACTGAGCCATCTCTCCAGCCCCGAGGTCTTTTTTGTTGTCTTTCTTTCTTTCTTTCTTTCTTTCTTTCTTTCTTTCTTTCTTTCTTTCTTTCTTTCTTTCTTTTTCTTTCTTTCTTTCTCTCTCTCTTTCTTTCTGTTTTTTGAGACAGGGTTTCTCTGTGTAGCCTTGGCTGTCCTGGACTCACTCTATAGACCAGGCTGGCCTCGAACTCACAGAGATCTGCCTGTCTCTGCCTCCCGAGTGCTGGGATTAAATGAGTGTGCCACCACGCTCAGCCTTGTTTCTGTTCTTATTTTTTGTGATCCTGGTATAGTTCTAAGCATGTTGTCAAGGGTCACAGAATGAATGAATGAGTCTAGCCCAGACTCACCTACTAGCCTCTGAATACTGCTACCCTGTTGCCTGTATCTTAGCACAAATGACACCCCAGCTAGCATCCTCCGCCCATCCTCTAGACCAAGCTAGTCACTGAATTTTGTTTTTTCCTCTTGTGCTTGCATGTGGCTGGGTTTGCCTTGCAGTCCTTTTCTCTCTCCACAGTTCTCCCCACAGTGGACGATGTCTACTTAATTCAAATGGGTCGACATAAGATAGTGGACAGGACATTCTCCACAGTTGAATGGAGAGTGGGAACTGGCTTTCACACGAACTCTGGTGCCCCATATGTGCCCATGTCCCCTGGATGGGGAGACCTGGTGGCACCCAGAGACAGGCTGCCAAGAAGAGACTTGATACCCTATGAGCATATACAGGGGAGGAGGTCCCCCTCAGTCACAGTCATAGGGGGGGAGGGAGGGAGGAATGGGATGATACAAGGGATGGGATAACCATTGAGATGTTCTATGAATAAATTAATAATAAAAGAAAAAGATAGTAACCAGAACCTTCTATTTAAACTGCTCCAGTGGCTGACCTGATGTCCTAATGTCTTGGGAGGGAAGGACCCTGGTACCTCCCCAGTTTGGTCCTTGCCTCCCCCCCCCATCCCCTCACTCCCCCCCCCCTCGTTTCACCTTAACGTGGTTGGCTGGAAACCGCCATAGGGTCTGACCTAGTTGTACTGGGTATGTGGTGGAGCTGAACTTGAGTGGAGCTGGGAAATAAGCCCGCTGTCCTAGTCAAGCACTTGATAAAGCTGGGGTGTGGGAGAGTGTCAGGCATCCCCTTCTGGTAGAGCCTCCTACTGGGGACAAGCCCTTGCTCACATCAGATTGGAAAGGCTGATAGAGCCCTTCTGCTAGGACATCAGTTCTTGCCAGCATAAGGGAGCAGGTGAATCCCAGTGGCCCTGGGCAGTAAAGCATCATATGGACAAACATTTTCATGGATACAAGGAGCCATAAAAGAGGAGGCACATGGCAGGAGCGGACAGCCTGTGGTCAGCTCCCAGCTTCAAAGAAAAAACAATGTGTGAAGACTTGCTGACTGTAGATTTTTCTTTCTTTCTTTCTTTCTTTTTTTCTTTTTTTTCAAACTGCTCATCTTGCTGCCTCCTCCAGGCCTCCCCTCCCCAGCTGCTATCTTAAGTAGCAGCCACCACTTGCCACCACACCAGTTCTAAACATCTCAAAACCCTCATTTTGGAACAGATCCTGAAATAAAGTCCCCAATGGAGCCAGATTCCAGCCTGGGAGTGTCACGCTCTGAGCTGGGGATTGAGTACGCCCTTGGGAACTAGGTGCGGCCAGTACAAGTGAGGCACAGCGCCCCACTGTGTTGAAGGAAGAGAACAGCAGTGCGTAAGCATTACCAGCCATTTATACTGGGGAAGATTGATTTGGCCTTCTGGGTGTGTTGTTTCCATAGAAGCAAGGCTTAACCTTTTAAGTGAAGATTATAAGGCTACCTAATTCATTTAAAATTAGGCTTTGAGCATCTCAGTGCTTAGTGCCCAAGTGTTTCCGTGGGACTCGCTGTAGCTATTGATTCACCTGCCAGACAGAGCTGTGACTGTAGCGTCTACCAGGCTCTCACTCTGCTAGAAATCCGTTTGCTTTATTTGTAAACATAATTTCCCACAGAGGCATAATTCCTGAGAAAAACCATCAGAATATTCATAAACAGCTTTTAATTAATGAACAGCATTGCCTTCATAAACACAGGAAGACTGGGCTGCAAGCAAGACACGTGTGTGTTCAATTAAAGTAATTTATTGTATTTTTTTCCAGAATGGACAGAAAGGGCATCTTGGGAGTTGATATCACAACACAGGGTTACACACCATTTCACAACCAGCTTTGCATTGAATTCTTTTTAAAAGAACATTGTAATCTTAAAAAATCTGAATATTTACATTTTAATAAAACATATGTACAGAAGATTGAGACATATCATCCATCAATGTGGACTTTTTTTTTCCTAAGAAAGCCTATAAAAAGGGTTTCTGAACAAAGCTGAACAGTAGTCACAGTAAGTTAACACAAATACAATGTAGACTTACAAAATATGGTTTTATCATTACAGTTTTGATCTGCCTTCCCAACTTGTCAATCCATTGCACTTATCTGTGAGCTGAACGAGCCGATCCCTACCCTCCTCAAGTACTGACAACTCCAAGTTCTGACCTAGGCTTGGAAGGAAGCAATTATTTGAAGGTGTATAGTGCACAGCGAACACGCCTACAGTTGTAAGTGTATGTTCTCCCTGCACTAAAAAACGAGTTCACCATCCTTTAATAGAGTGAAGCACACTAATTCAGCTTTTCTGTTCCCCTGAGGAGCATTTCATTCTGGGAGGCAGAAGACAGTTTTTTGTCAGGATCTACTACAGAATTAAATGAAGGTTCTGGTTTGTCTGTAGCTCATCAGACCACTCAATAAAACAAAAGGATTAAGACTTGCTTGGAAACAGAATCCAGTAACTGAAAGATATGATGGGAGTGATTTCTGAGCTGTCTGTGGAGCTTCCAGAGGAAGAGAAATAAAAGGTACACATCGTGGGACACTACGGTCTAGTTACTAGACCGACATTTTGTCACATTCCAGGGACATCACATAGTGTCTTCACTGATTCGCTGGTCTCGGCGGAACACTGCTCTAGTCCCCCTATCTTTAGTGCTACATGTTCCGTGTGATGCGACACAGTACATGGACAGGGTCATACGGACATCATCCAGGTTCTTCGGCCAGCTGGCCACCTAGGGTGGCCTGGCTCTAGGCAACCTAGTTTTTCAGTTCTCTCACTGGCAAAGCAGAGGCTGGGACTTGGTCCTTGAAGCACTAATGGTTGGTTTTTAAGGCATGGCTGAAACATGCTAGGGAAAAGGGTAAGCTTTCTCATGGAGGTGGTTTTCATCCCTGGGGTTCTGGTCTGGGATCAGATGTGATCAACAGTCACGTTTCTTTCACAGCAACTTTTGGCCTTTGTGTAAAGTGCCCAAGATTCAAGGTGATTTGCTTTACATGATAAATTAGGGATAAATGCAAGGTTTTTTAAATAAGTGGTATTTTCAAAGCACTATTTCATTCGTAAAAAAAACATGGAGGTAAATATTTCTGTAAAATAAATATCAACACAGCAAAGATTTCTTTGAAACAAACTCCAATTTTTTCTCATATTTAGTTTTACATAAAGTAGAGTGCAAGTGTATGAGGGACCAAATAAACTACAGAATAAACATGAAACAGGGTCAAAGCTATGGCTGCTCTGTTAACACCATTTTTAAATACTTAATGGCTCCCAAGCAGATGGGTGCTTACTTTGAGTTACTATTTTTCTTGTCACTACATCATCATAAATTATGTGAAAGGTTTTTATTTCCTAAGAATTTGTACATCATTTGTACTTCTTCAGTTCCGAATGTCTGTTTCAGGTTATTATGACTGATGTCATAAATGACTTCACTGGCCAGGTCAGAGCTCTCCTGTCTCCCAGAACAACCGTTTCCTCCTCTGAGTGAAGAGAGGCCAGTTATCACTGCTTTGTAACCTCTGTCAGTCCTGGAAGAGAAGGTCTGCCCTGCATGCAGCTAAGCAATTTACAATAAAACAAATACATTTACAAAGACTGTGCATTCACAATGGGACTGTGAAGGAATAAAACCAGGAAGGGAAAGGCTTCTTTATGATGGGTAACACGCATTGGACTTTTAAAGGGTGACATCTTTAAGCATGATTTCTTTAAAAAAATTATGCCAAATTGGAGTTGTGATACCACACGTTACGAAGAAATTGTTCAGACAGGACAAGCCAGCACAGAACACCCACACTGCAGGAACCTCAACTGGATCTTTGAGGAGACGGAACAGTATTCTAAAACGCCAAGTCTAGGCAACGGATCCCGGCTCTGGGTCCTCTGGGGTCTCTCTCTTGGTGACAAATATATTACCTACAACAGAGACAAGAAGATAAGGGATGCTGCCTCTCCACGGCGGAGCGGTACATTTTATCACATGGCTGGGCCTAGTGGGGAGCAGAGGAGAGGACTGGAGGCTCCAGGGTGGGGTACAGAGAGAGGAGAGGACTGGAGGCTCCAGGGTAGGGTACAGAGAGAGGAGAGGACTGGAGGCTCCAGGGTGGGGTACAGAGAGAGGAGTGGACTGGAGGCTCCAGGGTGGGGTACAGAGAGAGGAGTGGACTGAAGGATTCAGGGTGGG
>OU015749.1:13542569-13552818 GCA_907169655.1 Acomys percivali
TGGACTGAAGGCTTCAGGGTGGGGTACAGAGGGAGGAGTGGACTGAAGGATTCAGGGTGGGGTACAAGCCTGTACTGTCTTACTCAAGTCACTAAGCAGCAGCCTCAACTGTGCTAAATGAATAATTTCAAGAACTAGGAGTTTCTGATGTTTTTTTTTTTTTTTTTTTTTTTTTTAAGAAAGCCCATGCACACACATTACCACCATTAGTGATATACTGCTCAGCAATAAAAAAACAGCTAAATATGATTTACCTGAAAACACTATTAAAGAGCCAGCAATGCATGTGCAGACTTGGATAGAGTGGGGAAAAAATGCTTCTCAGGTGAAAACCAAGCGACTCAGGAGAAAAATTCTGTTTACTCAATCTCCATTAGATAAGCAAACCAAACAGAGAAAAACTGAGTGTGTGGAAACACCACTAACAGCTGTCTCTGAGTAGTGAGATTAAGTAAACTTTCTTACTTATGCTTCCTAAAACATAACAGACACAAAAGGATGACAACTGATAATGTAAATTGCTAAGTCCAGACAAATATTACTCTATTCAAACCCAGAGGCCTCATCTTCAAATCGAAAAGGAACTATTTTGACAGACTTTATATGATTTTTGTAAATGTCAATCGTCCCCAGATTTCTGGGGGCAATTCCTGATCCTGCACCCCCTCCACATCCATGCCACAGTGTACAGGGAGCTGCTTCTATCTTTCACCCTTGTCTGAGGGCAGGGATGTGTGCACCGGACCCCAGGACAGTGCTGACCGCTGCTCAGAAGGCTCACTGAACAACAGGGCAACACGTTTCAGCAGGGTGGTCCACGCCGATAGTCCCAGCACTCGGGAGGCAGAGGCAAGTGGATCGCTGTGAATTCGAGGCCAGCCTGGTCTACAAAGTGAGTCCAGGACAGCCAAGGCTACACAGAGAAACCCTGTCTCAAAAAACCAAAAAAAAAAACAAACCCAAAAACAAACAAACAAACAAACAAACAAAAAAAGACAACCACGAAGCCTGCTACCAAGATTATTGAACCTGATACTTAAAAATCTGAGAACCAATCTGTGACCTCTTTCCTCCTCCTCTAAAATGATAAACACTTTGAAGAACTGTAAATGATGCTGCTCAGTGGCTTGTACTTGTATCTACCTACCAACAACAGCCTTTCTTCTCGGTCACCTCACAGCCCAGGCATAGAAGACATGAACTTAATAACTGAAGTGAACTTTAGGTCGACTGATGCCAGACTTTATAAATGTGAAGACTGAGGCACGGAAACAGAATCCTAATGGGACTGCATGTCCGTGTCTCCCAGGATCTTTAAGAAGCATGCAGAGCAAAGCTGGCTTTGGCTTATGGGAATTGAGGGGACTAAGCCTAGCCAGGCTATCACAGCTGTGACACCTGAGGGAAGTCATTTAATGTTTCTGACCTCAGTCTTCCCCTCCACCTCCTGTGAAATAAAAGGGTTGGATTAAAAGAAGGGATTGGTCCATATGAGCACCCAAGTCCCCTTCATTTTCAGATTCCTTGGCAGCTTGGCACTCTTGTGAAGCTAGCTCCTCCAGCATCCCTGAGCTGTCTTGTTCTCTGAAACATCTCTGCCTCCATCTTTAGACAGTTAAAGGCAAGGGCATAATTGCAAGATGCATGGTCTTCAAATAACAAAGCAGAAGGCCACTGAGTCATCTGACACAGAGGACAGCTGCCGTAGATGCCCAGAGGACAACCACAAATGCATGACATTCCTCCCCAAGGGCCCTGAACCACAGCTTCATGACTGTGATTAGTATTTCCTGCAGCTGCTGGGAATGGGCCAAAGGTGACAAAAATATTGTCAGTATGAGTTGTCTGATATTCAAAAAATGGTAAGGAACACTGAGATCACATGTTCAACTCTCCTGAGTTACCAGTATGGAAACAGACAAAAGGAGACATCCCCTTTTGTATAACTACTATAGATCGTAAGAACTGGATATAGGCAGATTTGTGTGTGTGTGCGCGTGCGTGCGTGCGTGCGTGCGTGCGTGCGTGCGTGCGTGCATGTGTGTGTGTGTGTGTGTGTGTACCATGTGGCTCATTTAATTTATTCATCCATTGATCTGTTGCTTGGCTACTCAAAGCAGAGAAAGCACAGTGTAATGGCTTCTGGCACCTCTAAGTTCACCTATATGCTTTGCATTAGTAGCCCCCCAGATATGTGTTATAAAAACCACGTGACCAGTAGAGACTCTACCAAGAGTTCCTACAAACATACTACATACTCTACTCGTATTTTATAAATTTAATTCAAGTCTCACTGCCTCAGATCTAGAGAACAAAGCAAAGCAAAACAAAAGCCACGGCCACCACCTAACTACAATTTTTCTTTTTTGGACTGTCTGGAGTTTATGGATGAAGGATGGGCGGGTAATAGGGAGTCCTGAGACCAAGTGAGGGGATAAACTGCTGGACACAGGCTCGCTGATGAGGCATTGCTCTCCTCATGGGTGTGAACTCACACCCCAGGGAGGAGGCCAGGAGCAGAGGTGTTACAGGAGGGGACGGGATCAAGCCCACAGTTGAACACAATTGTGTGTCCAACGCTTCTGTGCTGCCCTGTGGCATTTGTTGACCTGGTTCAAACACCAGGAGTGTGTCACTCAAGCCGGACTGGCTTATTCAATCACATTTAAAAACACAGCAGTTACTAAGCGGAGAGTGCTGATGGCTGCCTCTCAGAGGCCTTTTGGTGGAATAAGACAAAATGGGCCTGAATTTGGTCACACAAAGCTGACAATCCTGGTTTAAAGTTAAATGCCGCTTCATGTTAAAAATGCCTTTTAATGTCTAAAGGCTTGGCAAGGCGGTGTGTTGCGATACTAACTTCTTAGGATTTGTATTTCTGACATTAAAAAAATATTTTATTTTTGTACATATACATTTATATTATTACACATATATACAATAGATTACCTATGGCATTTCTGAGATTTTTATGAATATAAAAGAGGGTGTGAGAAAAATGTTGCTTTTCATATTCAATGTGAAAACAGATCTTAACCTAGGGCCCCTAGGAAACTCTGAATGTGAGGGCCCAGGCCTATTACAGAAGCAGCTTGCCCCAGCACCTGCATCCCTCACTGTAAAAGCATTTTCAATGCAAATGTCTCCTTGCAGCAGGTTTACCTGTTGGCGGTAGGGAGATGCCGTCCAGTCTTTCATCACCGTCAGCTGCCTCTGCTGGTTACAAACATAAAACACAAATCTCATTAGTTGCAGTGAGCACATTCATTCTGCGGGATACAGGACCACAATTAAAACGACTCCAGTGTACACGTGGCTTTCATCTTTCTTCTGCCTGTTTGCTTCGCTTGCTTCACAGTACAGGTCTGAGCAATCATTATGTGAACACAGTCTTGTCTGGATGGTCATGACAAGAAGTCAACCCTCCTGTACTACAACCTGAAAAGTCTTCCAGCTTTTTTTTTTTTTTTTTTTTTTTGTCAACCATGGGTGGTTTCGGCTCATTTTTTCTTATTTTCCAGCAGCAGGATGGGCTGTGTAAGCACACAGTGAAGGCACATTAAGTTACTGCCTTCTGACTATACAATTGTACTTTTCACGCCCTAAGGCCCCTCCTAGTGGGAATTCTCAGAATGAACTTTCCTTTGGAGATGCCTGGTTCTGGAGTTGTCACGTCTAACTCCTGGATCTGTTTAGTCATGAAGGAAGCAGAGAGAAAATACGTATTTGTTCAAATGATTCCTCCCTTTCGTAGTTTAAAATGCAAGCATCACTTTTCTTTCTTTTTTAGAAAAAGATTTATTTATTTACGTATATAAGCACTCTATTTGCATGTATGACTATGAAAGAAGAGAGCACCAGACAGAAGAGGACACCAGATCTCACTATAGATGGTTGTGAGCCACCATGTGGTTGCTGGGAATTGAACTCAGGACCTCTGGACAAGCAGTCAGTGCTCTTAACCTCTGCGCCATCTCTCCAGTTGCTTTTCTGATATGTGTTTCAGTCTCCTTATGGGTTTTGCAAAGGGTGATCCTCTTTCAGTCTCTCTCACACACAAAACCTTCTACTAAATGCAAAGGGAAGGGAGGGGCTCAGAAGTCTGGTAACTCAGGGGAGTAAGTCTCTCCTTACATGCTAGGGACAGAGGAAACATTCGCATGTGACCACTAGGATAATTCTGGTGGCGTCCTCTATGGCCTGCCCCATCCCACTTATGGCTGCACTTGTGTGCCTTGAGGCCAGACTATTGCTTCACCTTGTAGTGTGGCGCTGGCAGAAAAGCCAAAGCAAATTCTATATTCTCATTTTCACTGTTTGTGCGTTAAACACGGCCAAGGGCAGACACAGGCAGAAGTGTTCCCCGTTTTCTATCTCTAGTTTAGTCTCTCCTATCTTGTCCTAAGGTGGGTAGACCTGGCGTCAACATCTGCTGGCCCATGTGCGTCACCGCAGCAGGAAAACAGAGACAATATGGGACAGTCAAGGTTGATAGCATTTACTAGCAGGACAAAAAGAAAACTGGCAGGATTGAGTTGGATAAGGCGGTTTCCAGAAAAGATATAAGACAAACTAAAATTATCTAGATAAAAGGCACTGGGTGTTCTTGGTATGTGTGCACACGTGCGTGCACGCCCTTGCCTACTCCCACATGTGGGCACACATGGAGGTCTTGGGTCATTGTCAGGTGTCTTCCTCTCTCACTCGCCACATAATTTTTTTGGGGACAAGTTCTCATCCTGAACCTGCAGCTCACAGTTTTAACTAGACTGGCCAGTCAGTCAAGCCTGGGATCAGCCCGTTTCTACCACATCTGAGTGCCGGGGTTACAACACCTGCCTGGGGCCCCTGGAGGCTAGAAGGTACTGGTTCCCCTGGAACTGGAGTTATGGTTTGCTGTGAGCCACTATGTGGGTGCTGGGAACTGTTCCTTTGGAAGAGCAGCCAGCGGTTTAAGTTGCTGAGCTGTCTTTCCATTCCTGCTCATACTTCTTATATGCAGGTCTATATGATCATGTGCTTTTGTCATAACAGGACATATATGGCCTAATATACATAAACTGTTACATATAAGTTAGTATATGCTGGCTGCATGCATAGGGCCAAGTGTCAAGGGTGAAGAACACCCGTGAGTTACTTAATTAGGACACCTGTCTGTAATAAGCAGCTCCCAGCCGCTCTTCTCCGGCAACGATCAAGTTGTAAAAGTTGGAAAAGACTGAGCAAGTCCAATAAAAATTTAGTAGCAGTGACAGTTTTACTCCTGGATCTAACGCAAACAATAAATTGTGATTTCAGCTCTGAGGAAGTAATCTAATAAAAATGATAAAAATCCCACTAGGAACAGAATTCTAGTTATAGGGAAAAAATTATTACATGTGATGAGAGCCCCAAATGAATTTGTTTGGATTTGCATAAAGACCTTTCCACTCATGAGGGGCACTGCTTTCTCCTACAGTCAACCCACACTCCCCCAAGCCATAAGCTGATTGGCTCTGTCCAGTCAGAGTCTGCACCCAGTTCTAGGAGCTGAGCCGAGTATGATAAACAAGGCTATGGAAGTTGTGTAGGTCTTTAGCACATTGTCCATATTATCATCTCGATGGAAAATAATCAAGCCAGTCACATTATAGATGCTGGCTCTTTCAGGAAAGGCAAGTGGCTCTTGTTTCTGTTTGCTGCCCCCCTCCCCCCACCTTATGCTATTGAGAAGTGCGCCAGTGGTTCAGACAGAGACACACTTTGCCTGCTATGGCTGGGGGCCATCCTTTTGCTCTGGTTTGACGTGTCTGGGCTGGCTTTGTCTTAGAGTCAGCTTCTTTCTCAGTGGCCAACATAGCCTACCCGACACATCATAAATGTGCCGGTGGAGCACGTGTGTAAAGCTGCTGATCAAAAGTCCAACCGTCTCAAGTCACATCCTGATGCCTGGAGTCTCAAGTCAATCTTTTGAGCTACGGAGTAAAGGAGAGTTGGGGAGCATGCTACAGTTTGGGTCTCCTTCTGGAGAAACAGCCAAGTGTGACTGGCCAGTTTGGGGTATGGGTGGGGAACGCAGAGGCATAGTCCCTCTGTGTGCAGATGTGTGTGTTGGGGTGAATGCGGGAAAGGTGAGAGAGGCCGGGACACTTGACCCTGGTCTCAGCACCTGACCAGAGAAGGATTAAGGTCTGTAGCCCCCTGGCCTGGCCTGGGTTCCTGTGTTCAAATCCTTGGCTTCTAGCTGTGAGTACTCTTTTAGGGGGCTGCAGAGCCTTTAGGAAGCCTGGCTGGCAGACGTAGGTAACTGGGAATAGGCTTACGAGTTATGGCCTGGGCCTGGTTTCATGGCTCCATCCTGAGTCTCTCTCTGCTTTCTGTTTTACAGAGATGGCAGGAGATGAGGAGTCCCAACTGCATGCTCCTGCCGTCCCGTCAAGTCACCTTCCTCGTCATGACGAGCTACATCTTTTTAAACCATGAACCAAAACAAAACCTCCCTTGAGTTGTCACAGTGGTGAGAAATCCACACAGGTAACATGGTGAAGGCACTAGAAGAATGAAATTTAAACCGAATCTATCTTCATCTCGTGGTCCAGCAAGACTGTGCCTTTTTTTTTTCCCTCCATAGGAATATCCTCCTCCAATGTCTCCTGACTTTCTATGACTTCTACCTTTAAAGGTTTCCCTGGAACTTTAAATATTTAGGCCCAACAGGACGTTCCTTTGCCCCAGAGGTGCAGGCTCTGGCACATCAAAGCCCCATCCTTTTCTAGGCTCTCTGTAGTGCTACGAGGAGCATCAATAGTTCTCACATTTCCCCAACTGTTCCCAGTAGTCCTCAGTAAGTAGGACAGGAACAGCCACATGTACAGGTGTTAGCTGGCCTGCCTGGGGTAGCTCAGTCAGTGTACCCCAGGGAGCAGCGTGTGAGTGAGTGAAAGTAGTAGGGGGCTGGCTTGTGGCTTGTGGTCCTTTGTCTTGCTGATGCTAGGTTTATGTCTTTTCATTATGACACATTTCATATTTCTTTCAAACCTGAATATCTGGTGTCTTTGTATTTTGGGCCAACAAACAGTTTCCCCTTTCAAATTAGGAGGTATGTGGACGGAAGTCTTTACACACCCAACAGCTGAGCCATTCAAGGCAGAATCTAGGAAACACAAACCAACGTCATATTTATTGGCACAGGTGCCACGCAGGCCTAAGTGGCACCTTGAAACCTGCTTTGCCTGTAAAACTGAATTAAGACATCACTGCTCAGTCCGGGATTATACACTGGGTAAATCCAACAGGCCACCGTTGCTTGAGTTTTCTCTTTCCTTTTTATTCCTGTCTTAATCCTTTCCAGGAGTGTGGGAGGGGGCCCTTGTGATGTAACACGGGGCAGAAGCAGAGGATCTGAAGCACTCAAGTGAAAAGCATGGTAGTAGCAGGTTAACCTCACATATTTTCCAGCTGGTTGAGGCCAGGGGACAGCGTAGACCCTGAATCTCTGGGGGTAGGGTGGGAGTAGAGAGGAGCCTGGAGGGAGCTACAGCAGATGAAAGGAGGAGGAGACTAGAGAAAGTGCTGAGGAGCAGAAGTAGCGAGATTCTAACATGCCGGCCAGCCATAAAGGAACACTAGGAGTCCTAAGGACTTTCTTCCAGTGGGCAGAGTTCAGGGATCATGCCACCCAATGGGTCTAGAGGGAACAGAATAAACCTTGGAACCTTAAGTGAGAAAAATGGCAGTATTCTTCAGCATTTCATAGTCTGACAAGAAAAGCAGGGTCTTTGGCTTTGTCTTCCTTTCTGTAATTACTGATATTTTCTTGAGTCACTCAAAGATTTCTTGAGAGTTGGCCCTGGCTCACTGTGTTGTCTGGGACACAAACATGGCCTAGGAGTGGACCCTGCTTTCAAGTTCATTGTCCAGGAATCAGGAAAGGGACTCTACAGGCGACCGAAGTGAAAGTACTGGGGTGTCTGTCTACTGAACGTTTCAGGAGAAGGGAAGCCCCGCCGTGCTTGTGAAAGGTGTGAGAGAGCAGCCATCTCAGAGCCAGGGAGAAGGCCGGTTTGGCTGCAGAGCCTGGGGCCGGAGGACAGGGCCGCACCGGGGAGGACTGAGCTGCAAGCACCCGCTCGAGATTGCTATGGCTGAATGTGTCCCTCAAAGGTGATGCATCGGAGGCCCAGTCCCCAGCCCAGCAGAGCTGGCAGGAGAAGCCTGATGGGAGGTGATCAGGTAACACTCCGTCCTGCCTTTGAGAGTGAGGGGTGGGTGTGTCCCCCTTTCCTCTCTCTCACTTTCTCTGTGCCTTTCGGCCACAGGCTGATAGAGCAAGAAAGCCCCAAGTCTTAGATTTTCAACCTCCAGAACTGTGAGCTAATGAGCATCAAACACTCAGAGATTGGTTCAGTAGCGGTGCCCTCACACACCTCTGTAACAGCTTAAATGAGGTGAGGCTCAGCTCCCATGTCTACCTTCCAAACTGTCTCCTGCTTCAGCCTCACAGAGTCCCAAAGCCTGCTGTCAAGATGATCTGGGGTTTGTTTTCATTTGATGAATAAATATCATGCATACATTTAATAATGAAGAAGGAAATAAATGAGTTCAGGGGCCAGGGCAGTTCCTTTCTGCAGGGTGCAAAACACTAGCACAAGAGTGTGGTGTTATTTTTAAGTTGTCCATGTGACAGAGCAAGATGCGCTTTGGAGGAATCCTAAGGCGCTGTTGAGATCAAGTGGCCTGTGGGAGACGGCTTTAGTTACACGGGAAGAGCCATTCTCAGTGTGGACAGCATTTCCTAGCAGATGCCCAGATAAAAGACACAGGAGGAAAGGTTTCTGGTTTTTTCGTTTTTTTCCCCCTCTTTTAGCCTTCACTCTCTCCGCTGAATTTATCTACTTTGTTGCTGCTGGCGTTGACTCCTTTGCTGACGTCAGAAGCGGCTTCTTTCTGATTCCAATGTGGACTGAAGACTATGGTCTCCAGGAATCCCCAGGCCCTGATTCAGACTGGGAGAGCTGGGGCCTGTAGCCCACGGACTGGGCAACTATCGGGCTCTGAGCCTCTACACTGTGAGACTACTCTGAGGGTATTATGGAAGCAAACCTAAAAAAAATCCTCTTTTAATAGAAAACATCGTGTGTATTTATGAAGAACAACATGGTATTTTGAAATCATACATGTGTAGAATGGTGTCCAATGGTGTGAATTCATCTACTTATCAAATACTTTATGAAAATATGTGATGTGAACTCAATTACTTTCAAGTACAGCATAAATAATACTGCTAGTTGTGATGTCACATAATCACTCTCACTCCTTTTGTCTAACTGAAGCTGTGTTCCTTTGCTTAACATCTTCCCAGGCTCCTTCCTGGTGCCTGAGCATCACGGTACACTCTTCCTGTTGAGTCCTCAGTGAGACTCCGTGGTCTTGTATCTCTGTGCTGCTTATTTCACTCAGCATAAGGTTCCCTATGTTGATGCAAACAAGGGAATTTCTTCTTTTTAAAGGATCAAAAGCATTTAGTTATGTACGTACAGCACATTTTCATTATCAACTGATGTAGTAAGGTGGATGTGTAGGAAAAATACCTCAACGAATACAGGAATGCAGATGTCTCTTTAACATACTAGGTTTGTTTGGGGATGTACTGGAAATGAGTTTAATGGGTCATACGATAATTAAAATTCTCTTTTGTGTGTATGTTAAGTGTGTGCACACCCATGTGGGGCCAGAGCTCAATTTCAGGGCTTATTATTCACGTGTTGTCTCTCACTCATCAAGCAGGCTAAGATGGCTAGCTAGCCCACCCTGCGGATCCTGTGCTGAGATTACAAGGGCAAGCTTCATTATTTATTTAATTATTTTCTTCCTGGGTTCTGGGAACTTAACTCCTCAAGCTTGCAAGGTAAGCATATTACCAGCTGAGCTAGCTCCCTCAGGCCCTATTTTTATTGTTTTTTCAGGAATCTCAATATTGTTTTTGATTACAGATATACTAATTTACATGAAATTTAGAAATACAACCCAGAGACTTGTGATCTACTAGAGATAACCATTCTTGGATGATAGGAGAAAACTGACCCAAAGAGATTTCTAGCTGGTGAGGTGCTGCAATTCGGGAGGCTGACACTTTGAAGACCACATCTAGATAGATACAATCAACTGGTGTTCACTTTGCCTGAGAAAACAACTGCCAAGATGCCAATTTTCAAGTTTTAAAAACACACACACACACACACACACACACACACACACACACACACACACA
>OU015749.1:13553766-13570829 GCA_907169655.1 Acomys percivali
CACACACACACACACACACACACACACACACACACACACACACACACCCCGCAAGCATGGACTCTACTACAAGCTACTGCCTCAGCCCTGAGGTGAATTTCTGAGGATGTCAGATCTGCAGGGTACATCCACATCATGGTGTGACTAGGCATGGTACCCATAGATACATGTGCTTAAATGCTTAGCCTACAGGGAGAGGCACTAGGAGGTGTGGCCTTATTGGAGTAGGTGTGGCCTTGTTGCAGGAAGTGTGTCACTGTGGGGACTGACTTCCAGGCTTCTTATGTTCAAACTAAGCCCAGTGTGGCACACAGTCTCCTGCTGCCTGAAGATCAAGATGCAGAGCTCTCAGCTCCTCCAGCACCTTGTCTGCCTGCACACTGCCATGCTTCCTGCCATGACGATACTGGACTAAACCTCTGAAACTGTAAGCCAGCCCCAGTTAAATGTTTTCCTTTGCAAGAATTGACATGGTCATGTTGTCTTCACAGCAATGAAACCCTGAGACAGGCCTTCACAGTGGCACTGTGCGCTTTCCGTAAAAACGGCAAGCAGCTGAGCTGTGGCTACACATGATGGCTTGTGCTTCAACAGAAAACTGGCTGGAAACACTAAGCAGTTTGTGTGGAAGCTGCTCTCTTTGTGTGTGCATGTGTCTAATGGGAAGAAAAGAAAACACTTCATATGGCTCTGCCAGGTCCATTCATGACAGAGTTGAGCAAACACGTTAAACGACTCTGTGCTGTCTGTGCAAAACCAAACGCAACATTACACAGAGATGTTCTCCCAATGATCCCTAAGGACTCGGTGCTCATGTAAATAACTTACTGTACAGTAAGTAGCTAACTAGCTGTAAATAACTAACTCACAGTAACTCTGACTTACTGAAATTCTAAGACTCAGTCTGGGCACAGGAACCGACACCCTGCACACTGCATTAGATATGAGGAAATTACTGCCCTATTAAGTGCCTTAGCAGGCAGGACAAAAGAGAGGCAGGACAATGACCCCAGGAAAGCTGCACAGTGTGTGGCCAAGTGTGAGGTGTGGAGTTGACATTTCTGTTCCTGACCGCTTTTCAACCCGCCTTTTTACCTTGCTGCCTGTGAGGTCAGTGAGCAGACACGTCGTTGCAGTGCCTTCCTGGTATTTTAAACCTTGGTAATTTCAATGTGTTAAAAGGTCTCTTTCAAAAAGAAATGACAAAGGGAAATATTGACAGATTTAACTATACAAAAATTGAAATTCCCATTCAATGAAAACCAAACATCTTAAAAGAGCAACAAGCCTGGCATGCATGCATATATATATATTGCTCTCTTTGTGTATACATATATACACACATACCTCAGAATGGTCAATATCTTTAAAGAGTGCACTCATATAAAAGAGTGAGTTCAATAGTCCCATAGATCAATAGTGTATTTGAAGTATAAAATACTAGGGAAAATGTTCAACTAATATGTAAATCAAAGAATTGCTAAGCACGCTTTGTATACCTATCTTAAATTAGAAAAATAATGTCAAAAAGGCTGTATTTGATAGCAGCAAGCCTGTGTGACCTGACCCAGTCAAGCGTAACTATAGTAGTAGCAGAAGACTGGGAATTTTTTCTTGGGAAATAATAACAAAACATAGTAAGATCCACAAAATGGTTACACCCTTGATCAGTGATACTACTCCCAAGATCGTGTCCTATGGAAATACACAAAGAGGAAAGAGCCAAGTGTGTGAACTCAGACGCAGGCAGTGCAACTGTGCCGGAAAAGGCAATGGCTGCGGAGAGGGTGGCCCTGCAGGCTGGAGGGGGAGGGAAATCCCTTTAGGAAGCTGATACTTGTTCCAGTCAGTCAAGCATCTGGGGCAGATGGTTTACATTCTGTGGTGAAACCTATGGTACAGCAACCACAGAAGGGAAGGTGTGAGCTCAAGGCGGAGCACCACAGTCTTAGGGTGGGCTGTGTGTGAAGCACCACATGACATGGCCACCAGAAGGTTAGGTAGAGGTACAGTGAAAGATGCTGGGCTAATGACAGTGTTAGGTCTGAGTCTGTGGGGATCAGTTCCAAGACCCTGGAGGACAGTTATATAACTGATGCATCACCGATGCTGTCATCACATACTTCAAATCAAATTTAGATTCTCATGAGAACAGTGTCAACACCTAAGTGAAATGTTGCATTGTTGCACTATTTATGGAATAATCACATGGAAAAAGTCTACATGGTTGGTTTTGTTGTATGTTTGTTTGTTTGTTTTTTGAGACAGTGTTTTTCCATGTAGTCCTGAAACTTGCTCTGTAGACCAGACTGGCCTTGAACTAAGAGTTCCGCCTGTTTCTGCCTCCTGAGTGCTGGGATGAAAGATGTTTGCTACCACCAACTGGCATAAGTCTACACATTTAAAGCATACACTTAACCCCTGAGCTACGCTGTGCATCAAAGCTTTTCTGTTTTTAATTCGTGCTTGGTTGAAACTGTGGATGTTAAACACATTGAACGTGAAGAGCCTATTGTATGTGTGGTCGTCAAACAACGCGCAGAAGAACTGTTTAGAGAGAACACAGAGGATGAAGGGCACCTGGCTGAGCGCAGACTGTGGAGAACACCAGTGCTTAGGAATAAATGATGGAGGCAGAGAAGGCCATGAAGGCGGCCAGTAGTCGGGCGAGTGGCTCTAGAGCATTAGTGAAACAATGGCTTGGCAAGTGACTGCTGAGAGCCATGAAGGGAGTAGCCACCAACATCGCTCTAGGGACACCTGGGCTCAGAGGGGCGGGAGAAGGAAAGCAAGGATGAAGGGTAGTCTGTAGGTAGTGGAAGCAGGCAACGAGGTAGCTGGCTGTAGGACACATGAGAAAGGATGATTCAAGGAACCATCTTGGAGTAAGTAGGGGTGATGGGATACAGGGCTGAAGTCGAGAAGGGAACAAGAAGGGAAAGGCAGAGGATGAGGGGATGTGCTCCTCCGAGGTGGCTCTAGGTCTGAGGAGGCTCTAGGCTCCAGAGACTCAGTGAGCTCAGTGATGAGGCACCGTGGAGGTGGAGAGTGTGGGAGGCTTTGGGAGTGCTGCTGAAAATGGGCAATTAGCAGCAGACTGAGGACAGGCTGTAAGGTGCAAAGCAGTGAACGGGTCTGGGGGGGGTAGGGGGTGCGGGGGGGAGGGAGGTGGGATACTGGGTGGAAGAGATGGCAGGGTGTTAGGGTTAGCTCAACAAGTTCAGCAGCACAACGGAGTTCTAAGGCACAAGAAGATGTTAGGAAACTGACACCAGAGAGATGTTTACAGACAGAGTCTGAGATGCTACATAGATCAGTAAATGGAGATAACCAATGGGTTAGCAGGCAAGGGTTAGATGGCAGCAGACAACGCCTGGAATAGTGCGGTGGGATGCTGGGTGTAAGACAGCAGAGGTGGAAAAGGCTGTGTGGAAAGATGCTAAAGGCATGCTGAATGATGAGGATAGTGACAGAAGCGAAAAGGCAACGGTTGCTGAGGTCCTGACGCCATGTGGCCAGGGACCAGATGGGTTTGCATGTGCGCAGGGGAGCGATTCATACCAGGTTGTTGGAGGGAGGTGTACAGATCTCCTAAGAGCTTTAATGGCCATCGCAGACTTACGTGAGTGGTGGGGGGAGAGATGGTTAGGACACAGAATCAAGGAGCAGGGTAATATGAATCAGGCGACCCACTTTAGGCTGTGCAGGTAAAGGAGAGCGAGCAGCAGAGGAAGCAAAGCATTCCTGGGGCACAGATGTGCTTCTTGAATTCCGACACACAGGTTCTCCATTCCTTTGTATCCCTCAAAGCACCCCACGCAGTGAAGAAACTCAAGAAACACGTGGTGAATAAATCAATAGAGTTCCCAGTCTTGTTTCTAATGTTAGCAAATAAGAGGAGCTCAAAAAATGTAGATTACTGTGGAAAACGGCCCGTCTGAATTAGCAGGAAATCTTAACTAAACATATTTAAAGAAGTTTTTTTTTGTACTCAAATGCTCACAATAACATTTACTAATTGAAGAATTGTCAGAGGGGTGCTTGAAGTTCTGTTTTAATAAATAAAAAACTGAAAACAATGCATTTTATCTAGCATTCTACTCACTTAAATAAAAAAGCATAGTACAAAAAAAAATGACTGAACAGACTATCTTACGAGGTAAACATCTTTCCCCTTATAATGCTTTGTATACAATTAATTTCCATGGCAACCTCTTTTCTTAGATTTTGAAAGGCTTGTGCCCAAATTATCACACATTAGCAAGTTGTGTTTTCAAAACAACAAACTAGACCTGGGCTATGCCAATGTCCAAACAGCTCCATGGGCGCCAACAAACGGTTTAGAAAAACCAAATGGAAGGTTGTGGAATATTCTCTCTCATTCCATGAGAGGCTGCAGTTCAGACCTCTACAGTATAACCTTGAGCTCAGAATTCCATCACTCACTTAAAAAGGCAACAGTTTTTTCTTCTTGTTTTTTTTTTCTTTCAGTTAAAACTTTTCTGCTTTCAACAGAACAATGCTAGAAAAACCACCTTCCCCTGGGCCTGTGACTAAGGCCTTTGAAGGATAGCACAGGCTTCTCAAGAACTGCCTGCACAAACAAATACTTCCACCAGGCACATTATTGACATTCTGATTCATGGATTATCCAAACTTCAAAGGGACTTTTAACTGGAATTTACCTATTGAAGATGAAATTTTATTCTCTCCACTACGATCACAGATAAGACCTTAGAACAAAGCCAAAAGATTGTCATTGCATTGATGTGAAAACAGCGGATATGCTATGTGAGTAGAGGTATGGAGTAAGCAGAATATATTTTCCTATCAGAATCTATAGCTAAAGGTCAAGCTATTATCCTGGTAACAGTTCCATTAGGAGTAATGATGTGAAAAGTGGCATTGCATTAATGCACTGGGTTTCCTACTATGTTAATAGTGGGTCATTAAGAATCATAGTAGCATAATTTGCATTCATCCTCAGAATGCAATAGGTTCTAAAAAGAAATTTCCCTCTTTCCTATTTTAATGCATCAAGGAGACAGGAGGGCTAATTTTAAATGAGCCCAAATAATCTGAACAAGTGGAATGAAACCAACGATTAAACTAAATAAAAGAGTTTAAGCATCTACTTTGCTTAATATAATTTGAGGTCCCAAGGCACAGACAGTATGCTAAGTCACCAGGGAAATGACAAATGCTTGAGTAGATTCGTACATGAATAATGACTTTCCCAGATGCTTGCATTCATTTGAACCATGCCCTTTAATTGTTTATAAATAATGAATAAGCTTGTGGTGGCTGAGCAGATCCTTCTCTGGAACGCAGCTTTTAATATAATCATCAGTGAGCTTGGTGCTGGGGAGTGTGTCTGGCAACTCAGACAGAGGGGACGGGCTGTGTTCCCCCAAAACAAGAACAAGGTCAAGGGTCTTCTTACTTGGACTTTTCTGTACTGGAAAAAACTGAGTAGAAGATGGACTTTGAGAGGACATCACTGTGCCATGCAGACACCTGAAAGAGTGGGGGATCTGGAGAGATCCACTCTTTCTGTGCCTTAAGGATTCTGGCCAACAGTGAGAAATGATGCTCAGTTGCAATGACTCAGTTATAACTCAAAACAGCCAAATGGGAACTGAGGTTTGTATAGAGAAGATGTAAAAAGTGAGTCTATGTTAGAAGCCAAATCTCCTAAGCCTTTGAGGGGCTACGGACAACAGCATCCGTAGTACAGTCTCAACTGAGGACCACTTGTAGCCAGGAGTGTTCAAAAGCACTTATATCCTTCCCACAGCCTTCTCTTGTTCTCTTAAGGCTATTATTTTAGGCTTCTCGCATACTAAGCAGTTAACATAGCTCATTTAATCTTCACAATAACCAGTAGAGTAGGTATTGTGATCTTAATTACAGATGACAAGATCCAAGTATGCGCAAGTTTAAATAACTGATTTGAGACTGTGCGGCCAGAAAGGATTGTTTTCCATAGAAAATTACTGGGCTTTTAATCTTTGATTTTGTAGATGAGTGTACAGGTATTGTGAGAGAAAAGTGATATCAGATCCTAGATAGAAGAAGTAAGCAGTGATTAAGTAATTATTTCCACGATGATGATGAGAGTGCTAAGGTTATTTTCAACCACACACAATGGAAGTGTGGTGACATCTGGGGAGAGAAAACTGGATGAATCTGGCACATCTCCTGCCCTTTGGCCCCTCATTCACTGACCAATGAGACCAGTTGAGTAGAGAAGGATAAGCAGAAACTGGCCCCTTGGGGGACAGACGTAAGGAGTCTGAACCCTGAGACCCGATGGTGTGCTGGGATGTCCAGGGAAGCGAGAGCTCAACACTACAGCAGAGGTGGAGCCGGACCCGCTTCTATCTTCCTCTTACGACAGTGGGCAGTGGCAATGAAAGCAGGGCATACAGAGCTGAGAAGTCATAGTGTGAAGAGCTCTGTGTATCAGATATAAAACCAGGGCTGAGGGAAGGGAGTTGGGGGAAACAAGAGGAAGAGCCCAGCTGATGGAGAAGAGGAGGAAGGAGTCGTGTGAAGAGAAGCAAAGTCACGGAGTTGCAGGGACTGGGGCTGCACAGGGTACAGAGTGTAAGCATGTAGGCAGGTCCTAGGGCCACCCATGTCCTTACTGTGTTAACACACAGACTACTCACAAGACAGCTCGTCCCCAAGTAAGACCGACTTCTGGAAACCACAGTGCCTCCATGAAGAGTGTTTTATATAGACTGGAGGAAAGCCCAAATCTTCATGTTCATCAGTTACGTTAGACCACACACTCTCATGCCACAGGACCTCTGAATGCCCCAACTCTCTTTCCCATCACTGGCCTCTGTGCACTCACAAATCTTAGAAGTGTAACGTGAGACACAAGGCCATAGAAGACCTTTTGAGAGGTGACTGCATCAGCGTACAGTTTCTCTCACCTTTTTCTGTTGATTATTAAGGCCAGTTACCATGGATGATGCTGTCTGACCCTGTACACAGCAGGGTGATGCTATTCCTCTTGAATCTTGACAGTCTGCGGCATTATTATACAAATAACATGTGCTTATTCGGGAAACGATTATTAAGTCCCCACAATGCACCAGGGTTTACCAGGTGCTAATGAATAAATGCCCTCTTGTTCTTGAGAGTCTGCAGTGAAGTGGAAGATCAGGGCAAATAAGAGGTCAGGAACAGTAGAAAGCTGGGCGTGGTAGTGCATGTCCATAGATCTAGCACTCCTAAGAGTTAGGCAGAGGGATTGACAGTTCAAATCCCGGATGAACTACACAGCCAAGACTCAGTATCAAACAAAATGAAGTAACACTTGGCAGAGATCAAACTAATACAACAGACCCTACACAAGATCAGAGAGCTGGGGGCATCTTACCATGCTTGGGCTTCTCCCATATTTAGGGGAAGCTTCTGGATGAAGTGATGGCTAAGCTGAACCTTAAGAGAAAGTAGACACCAAAGAAAGACAAGAGCAGAGCCAGGCATGGTGGCACACACCTTTAATCCCAGCACTTGGGAGGCAGAGGCTGGTGGATCACTGTGAGTTCAAGGCCAGCCTGGTCTACAACGTGAGTCCAGGACAGTCAAGGCTACACAGAGAAACCCTGTCTCAAAACTCCCCCCAAAAAGAAGAAGAAGAAGAAGAAGAAGAAGAAGAAGAAGAAGAAGAAGAAGAAGAAGAAGAAGAAGAAGAAGAAGAAAGAAAGGCAAGAGCAGTCACTGCAGCGACAAACAACTGATCACAGTGCCGAAGGTAAGTGATGGTTGAGTGCTCAGCCCTAAGCAGGACACTTGTCTCAAACTCCACAAGGCTCAAGGAGCATCACAGGAAAGCTAGAGAGGATATAAAAGCTGGAGCATGGAAACTGCTATGAAATGCATGACTATCGCACCGTGAATGCACAGCAGCTTTGGTTACCTGCGTAAGACCTAGCCAGGACACGGTCCATCATGGACAGGAAAAGGGTCATGAGGCCCCACCCCTAGCTGAGGAGCTTATTGTCAGTTGATGGCTGTCAGAGTAGACTAGTTAGCTAATGCTCCAGTGGATGACCCTACATCCATGAGCATGCTGGGTGGGGTAGGGTGGGGTGAAGGTGGGAAAGGGGATTTGGGTTGGATATGATCAAGGTGCATTGTATACATGTATGAAATAGCCAAAGAATAAAACGAATGCTCCAAAAAGCTAGGGAGGGGAGAGATGGAGGGGAGAGATGGAGGGGGAAAGGGAAGGAAAGGAGGGAGGGAGGATATTTCAGACACAGGCACAGAGGTAAAGGCACACCCTGAAGCTATCCCAGGTGGCTGTAGGCTCAATTACTGTGGAAGCCTAGGCTTCACACTGATGAGAGAGAAGGAGATGCAGGTCTGTGGACGTGAGACAGACAGAATCGAAGAGGAGACAGTAGTGACGGACCAACAGCTCAGAGACAGAAGCAACAGGCAAGCTCAGGTGAGCCTCTGTGGGGCGGGAGAAGTTCCTTTTGAAAACTGTACACGCTTGGATTATGCCTTGAAGAGGTTTAGGGCTTGAGGTTATATTGAAATTCTAAATGAGTATAAGCATTGCTGTTGGTGTCCCTGGGACCACACAAAAGGAATAGAGGGGTCACTTTGAAGAGAACTTTTGCAGCCAGGGTCACAGGAAAGGGGGGGGGGCAAGAAGAAGCCATTACACATAAATTATTCTTAAACAAGAATGCAGGAGACAGTCTGTTGTAAGTCAGATGTGGGAAATCAGAGTTAGACCTCCACTAGCTTAAGACAAGAAATAGCAAGGAAAATTGCTTAGGATGCCAAAGGAAGGACTTTGTTCATCAAGAAAACAGCAGGCCTGGCCAGTGGAATGGCTCAGACAGTGAAGGAGCTTGCTGCCAAGCCCAAGTTAGGCTCTTGGGATCCATAGGGTTGAAGGAGAACCCCTGCCTGCCGTAAGTTGTCCTCTAACGTGCACACATGTGCTGGCTCATGTGTGCGCACATATATGTCAAGGCCAATTACAGAAAAGAATAAATATAACTTAGAGAAATTAAAAAGATAAAGTAGTTGATCCAGCAAGATGGATCAGCTGGTTATGGGACTTGCTGCACAAGCCTGGTTTAATCTGTATAACACACGTCAACTCTACAGACTGTCCTCTGACTGTCGTACAGTCAGTGTCATGCTCTCAGTCTCCACATTTCTCTCTCTCTCTCTCTGTCTCTCTCTCTCTCTCTCTCTCTCTGTCTCTCTCTCTCTCTCTCTCTCTCTCTCTCTCTCTCTCTCTCACACACACACACACTAAGCTTAAAAAGTCAAATAGGTTAATAAAAAATTAATATTTTACTAAAGACAAGGAAATAGCAGCTGGGCACACAGTAATGAAGAGATGGAAAACAGATAAAAGATACAGGAAAGAATGAAAAAAAAAAAAAAGTCCAATCAACACAAATGTTTCAGAGGTAGGGAAACAAGACAAAAAAAAAAAAAAAAGGAAAATAAATTATAATGTTCAGATATGATGGGTCTTAAGAAGCATGACTCCTTAAAAAAAAAAAAGAAGCATAACTCCTGAGCTGATTAATAATAAAAACAAATATACACCTGGAGTAAAGAAACTAAAGAACATCCATAGCAGGGACTTCCTGAAAGCAAAATAGAGCGGACAAAGGTGGCCTACAAAAAAAGCCACAGGCTGGGAGCAGGCTCACAGCAAGTAAACCTACAAGATCCCGGAGTACCCCCAGTCGCTCTGAGAAAAGCTACCCTTCACTTAAAAGAAAGAGCTGGCTGCAACACTGTTTGACGGTGACGGTGAACTATAGCGATTCTCAGAACAGGGACAGAAGAAAAGTTCAGGTAGACTCCTGTGCAGAGAGATGCTCATATATCCTTAAATCCACCTTGCGGTCAAGGAAGGCCACGAAACCACTCTCCTCCTCCACTTCCAAAGTGCCGGGGTTCCAGGCACGCACCACTACATGCAGTTTTGTTTGGCACTAGGGATCAAACCTAGCGTTCTGTACATACTAGGCAAGCACTGCACCAACTGAGGTACATGTGAACACACACACCCATGTACAAATGCTACACATAGAGACACCTGAAAATACTTCTGAAAGGTTTTTATAGGTGTGTGTGTGAGTGGGCGGTTATAAGAGAATACCATTAGATTGTATGAGTGGAGGAAAATTTTAAAAATGGGCATTAGGGAACACAAAGCATATAGGAAAAGAACCCTGGCTGTTAAGATCCCAAATCTGACACAAAAGGCAACGTGTGCAGTGCTTTCACAAGCTGCTAGATGACTGGCAGTTTTGCAACACACGTGACTTACAAAAGAACTCAAATAAGATACTGAGAGAAATGACCGGATAGAAACACAGGAAAAACACAGAAATTCACACGAGGCAAAGTAGCAACACGACAAATGAAATGCTCCTCAACTCATTAGTGATTGGGGCTCAACTCATTAGTGATCGGGGACTCCACCACTCAAGTGTCAGCGTACTTCAGATGACGGGTAAAAATTCAACTCTGGCAACATTAGATATTGGTAAAGATAAGGGAAATAGGATTTCTTTTTTTTTCAATTTTAATTTACTATAATTTATTCAGATTACATGCCAACTGTTATCCCCTTGCTTGTATCTTCCCATTCCTACCCTCCCTTGCTTTTCTGCCCTATTCCCCTCTCCTAGACCTCTGACAGAAAAGGACCTCTTTCCCTATCAAATGACCACAGCATATCAGGTCTCATCTGAGTAGCCTGCTTCCCCTTCCTCTGTGTGCCCACTGGGCCTCCCTACTAAGGAGAAGTGATCAAATTAGAGTTCATGTCAGAAGCAGCCCTGCTCCCCCCACAAACCACAACCATGGAGGATGAGCTGTCCATTGGCTAGATCTGAACAGGGGGTCAAGGTTCACTGCATGCATTGTTTTTGGTTGGTGCGACAGTTTGTGCAGGTCACCCTGGGTCCAGATCTGCTGGCCTTGATGGTCTCCTTGTGGGGCTCCTGAAACTTGTACAACCACTTTGGAAATCTATCTGGCGCTTTCTCAGAAAATTGGGAATAATGCTACCGCAAGACCCAGCTACACCACTCCTGGGCGTATACCCAAAAGATGCTGTTCCACACAACAAGGACATTTGCTCAACTATGTCCATAGCAGCTTTACTGATAATAGCCAGAAACTAGAAACAGCCTAGGTATCCCTGAATCAAAGAATGGATAAAGAAACTGTGGTACATTTACACAATGGAATACTACTTAACTATTAAAAACAAGGAAACCTTGATATTTACAGACAAATGGATAGATCTAGAAACAATCATCCTGAGTGAGGTAACCCAGACTCAGAAACTCACGAATGGTATATACCATAATTTTTGGACCATAAGACACGCTTCACGCCCAAAAGTGTGTGTGGGGGGATTAGGGTGCGCCTTATGGTTGGATTGCTATTTTTACTCTTTTTCTTGTTTTACTGCTCTAAAAACTGGGTGTGTCTTATGGTCAGGTGTGTCTTATAGTCCGAAAAATACAGTACTCAATTGTGAGTGGATATTAGCCCAACATAGATGTCCTCTGAGAGACTCCGCACAGTGGAGGATCAGGACAGATGCTGGAACTTGCTGATGGACTTGGGCTGAGAGTGACATGGAAGAACGGAGGATGGAAAGAAATAGCCATTGACTTGTCTCTGCCTCCCATAGTGCTAGCGCTACAGGCACATGTAGCCACGCTCAGCTTTTTATGCGGGTCTTAACATCAAAACTCATGTTTGAGCAGCAAGCGCTCTTACCCACTAAGCCACCAAGCCATCTCCCCAGCCCAAGGAAGAAATTCTTTACAAAATGCCACAGGTCTCAAAAATACACAGTGCCCAGAAGCTTATTTCAGATTTGAATTAGTAGCAATAATTTCGTATAGCTCACAAACTAATGCACCCTATAATTAAGGCTTTAAGGAGACTCCGTAGTATAAGCAATCGTGAACTTACTAATAAAATCACTAATGCTAATAGTTCTCTGCACTAGATGTTTGTCATCGCTGCAGGAACTAGCCAAGTGGCCCACTGTACAGGGTCAGCAGGCAAGTACGGTAGCCACTCAGAGCTGACTTCTACCAATCAGGACTATTATTTAAGTCGGTGGCCATTATGAAAAGGGCCTTAAACATATACAGCATTGATTCCTGGCCATATTTAATTAATTCTGTAGGTTTACTACTGAGAACTGGACCAGAGCTTCTGAACCATACGATTACTGACTAGGAGACTTTAAAATCCAGTCAAGGCACTCCTTTATAGAAAAGGTAATGTTTCCAAAGCTTTAACAGTGCTCAGGAGCAAGCCTGCATGCTTACAACGCTCCTTTCGTTAGCTCCAGCCTGGTGGGAAATGTGAGGCTTATACAATATTGTTTAATCACACTGATTCTCAAAGATCTGAGACCAGCAGAGCCTGGAGGAAAACACCTGTATCCTTTGCCCACCTTCACTGTTTTGCTACCGCGGCATCTCTGTCTGGAAGGAAGGCTGAAAAGTGCCTACGGTGAGTTCTCAAATTAAACAAAGCTAATTTAAATTTATAACCAGGTAAGAAATCCCACAGCAGAGATCACTATAACACAGTGATTGGGAAATATGGTTAACACTTTCCATTGGCAAGCTGTGCTACAGCGCACCCTTCTCTTTAATGCATCTGGTACAGTTCTGGGGAATAACAGCAACAAGCTTTGATGGAATGGTAATTTACTGTTCAATCCACTTTTTTTTTTCCAGCAAAGAAAAATGTTTGCAAGTGACAGATTTGTAGGAACTCTACTTGAAAACTACCTTGGAAACCTTTAGTATGACTTGTGTATTTTATAGATAGCAAGTTACATATCAAGTAAAACAAAAACTTCAGAGACTGAAAATCATCCAAAAAGCAGGCAAAGCAGCATAAAATGGGAGGCACCTACCATCCCCTTCTGCCCAGTACTGCACCATGGAACTCATCTATGTTTGTCTGCTCTCGAGACAAGTGCTCTCAAGACAAACCAGAAAAAACAAAAACAAAACAAAACAAAAAAAAACCAAAGTTGGTTTTTTTGTTTGTTTGTTTTTTTGTTTTTTTGAGACAGAGTCTTTTACTGAATCTGGAGCTCGTTGCTTGACTCAGTTGACTGGACAAAGACCCTGGGATTCACTGGTCTCCCAGCGCTGAGGCTCTAGGTAAGCACCACTACACCAAGCTACTGCATGGGTACAGCAGGTCCAAATTGAGGTCCTCGTTCTCACAGACTGAAGACTTTATCTACTGAGCTGTCTCTCCAGCCTGTGTTCAAAAAGCTACCCTTTTGAGTGACGATAAGCTGTCTGTTTGGTTTTCCCTCCTTTCCTGGGTTTATCAGTCACTGGCTTTATCTATCTATCTATCTATCTATCTATCTATCTATCTATCTATCTATCATGCTTTTATGTATCAAAGAACTTAAAAAGTAACGGTCTTATTGGGAAGGCAACATGCACATGCTCAACACCAAAAAGATGGCCACAGACTCTCACTTATCTGTTTTCCCAACGAGATTGGAACACCACCATTTTTATTCCTAAACTGATTCAATTTAGGCAGTTTTCCACATAAACCCTCAATGGCAAAGCAAATGGTTTAGACTTACTGCTGCAGCATGTAAGACAACAAACGCTACAGCAATTTGGAGGAAGATGCAACCTTGATAGTTGGGCATCTCAAGAAAGTCTCGTGATTGACATGATGGTACTTTGGCCTATCCAGGAAAAATGACTCCGATCTGTCCAGAAAGAATTGAAAGACAGAGACTATAAAATCCAAAGTTTTAAAATCCCAAGGCTGAGTCGTGTCTGAGGCAGGTGCCCACACTCAGCTGGCTCTCCCTATCTGTAGCACCAGGAGACAGTTGCAAGGAGAGAGAAATCAAGTGTGGGCAGGCTGGAAAAGCCCAGAGACTGGACTTGAGTTAGTCAGTAAACAGAAGCTAAATATGGAAAATGACATCACAGTATTTGGTTTTATTCATGTTACCTGGCAGTTAGTAGGCAGTATACTGAAGAAAAAGAACAAGGGAGTACGCTGAGATGGGGGGATACTTTTGGGAACAAAGCGATGGACAGATAGATGGGGCTCTGAGAAACTGAAAAAACAAATGAGTATGAGATGATGGGGAAAAAAGAGTGAGCAGGGCTGGGTCAGCAGGCGGGATGAGTTGCAAAGAAATGAAGGCACTAAACATGGTTCTGAGTTTTCAACCCTGAGGAATACACCGTGTCAGTGCTGCTGTTCAAGAGAGCGTGGCTAAAGCAGGTTCTGGGACTAGAAGCCGCAGGCTGCCTTCAAGAGAATGGCTATGTCAGACGTGAAAGGAGCCCATGAACACTACGATCAAGTCACAATGCCCTGTGTGTCTTGTGCTGGTCTGTCAGCTGGCTCATTTGCTATGTCCACAGGTCTAATTGGCATGTGCTCCTATTTAGCTGAACCCAACCAAGCTACTTAAATTATGGTGCACTGGGCTACAGAAGGACAGGGGTGGGGGGGCACTTAAATATCGGAGTTTCTCTGATCAAAGGAATGGGATAAAGGAGAAGCAGCTAAGTCTATGTATAAACGGTCTCTGAGAACTGCTGTGCGCCGACCATGGAGAGGGGCCGAGAGCTAAGGCAGGGCGGCCGGCAGGAAACACAACACAGAAACCTGTAGGGAACAGTCGCAAGAAGCCTGAAGTCATTACAAAGGGCAGCAGCCTCTCTTGTGAGGGGGCTTTCAGGGAGATGGATACAACCGTGCTCTCTCTTACGGAAAGGTAAGTTTTAGGGGCAGCCCTCCAAGTCACTTTAAAAGCTTTTAAAAAAAAATTCAAAGCTTACATACACCTTTAGTTTTTCTGCAGTTTTACCACTAGTATGTAAAACTATAAGATGACAAATGTTCCGTGATCATTTGAATACAGACTTTTAAGGGCACATACCAAAATTGAGTCTCTCATTTTTTGATGTATTTATTGTATGATCCAGTCAACACTGGCTTCTGAAACTGAATTGAAAATGTTACTGGCATCAGTGGTAGGTCCCAGAAAATGCGACAAGGAATGTGACTGACCAATTCGGGACTCACTGTACAATTCTTCCAGTAAACAAAGTGCTGATGTGCAGACAATTCAAGAAGCTGAAAAGAAGGAAGGTTAGCTGTGTGGGAAACACATTGCTGTGTTCTGGTTGGGACCATAGCTAACCCATATGGTATCCTTATACAGAGAAGAGAAGTGCCCTTCACACAGACCACGTGCTCCAAGCTCTCATCTGCCGCGAAACTTTCATAATAAATACACAAATTGGCAACGTCAACCAGAGCGATGGTGCCCACCATGCTATGCAGTGCAGCCATGCCTCGATGGTCCTGTTCCTGTGACAGAAACGTCTCCTGACAGGAGGCTGTTTCTGTGAACCTAACAGGAGTGTTATAATGCAGGCTTGGTAAGAGTTCAGAAACTGGGAAATACAATAGAGATTTTGGAAATTTAAAAAAAAAAAATGGTTTCTGTTCATATGTGAAAAGCTGAAGAAAAATCAAGAAAACCTACCAGCTTGTTGAGTTTGCCCACATCTCCAATTGCTCCTTACACAGGAAGTAGGTGCACCAACAGTTCTAAGGAAGATGGGAGTCCTTGGAAGACTAGTTGTAAGGGGGGGGGCATACATTAAAACTCACTGTGGCCCCAATCTCAAGGATTCTGCTTTACCTACTAGGTATGAGATGGTGCTTGTGTAGCTTGAAGCAGCAAATTTAAAAATGACCACTCAATGAAAACATTTGTGCGTAAACTATGTCTGAATTAATTTTGTTAGCATTATGTTTCTGAAGTTAAATTGTTTACAGTAAACAGATTGCTGAGGACCCAGGGTCCATCAACTAGAATTAGTGTTAAGTCGTTCTGGAGGCACAAGGCTTTTACTTCATGTTATCGAATTTAAGCTTTATTAAACATATTCCATAGCTAACTTGGTCTAATCTCTTTGCATTTGACAGATTGCTCAACTTTCAGGGTCTACTTTCGGGTCACCTATTTGGGGAGCTCTTCTTCTAGTGAGTTTGTTGTCCTTTGTGCTTCTTCCCCTTAGAAAGTGGGCATATGACATTTATTTTATTCTGGCTTGGAGTATGGGTCTACGCTTTGGTTATTGCTCACATGTCTGTAGCTGTACCAAGTGGAATGTTCTTTATGGTCAGGGGATACGATCATTCCTGGCTCACAGTGCTGGATAACGAATGCTTGTGTTTTAAGGGACTTCTCATGCATGCCGATGCTGCCTAAGCTTACAGGGCGTATGAAAAGCTGCTCTTGTAATGTCTACAGAGCATGGACAACAAGAGAAGCCACCACTCTGCCTAGTGAAGGGACTGGCAGACTGAGTGCTTCAGATGTGATCGAGGGGGACTTGGGTCAGGAGACGGCCAAGTGTGGAGACGGTAAGGTGAGGACCAGGAAGAATATTACTGGAGTGTGTGTCCTGATTCCTAAGTCTGGACCTGGAACCGCTCTTCCTTCTTCCTGGTGACGCGAGTGAAGTACATGAAGAAGTGTTCAGTCTAGTCCTAGAGCGTCACTTCAAGTATGTTGAAACTAGGACCCTTGCATAATGCAGGATTAACCAAACCAAACCAAACCTCTGTAAGCCAGGTCAGGCAGATGCCTTTAATCCCAACGCGAGACTGAGAAGGGCATCCAGATCTCTGTAAATTAAAGACTAGGCTGGTCTACATAGGTAACTCTGGGTTAGTCAGGGATATACAGTGAAACTGTGTCTCAAACCAAAAAAAAAAGCACAATAACAAAAACATTGAAACTTCGAGCTCAAAGAAGGAAAGAGAAAGACTGTTGAGATAATGCTATGCCATCACTTGCTCCGGATGAGAAAGAGAACACTGGGCACTCCTAAAGGATGCCTGAAGGACACCGCGTATCACAGATGGGCTCATGGGTGCTGCTGCTGACATCTAAAGCAACTATCAGAATCCTGAGCATAGGTGTGGCTTCTCCAAGG
>OU015749.1:13570839-13622631 GCA_907169655.1 Acomys percivali
TATATATATATATATATATATATATATATATATATATATATATATAAAATGTGACCAGATAAATTAGCAGCTGGCCCTTCACCTTCCAAAAGGATTCTTGAAGCAAAGCGTTCACTAACTCTGGTGGCCTAACATCTAATCAAGAAATTAATTTGCATACAACTTGGGGGAGGTAAGCTCTATGCAATATTTGCTTTCAAGCTTTTGTTAGCTTTGGTTCTATGCACTAGAAAAGTATCACAAGTGTTTCTTTCACTAGAGAAGGGATCAGTCTTCTATTTCTTCCCTGGCATCACTGAATTAGTTCTCAGTATCTTCAAGAAAAGAGCTGCCCTCGAATCCAGGAAATAAACTGAAGCAGAGCTATATGTAACAAGAAATTCACTTTGAATAGGCTTCGCACAGTGACAACTAAATGGCTGTCTTAGACTACCAGGAGAGACAGCTTCCTAGCAGACTTTATGAAGAATCCAAAATGCTAGGTTTTCAGAGAGAAATGTTTAATTTCAAACTTTTCTCTGTAATAAAGGCATACTAGAAAATGACTTTGGAGTCAAACAGGCCACTCTGATGGCACCATTTTGGGGAGGTTTATGTTAAGTAAGTTTACTTAAATGTCTTATAGCCTCTGACCTCTTGTACAAAGAGAAATAAAATCATCACCGTAGGGATATGCCAATATTTCATGGAGTTCTGAGAAATCAGGAAAATTACCATCAAAATATAATAAACCAGATACAAACTCCATGTCCATACTAATTCAAATCTGTGAGGTCAAATAATAATAATACTAAAAGTAAAAATTTAAAAGAAAATTTTTAGCTAAAGAAATATGATAAAGAGTTAGATTTATATTCAACCTATATTCCAGCTACTTCTCCTCCTCCTCCTCCTCCTTCCTCTTTTTTTTTTATCAATTCACCATAAAGTGAATTATGTACAATAACTATGGGAATTAGAGGGCCTATCAAATAACAAACATGGACCTCAAGTGTCTAGAGTCATGGAATAAGGTGGGAGCTCTTGATGGTCATTTCTGTAAAGCATGTGACAATATAACATTAAAGATACTGCACATTCAACTTTAAACTATTTGGAATACCACTATCTATAAACTGTCCCTCCCATAGTTCTGAGACCCTGAGGCTCTCTAGGCAGACCAATGCTGACCTCTCAGGAAAGTAGTCAGCTGTGCTGAAGCGACAGAATGGCAGTCACCAACCATCTCTTCCACGTGACATACACGATTGATTTCAGTTGTGTATGTGAGGAGATTCAAAACTCCAGCCCAGTTATATAGCAAAAACTTTCTTACCTTATTACTATAAAGCCAAAACTCATAACTAGGGCTCTAAAAATTGCGTTGTTGTAACTGTTTTTGAAAGGCATCCAGACAGTCAGCATCACATGGAGGTAACTCTTAAGTCAAACCACACGGCCCACAGAGCATATCACACAAAAACAATGGTGAGCCAGCCAATGACAGCCTTAGCAGAGACAGCATGCTGTGAGGCAAGCGAATGGAGTGCAAACCTCCGCTCTAGGTTTTGAATATAAAAACCAGTTATGAATCCCAACTAAGCTTGCCCAGCCCTGCCCCTAAATCTCTAGTTAATAAGTTGTTTCCTGCTGCTCAGAAATATTAAGGTGAGGGTTTTTATTTCTTAATTTGTTATGTTTTTACCATTCTGGGGATCAGACCCAGGGTTCCACATATGCTAGGCAAGTGCTCAGCCACCAGCCACAGTCCCAGCCTCAGGGGAGCTTTTCTTACATAAGGATGCTTTCAGCAGCAATACCTTAGTTCATTCTTACCTATAATTTCTTAGTAGATTATCATTAAGTATAAGTCACTATTAACCCACAGACTTATGTGAAAAGTATCATCCCTGCAAAAGGCCTAATATTTGCTTTTGAGATATTGTTGTGAGAAGAATTATCACACAAAAAGCTGTTAATCATCCCCTAATAACCTTTTCCCCCAATGCATTTTTAAAAAATTAATGATAGTTAAAGCTAGTTTATTTAAGATAATAAATATCACTTTGTATAATCCCTCTCAGAGTCTGGACTTCTTTTATGAGGGCTGAATAATACCAAGAGTGAAACCAGAGAGAGACACAATAAAAAGAAAACTAGGGGTTGGGGATTTAGCTCAGTGGTAGAGCACTTGCCTAGAAAGCGCAAGGCCCTGGGTTTGGTCCTCAGCTCTGGGGAAAAAAAAAAAAAAAAAAAAAAAAAAAAGAAAAGAAAACTATAAACCAATCTTACTGAGGAATACAGATGAAAAATTAAAATACCTGCAAAGGGGAGCTGGAGAGCTCGGTGGGTAAGAGCACTCTCTGCTCTTACTGAGCAGCTTAAAGTCCAGTTCCAGGGGACCCAATGCCCTCTCCTGACTTTCACTGGCACTGCATACATCTGGTCCATATACACACATGCAGGCAAAACACTCAAACATAAAATAAGTAAATCTAACTTTAAAAAAAAAACCTTACAAACTGAATCTAGGAACACATAAAAATGATTACCCACCACAACTAAGTTGGTTTCATCACAGAGATGTGAGGCTGGCTCAGCATACACAAGCCAATACCTGTAATCCTCACAGCATTTCTGTTCCTTCTGACAGGCATCGTCTCACAGATTGGCATTATTTCACAACCAGCGTTTTAATTAATCGAATCACTCTTGCTCCTTCACTGCTGTTTTCAAATGTGATAGTTTATAAAATCACTTTTCTGTTCCTAGTTTTTAGGACCTTCCAAAAATAATATGCAGCTGGTTAACTCTTTCATAAGAGATACTCTCAAATAAGGGAGACTGCACATTAAATGTACTCAAAATCTTTCTCAAATATGTGGCAGACAATGACAGCAACAATACAGTCTTGGGATTGTGTGTTGGAAGAAGTCATTTTATGTTTCTCCTGATAACTCAGATTCAAAGGACTTGAGCTTATCTCTACTGATAGGAAGAAAAACTAGAAATAGTTATCCTATAGGTCCTTCACCAATACCCACTTCCAAAAATCACTTGTAATATGTATGCTACAACCATTGGGAGAAAGACATCGCAAAGGAAGATATATTGGGAGGGGAGGTCTTAAGATAATTATATTAAGTTTTACTTTCAATTCTGGTTTTCACTTTTTCCCTTTCACTGGCAATTTATTGAATAAATTTATTAGACATTTACAAGTGTATTTTGATGGCCATCGCTCCAAACTGGTTATAAGAAAGCACGAGACTATTTAGCACTAAACCTATTATGACAATGAAGGTCTAAGTCAAGACGCAAAACAAACTCCATGACTACTTACTCACCCCTTCCCCAACATGTATTTACAGAAGCAAAGGGCACAGAGGAAGGAATGTTTCCCTTTACTCCATGAGAGTCCAAAGACTGAGTCTATTAAATAATCTGACCACAGGCAGGTTAAGAAGTCAAGTCTACACAGGAAGACGAATGAACACCCCACCCAGTGAGATCTAAAAGCATCTGCCTATTCTTCTTCTGACAAAGATTTGGGGGCGAACTCAGCAGCAGGCTCGCTTGCAAGTGTCTGCGTGTGATGTCACTCCAGTCCTCGTCTATGATCTGACATAAAAATATGAGGGAGTAACGTAGACATGATGGCCACAGACTCCTCCTCCCAGGCAGGCCTGTCTTACAGCACATGAGGGACGCTCTGACAAAGCCTCTGCCGGCAGGTGCTGCCCTTCCTGGAACTCAGCACATTTGGCAATTGCGTGCCCTGACTTCCTACAAGTGGCACGGTGAATAAGACCATTTAAGACAGAGCTTGTTTTCAAGGAGCTGATATGAACTCCTGTAAAATAAATAAATAAGATGTCTTATAAAGCAGGCAGATGCTGCTCTCAAAGCTGAATAAAGGCTGCAGGCGGGCACAGGGTAAACTCTCAAGTGGGAGCCCTTCCCGTTTTCTGAGCCTTTTTATGATTTAGAGTTTTATCAGGAAGGATTGTTTTTGCAGCTAGTCAAAGAAACTAAAATATGTCTATAACTAAATACGTGTTTTGTCACAGGAACAGAATAATTCTGGAACACAGTTTTAAACAAAGTTATGGGCAGGCTAGAAAGTTAGAGTTTTTTGATTAGAATAATTTGCTTCATTTTGTATTAGGAATAGGGGCCCTTTTGCCGTATTTACTGATAGGTGAACAGTAGAGCTTAGAAAAATAAGACATATTTAGGATTTGTCGTATATTTCTAAACTCCTGTCTGATGTCTAGTCTATTACTATTTGTAACAGATTTTTAAAGCCTTGTCTGATGTATCAGTCTACTAGTAATGATGTTATTTCATTACCATCTATTATAGAAGCTCTCTTCTAACTCCACTCAGATGAAATGTGGTCATTTATAGTTCCCCAATTTCAAAGTGCCTTTAGAATGTTAATAAACCATTCTAGAAAACAACAAAAGAAAGAGAGGGGAGGCAATTCCTATGTGTATTTTGGAAGCACCGCAGCAGCCTTGACTCTCATGTCTGAGCAGGCCCAGTCTGCAGAGATGGAAACAGCTCCTTCACTTCGGTGAGTCCTATTTACATTACTGACTGGTTTTCAAATCCTATAATCTTGTTTTCAGTGTCACTGCAGGCTGAATCATCCTTTTCATAAACGGCAAAGACTGTGACATCTCTGTGGCGGTGCTTCTTATTTAATAGAACCCAACTGTCACTTTAAGTGAAAAAAATTCTGATGGACTATGAGAGATTTCCTGTTAATGAAGGCAATGTCCTTCTGGCCATGAACAAAGGGTGCCTGCTACTTGCTAACTCCATTTAAAAATTGAATTATTTTTGTAAAAGTCAATTGTGAATTTCCAAGTATCCTTTAAGCATTATTGAATTCATTTACTCATTCTGTAAGATAATGGCCAAGAAGAGGAGGCAGGAACAGCCCTGAGTCAGTCTCACGGACAGTCGTGACAAGACAGAGCTGAGCCAGTGGAGAACACTCAGATTTCAGGCTACGCTCCAAGTCAAGCTTTCATTCCCACGGTTGTTGTATTGAATGAGTCTTGGAGTATATTCTCTTTGATAATCACACTTAAATACTTCTCTGCCTAAAGTTATAGTCATCACAGTCCTGAGTATAGATATTGAACAGGTTACAACTACATGTTGTAAGATACGGAAGTGTTAGGGGTCCTTCGCATGGTGGAATATCAACACATGTTCAAAGGAGGGCAGGGGGAAGAACTGAAGATGGCCCTCCAAGTGACAAGTCACAAAACAAAAGGGACTGAGCTGGCTAGGAATGTGTGGGGAGAGACAATAAGTGCCTTCACTTATATTTAAAATATCTTCAGATGCAACGTCTCGACAGCAAAGTTTCTAAACTTTTCAAGGACTGTACTACTTTATTTATAAAATCTGTACCACAGTTTAATTCTTATTTACACTTAAAATTTTAAGTTTAAAATTTGCCAGAATCATATTTTGATCAAGTACTTGGAAATTACTAGAAAAAACATCTGCATTCACCGAGTCTTTCTGGTTCTGCAGCAGATAAAATTAATTCTGAAGTCATGAGTTCCACAATTGCTATCACCTTGGAGTAGTATTCTAGTGGCATCTGGGGTGGAGGATACTCAGAAGCTTACACACCAGGGTCACACCCACAGGCAAGTTGCTGACAGCAAACTAAATTAGCCTCTCGTTAGCTTAGCACTACTTCACCTGTATCGTAATGGAATGAAGGCAAAACTCAACAAAGAACCCATAAAATGAAATGCCACAGACCAACCTTTTATTGCACCCACAATGTTTTGGTCTAGTCCTTTGCGGTTGTCATTGAGTCCTCTTTTCCTCTTCCCATTGGGTAAGGAGTTAGCCAAAGTCTTGTCATCAAAGAACGCACACACCAGTTTTCTAAACAGAAGGCTTCCTGAGCGGGTGTAGTTTGACAGTATAGAGTCCAGCTGAGATTTAGGCATAAACACATCGAAGCCTTCAGCAAGCTGCACTTCTGGCTACCAAAAGAACAGAAATATTTCATTAAAAGCAAGATGTGAAGGATTTTACTTTGGGCATAAGTTAAAAAAAAAAATATTAGTGGCTCCTGAGATGTCAGTATCCGGTAAAATATAGTCTCAGCTCGGTGTGCCAGAATTTGCACTTTATAAAACCAATGGCCACTTATAATTCATAAAATGGGATGCTATAATTCCAACAGTAAGTCTTATCCAAACACACTGGAACACGTTTTCAGTCATATACACATTTCAGAGAAGGCTGGATAATTACACAATAATACAATTCTATAGGTAAAAAGACATGAATCACCTATATGCAACATCCTCATTTTGTAAATGATGAAACCAGGGTCTAAAAAGATTGTACCAAAAATAACTTCAAAATAATTCAAATCCCAAATAATTTCTTTCACCAAAGGTGAGCAATACAGGGGTACCCTGACAGGTCCCCTGCTCCAGTGAAAACCTACATAAAGTGATAATGCAAAACAAATAAAAAATGGCAGCTGATAGATTTAATCAGAATAAAAGGTCACCCTTCGTATACAAACTGTATATACTGTATAGACACACCTCAGCCCCAGGTGTCATATTCCCAACACTGAAAAGCAGCCCCCTTGGATCAAATATTTGGGGCCCGATGCTCTCATGGTAGAAAGAAGTTACTCTTTTTGTTTGTCCTGCTGTGTGTTCAGGTGCCCAGCACACTAGCGCGAACAGCATTCCTCTGCTTCGCTCTGCCACTTGGTGCTTGGCTTCCGAAAGCCTGGTAAATATCACTGGAAACACAGTGCTGTCAGATTTCCCCTGACTTTCACAGCTTGCTGCTTGCTGGTCAGAGGTCTAGAGGAGCTTGACATGAGTGAGAGGCTGCATCCTAATTTCTGCATCAGGATGGGCACACACACACCAAGCACTCGGAAAGCACTTGTCAAGCGATCTGATGGAGAGAACTTTACCAGCATAATCTGACACAAGGCTTTATACTCTGCATAGCGTATGAACTTTAATTCTAAATGAGTTGTTCTCAGATCATTGATAGGAATCCCTGGATCCTGCAGAATCTATTAAAACCTTTCTCCAGGTGTATGCTGCAGCTTTTTGACCTCCTGGGATGGTACAGGAGTTCCTGAGTTGCAAGAGAGGACAGGGAAGGAAGTACAACTTGTTTAACTTCTGTAACTTAGACATCAGGCTTTGGAGACTCCCAAGTTCTCCCCTGGAGGACTTGCACCCTAGCTTCGGAGACATTGACCTGAATAAAACACCGGGCAGAACTGGCCACTCCCTTCTCAATTCTGCAGAGTTCTTTCTATGAAATATGTTCACAGCACTTTTGCACTGTGTTTATTTAGGCGGGATGCACAGCTTTTGTATCTAGCGTGCCAAGAATCCAGTTGGCATCCAGCAGATATGTACCAGAATAAACAAAATGCTAAATAGGAGTCCACACACAATGACTAGGTTGGGGTTTCCCCTTCCCTCTACAGAGGACGCGGTCTGCAGGTTTCATGCAGTGCCTAGGCACACACCGGCGTCTCAGAATGATCGTGTGCAGGCACCAGGAGGGATGACCACCTGGTTCGGTACCTACTTACCAAGGACCTTCTGTGGAGAGGGACTCAATGCTGGCTCTGCAGCTGAGACTGACATCACCACCACCACACACGCTGCATGGTAAAGAGGTTCTGAGCAAGGGCTGTTAGTGCCAACATCAGGCAGGACTGGCTACTGGAGATGCAGAGGAAAGGGAGCGCCAGAGGCCGAGAAAGGAACGGGACGGCACTCTAATAGGGCCCTGAAGATGAAACTTAGGAGAATGCAGTATAGTTACTATTTGTGGCACCTGCTATGTTGCCCAAAAGTAGACACTGGAGGATTCTGTGGAGTCAAGGCTTCTTACGGCATTCTTATCGTGTGGTGTGTGACTGCAGAGGGGCCATCAGGGGTTGAAACTGTTGTTGCTTTTTGTTCTATTTCTCACTTCCAGGCCAGTACAGCTATTTTGAGCTGGTCTTTCTGATTCAAAGAACATGAACTCACCCCCTTGCAAGTAAGTACCTTACAGAGGAGGACACAGTCTGACTTGCTGCAGCAGGCAGCAGTGGAAGGGCAAAGGTGGCTGAGCTGCAACTCCTCCTGCCCGTCTCCCTGACTCCTCCTGCCCGTCTCCCTGACTCCTCCTACTCAGACTTCTTAGCAGGTAACAGCAGGGCACTAAGGCATGGCTAATGGTGCCACAAAGCACCAGTTCCTTTTAAGAAAAAAGAAGAGGGGGGGAGGGCTGGCTCTATGCTCTGAAACACGATACTAATTATCTTGTTTTCACTACGAAACCTTGCCATTTCTTCCATTTTATAAGCGTAATCGTAGTACATCATTATCATATAATGAACGACAACTCTGCATGCATATTTAAAGACAAGTTAAAACACTTCCTCTAGTTGTAGAATCATTATCTTTTTTTTGTCTATTGGCTGAGGTTTAAATGAGATCTGTTTACTGATAATAAATATAAAAACAAACATTGTTCTAAATAAGCATCATTAAAAAAAAAAAAAAAAACCAAAACAACTAGACTTTCCTTGACAGAGTCATCCTTTGATGCTCAAGCCAAGACAGATAATATACTAATTTGCAAAGTCTACTGTTATTGAAAGAAGGTGATGTTTAAATAATGGCATCCATATTATGAGCACAACTACAGTGTTTATAGTCATTATTTTTAGGGTTCCCTATGAATTCCCACTGTGCAGTGTCTTGCTTACTTGAGGTACCTCAGGGCACTGAGTGCAATGCTATCAGTACTGGGAATTCCTTATGTGGTATGACTTCATTTTACATTGATGCTGTTCTGGGAGCAAAAACTGCTGAGTCCTAATAGCTCTTGAAAATGTTCCTGGACCAAGGACAGCTACACTGACCATGCTGTTTCTCTGCATTTCCGGTGTGGTGTTTCCTTTGCTTAGAAGCAGTTTAGATAACAGATTTTACAACAAGATAAATGGAAAGACATCTTCCTGAACCCTGCCACCCACACGTCCCTACGAACCTATCATAAAATACTTAAAGAGATCACACAAATGAGTCACTTATGGAACACATCTGATACAGGCTATTTAATAGAAGGTATTAATAGCACAAAATCACAGTAAGACGTTTAACAAGCTACATGTGATCCTTAGTTAAGAGGGAAAAGAAGTGCATGGATGTTTATAGTGCACATCAGTCCCAGGTTTTCAACTGTTAGATTAGTAAATGATACACAATGATTTTCCAACTTCTGTGCTGTGCAAGACTCACATTTACAGGCACATGCACAAGGGGGTCTGCATAAAGGTGATGTGACGTGGGGACCAGGGAGTTGGGCAGCTGGTTAAGTCTTAGAATGGCTCAGGATGGGACCTTCAAGGAAACTATAGACAAGTAGATTATGCTGAGTAAGGTGGATTTTTCTGTCCCTTGTAAAATATAACACAGGATTGATAATGATGCTTAAAAGAGGGAGCTAGACTGTTCACAATACTATAATATATAATGAGTTTTAGCTTATGAAAGAAAATTTTATTATTTTTATTTATTTTTTTCAAGACAAGGTTTCTTTGTGTAGCCTTGGCTGTCATGGAACTTGCTCTGTAGACTAGGCTGGCCTTGAATTCACAGAGATCAACCACCTTCTGCCTCCTGAGTATGCCACTACTGCCTGAAAGAAAAAAAAATTAAAATACACAAAACCTGAAACAGATTTTGTTTTGCTCATAAATGTTATCTTTTCAAAGAAAAAAGAGATGCACATGAAGGCAGGCTTTATCTGAAGACGCAGTTTTTGCTTGGTATTGACTGGCTAAAAAAGGTGAAGTTGTCTTTTTTTTTTTTTTTTCCATGTCTTAAGTTTAAAACTAAAATTTTCCACAGGAATGAAATAAAATAAGGCATTTAGTTGTGAATACATAGATTATGTATTTTGTTTTACTCTCTTTTATATCATTCTGTTTTTCCACTACTTTGAAAATAAACTGATTTTTCTTTGTTTCAGAAAAAAAAGAGAAAAATAAATAAAAAATGTTATCTTTTCAAAAAGAAAAATTAACATTGTATCCTACAAGTCTATTTTGCCTTCAGTAGATTTACTGGGTCAGGTTTGCTCTGGCTGGCTCAGCCTGTCAGCCTGCTACTGTTAGACAGCTCGGCACAGGTGTGGTCTAGGGATGTGGCTGGCCTGAGACTCCCTAGTGTTAGTTAGAATGGATGCTACCGGCTGTGCTCCATCAAGACTGATATTGTACGGTAGATATTAAAAAGTGTTTAACCAAATTCCTATGAAAAAGCAAGTGTGATAATCACAGCACATATTTAATATGGACTAGGATAAAAAAGAAATCATTAAAGTTCTAACTCTTTTAAGTTATTGATGGGTTTTGATAGAATTACAACTTTTAGAAAAGATAATACAATTTGGTCTCCTAAAAATTTCTTCCTGTATGTGCATAAATGAGAGCTTCTAGCCTTTCAGAGATGTGGCTAGCCCTTTTCTTCTCAGGCAATAAATCATAACTCTGAACATTAAGGCCTGATTTATGTTAAAGACAGTTGAGCTAAATGGACACTATGTAAGATTTTAACTCCACAGTCTAGCGTCTTCTCCCCCAACTCCACGGGAATTGCTCCTCTGAGAAGATGCCCATGCTAAGACTCTTGTCTCTGACCTTCCACATAGAGAAGACCCATACTTCCCAGTTTTTGGGAGTCATTCTGACTCTCTGTTCTGGGGCTTACGATACTGCAAGCACTGTTTGTGAGTCTCCCCCATGTGTTCCTTAGAGAGCAAAGACTATTATGTTCTCTTTAGAGAACCCTGGAAAATAGTGATATAATTGATATTTATTTGTTGCTGCTTATATTCTAGGCCCCAGGGAAACACAGAATACATCAACTTTCTAAATTTCCTCATTTATGAAATGGCTACCGCCATTTATTTCAAAGTTTCCCAGGCAAAACCAAGGACCAGGGAAATTGAGTAACTTGTTAAAGATCACCCAACTAATGTGATGAGGCAACGATTTGAATCCATGCAGCCTGCCACAGGAACGTAGGCTTTCAGCCCCTGACACCACTAGTAATGCTCTGCTATGTTTACAGACAGGAGTCTAACTTAACCATTCTCTGAGAGCCCTCCCCTCCCCCAGCAGCTGATCAAATCAGATGCTGAGACTCACAGCCAAACATTAGGCAGAGCTCGGGGGAATCTGGTAGAAGAGTGGGAGGGAAGGATAGAAGGACCCAGAGGGGACAAGAACGCCGCAAGAAGACCAACAGAGTCAACTAACCTAGATCCATGGGGGCCTACAGAGAAGGAAAAACAAACAAACAAACAAACAGCATGCTTGGACTGGACCTAGCCCCCTACACATGTAACTGATGGGCAGTTTGATCTTCATGTGGTAAGTTGAGCAGGTACTATCTAAGACATGGACTCTGCTGCCTGCTTTGGATCACTTTGCCCTAACTGGGCTGCCTTGCCTAGCCTTAGTGGATGAGGATGAGCTCAGTCCTGATGCAACTTGATGTGCTGAGGTGGGTTGGTGTGTGTGTGTGCGTGCGCGTGCGCACACGCGTGCAGGATCCTCTTTTCTAATGACAAGGGGAGGGGATATAGGGAGAAGAGGGTGGGGCGGGGAGGAGAGGAAGGAGGGGGGCTACAATTGGGATGTAAAGTGAATATATAAATTTAAAATAAGAAAAGAACAAGAAACAAATGACAAAAAGTAAAACAGAAAGAACTTTAGGCTGTCATACACATATGCCTTAGTGTCAATGAGTAAATGGAAAATGGCTTACATAACTTACCTTCATTGATCCTATCTATCAAGACAAGATGGTATCAGGACAGCACTCCAAACTAAGAAGCTATTTTTGTTGGAGGCAACAGTGCATTTCAAATTATTTAAGAAGCATACAAAATCAGGATTAGCAAAATTATCTTAAAGTGATGAATATTCATCATATGTCTTCGGTTAGCTTAGAATGTTCTGCAATCTAGAATTGCTGGAGAGTGTTTATAATAACTCCCATCAAACAAAAACATTTTCTATGATTAAAAATTGTGAAACTGAAAAAGAATTGTGAAACTGTCTTTTAAAGCTTGTCTGAGTGGTTCAATAAAGCAAAGCAAACAACACAACACAACAAAACAAGCCAACCACTGACAAAAGCAAAACATAGTTCAGGGTGTAATAGCTGTCCTAAGAGACAACAGTCAGCAGACCCGGCATCGAACAGCTGTGATGTAAGAACCGAGCAACGGCTTTGTCTCAGTACAGTACTAGTACTCGGTACAGTACAAGTACTCGGTACAGCACTGTGTGGTGAATCCATGAAAAGAGAACTAAATAATACATTTGAATTTCAGATTGGTCTTGAGTTTCTGCTTCTGTGTAATTCAGGTCTAAACTGTATTTAAGTATTGACTTTTAAGGGGTCAAATAATCACGCTACAAGCGTCAAGCCCCCCCCTCCCCACAACCCCCCCCCTCCGCCAAAGTGCTATTTGCTCCTGTGCATCTGATCATTCATACAGACAGCTAAATTTACTTAACCGTATTTACATTTGTTCCTCTAACGGTACTTAGGTGGGAAGGGTAAGGTTAAAAAAAAAAAAGAGCCAATATTTATCGAGTGCTTAAACTGTGCCAGGCACTGTTCTAAGTGATTTACATAGAAGGCTTCATTAACTTTTCCAGGAGGCCAACTCTGTGTGGAAGCATCACGGTTCTTGTTTGCAGGGAGGAAGCTGAGCGAAGAACAGGCTCCACTTGCTCAGGGTCACATGGCCGAGATCCTGCAGCGGCGGCCTGATCCTTTACCCACGTACTGTCCCCTAAGAAGGTGCCAAGTACACAAAATGAAAAAGCCAGAGTCGGACCATTTGGCCCCCTTTCCTGTAACGGTCCGCCCTAAGGAGTTTCAGCATGCTTGTCATAACCAAGCAATGTGCTCAAGGGCTGGGGCGATGGCTCAGTGGTTAAGAAGAACACCTGATGCCTTTCTAGAGGCCTGGGGTTCCACTCACAGCACCACACGGCAGTTCACAACCATCGTCTATCACTCCACTTCTGGGAGCCCAGTACTTTCTTTGGGCCTCCAGGGGGCACCAGACACACACAGTACACACACATACATGAAGACAAAGTACCCATGCGTATAAAAAAAAAATTCAAAATCAAAAGAGAAGGTGACTTTTTTTTCAGTTTCATGAAGTCTCATTTATTGATTATTGTTCTTTTTTAAAACTAATTTATTCTTGTTACATCTCAATGGTTATCCCATCCCTTGTATCCTCCCATTCTTCCCTCCCTCCCATTTTCCCCTTATTCCTCACCCCTATGACTGTTCCTGAGGGGGATTACCTCCCCCTGTATATGCTCATAGGGTATCAAGTCTCTTCTTGGTAACCTGCTGTCCTTCCTCTGAGTGCCACTAGGTCTCTCCCTCCAGGGGACATGGTCAAATGTGAGGCACCAGAGTATGTGAGAAAGTCATATCCCACTCTCCACTCAACTGTGGAGAATGTTCTGACCATTGGCTAGATCTGGGTAGGGGTTTAAAGTTTACCACCTGTATTGTCCTTGGCAGGTGCCTTAGTTTGAGCGGGACCCCTGGGCCCAAGTCTGCCTATCATAATGTTCTACTTGTAGGTTTCTAGGACCCTCTGGATCCTTCTACTTTGCTATTCTCTCATGCTTCTCTCATCTAGAGTCCCAATAGGATGTCCTCCTCTCTGTCCCAGTTTCCTGGTAAGTGAATGCTTTTGTGGGACACGCCCCTTGGGCTAGTATCTTACACCCATCAGAATGGCTAAGATCAAAAATTCAAGTGACACCACATGCTGGAGAGGATGTGGAGAGAGAGGAACACTCCTTCATTGCTGGTAGGAATGCAAACTAGTACAGCCACTTTGGAAATCTATCTGGTGCTATCTCAGAAAACTGGGAATAGGGCTTCCTCAAGACCCAGCTATTCCACTCCTTAGAATATACCCAGAAGATGCTCCAGCACACAACAAGAAAATTTGCTCAACCATGTTCATAGCAGCCTTATTCATAATAGCCAGATCATGGAAACAGCCTAAGTGTCCCTCAGTAGAAGAATGGATAAAGAAACTGTGGTACATATACACTATGGAATACTATGATCATAATGAGTGAGTTAACCCAGAAGCAGAAAGACTCAAATGGTATAAGAGGAGGTGACTTTAAAGGGCACCCATGGTCTTTCCTACAGTGAACGAAGGCAGATGACAGGCTTGGAGGGGAAAACGAGTTCGACCTCATCTGACCCTGTCAACCTTGTGCAGTCTCCCTTAAAGAGGACAGCAGTACAAAGGCTTCCCAGAGTAAGAATTAAATGACTTGTATCACACAGGATGTCGCATGGTATTATGACCCTGCTTTTGAGAAGCTGGGACTGAAGGATAGACTCGTGGAAATCGTTAAGAAAACAAACAAACAAACACAGACGTCTCCATAAAGGTGAAGTGCTCAAATTAGATTAGAGTCCTGACTTGAATATGGGGCAGAGAAGAGAGGCAGAGCAGGTGATGGCAGTTACACTGAGTGGGTTGTAATGAAGCCAAACCTGGACCCAGTGCTTTGTACATTTACTGTGTACAAGCTGTTTCACACATGAATAGATATTTTATCATTTGTAGATTTAAGTAAATTACACTTCCTAAGAACCTCTTATATGCAAGGCATTACAGCAGGATCTTCCCAATATATCACTTAATGCGTTGATTTTCTGTGGGTCTGCATTAGGGCTTTGTGCACTCCTGGATGTGTGAGGAGGGATAATCACTCAGAAGACACGCTACCTACAGTGACCTCCAGAACCACGTAGGTCTGTGCTGTGAATACACACAGCCACATTTGTGTGGCAGGACAAGTTAGTGTAAAAAGAGTGACCTAATACATTGTGAATCTTCGAAAAATAATTCGCAGTTTTTTGTAAATTTTGAAATGCAATTAGCAGAGGTGTGATGCTTAACCCTCCTCCTCCTCCTCCTCTGCCGATAGGGTCGAAAGACAGTTTGAGGCTACTAAGCTCACTTGTCCTTCCTATGCAGAGCAGAAAGCCAGATTTGCTCCCATGCTTCTTCCCCAGGGAAGCTGCCAGAAAAAGCCGTCCAGCCCCTCACAAAAAAAAAAAAAAAAAAAACCCTAAGGAGTTCGCTTTGCCTTCAACAAACAAGCCTTTCCTCAGTGGTCCTCATTTCACTTACCAGCCTTGCCTGGCTAACCATTTCTTTCTTTCTTTTTTTTTCCTATAACTTTTTCTGTTTGCCTAGATGCTTGTACAATGGTTTTCAACCCTCCTAAATCTGTGACCCTTCCCCAAGCTGTGGAGACACCCCCAAACATAAAACTAATTTTGCTGCTTCTTCATAAGTGTCATTTTGCTATTGTTATGAATCATAATGTAAACACTTGATATTCAGGACATCTGGTACGTGACCCTGTGATAAGGATGTTTAACCCTCAGAGGGGTCGAGACCCATAGGTTGAGAACCACTGCTCTAGAGCCTCTTTTCTTCATCTGTGTGCCATTCATAATATGACTCCAGCCACCACTCTCCAACAGGCAGATTGATCGTCTACACGAAATTTGCACCGGCTCCTTTGTGCCCCAAGATGAAGAAGGACGGCACCTCATGTGCAGCACCAAGGTTTTCACTCCCGGAAGTATCCTACTTTTTCCAAAGCCAGTCAGCTAGTGTAGAAACGATGGACAAAATGGCCAATGCTAGGATCTTAGACTCGGCCCTCTGAACACTGGAGACTTTTCAGAGCCCATTTGCAAATACAGAATTCCTATCTCCCTGTGTTTTCTCTGACTTGTGTTATAGGATAATTGCTATAAAAATTAGAAGAATTATTTGCTTTAGATTCCCATTAAACACTTTTAAAGCCTCATAGCTAAGAAGCGTTTAAAGGGTTAGAAAGGGACCTAGGTTGGGTATGTTAGCACCATCCATGGAAAGCATTTTCCCAGCCAGTACTGTAACTCACTGCCGAGCTCTCCAGCGCATGTCCTCCCTTCCTCTTGTCTACTGAATAAATGAGTCAAATGTTGTTATCAGACGGGAGCTATAGAGATGACATCCTCATAGCTTCCCTGTCTTTTTAAAAAGCTGTGCTATTGTTTCAAGACAGCCAGCCCCTGAGTTTTCACGAGCAATTCTGAATACACTTAATCAAATCTTGTAGATGCTTTTTTTGAAAGTTTATGTGCATTGGTGTTTTGCTTGCATCTATGTCTGTGTGAGGGTATCAGATAGTGGAGTTACAGACAGTTGTGAGCTGCCAAGTGGGTGCTGGGAACTGAACCCAGGTCCTCTAGAAGAGCAGTGTTCTTGACCACTAAGCCATCTCTCCAGGCCCACTTAATCAAACTTAATAGCTTGTTACAAAAAAATGGCCATGAATAAAATGTAAATTGTTTGAGTGTATTACATAATAAATAGTGATATTGGTATGATAAAAATTCTATTCTATTTTGTAAATATTCACAGGATCATTACCAGACCTCCAATTTAATGCTAAAATATGCTGGGAACTTAACAATAAAAAGGGATAATTCTATTACTAATGGCACTAGACACACCTATACAGGAGACAATCCACGGTCTCAATTACTTTTCCTAACATATCAATGCCTATCAGAAAATAATTTTAAGAAATTTAAGGAAAATATGACAGTTTATCAAAAGCAGCCTAACTGTACTTTATGGAATAATTTACTTGTTTTCAAATATATGATTTGCCTAGGGTTTGAACCAGGCCTGAGCTGTAGTGATGACACAATACAATCAAATGTGGGAACTGTTCCTGTACAGAACCTCACTACCATAAAGAAGTCTATAAACTAAATGTGAGTTTAGAAGGTCTTAATGATTCCAGCATATACTTATGATAAAAACCAAACGCCTCTCTTAACTCTCAGAATTGGATGAAAATGCAAAGAATTTTCTAGTTTGAACACAGTGAGATGATTATTTTCATCGCCTCTCTTCATTAAAGGCCCAGATGCAGATATATGCTAGCCACCTGTCTTTCTATAATTCAAAATAGACTGCTTTTTAAAAAATCAGCTGTTTCTTTCTTATTTAAAGTTTAGAAGGTAGGGCAGAACTCCATTCCTATAGGAGCCTGTGGGAGCTCTCAGCAGGACCCTCAGCCTATGCAATCTAGTAATAATACATCACTTTTTCTTGTTTATTTTAAGAACTCTGACGAGTTGGGGTTCACAACGTAAATGTACTTTAGATAAAGATACTGTAAATAGAGTATGCAGCTGCAAATTCAGCACATTATGAAAGAAATTCACTTATGGTCCTATGAATATAAAGCAGCAAGTCAGATGGATATCTCAGATGCGATCTACCATCTCAGACTGCAACAACACCCTAGCTATGATATTAAAATAGCAAACCTTTGCCGAGCGTTAACCTATCATTACGTGGAGTAAATGGCATGGCACTGCCACCTAATTAGCAGTGTGGCTTGCATCTATAAAACAGAATTAGCACCACTGCTCCTTTTTTATTCTTAGTTTGTGTTTCCACAAAGGTATGACCTTATCTGTAGTCTTCTGTTCATTTATGCCCATCTACAAAGGATTTAATTATGTTCTCTTACTTTTCTACACTGAGGAAATGGAAAACTGCCACTTGGAAATTAAAAATCTTAGAGAAATTGGTGAGCAGATTATTTACAGCACCCCTCATCTTTCAGAGATAAGGAGTGGACCGTCTATGGATGAGGAAGGCATACGATCTTTTTTTTTTAGAGAAGGAAACCCCAGGCAAGGCGGTGCTTACTAGCCCCCCTCTTTCCACATTCACTCCTCCAAGTTTCTCTGCTTGGTTGGGGCGAACTAGTGAAGTGGAAAGTGTCTTAATACATAAGGTTCCAGAAACTTCTATCAAGCGGGATGGCAGCCAGAAGATATCAACTTACATCTGAGGAAGGAGATTCAAGAACGATGCCAAATCCCAGGACGTGGCTCTCCTCAGGGGAGGGGTGCTCTGCGGCCTGGAGACCAGATGGCCTTGGGGCCATGGCTGCCATGGCTGCCATGACTGCCGGCTTCTTCTCAATTTCCAGTGGACTGGGCTTTGGTTTCATAGTCGTCACAGGTTCCACAGTCTTCGGGAGCACTTTTTTCTTTTTATTTCTCTTGCGTGAGACAGCGGTTCGCTGGGAGCATATAAGGGAAATTGGGGGTTGTTGTCTGTTTTGAGTTCCAACTGTGGACAATAAACACAAACATGGTACAGGCACTTGTGTCTGAGGAACACCTACCCCGGCCTGTCTCTGTGATTTACAAACTGACACTGAGGTGAGGCTCCCTCAGGAGGAAGCACGGGTAGGCACATCTCACTCTGTACCTCAAAGTGCTCACAGCAGAGTGTCACCCAGGAGAAACCCGCTCTGAACACAGCAGATCATGAGACCAGTGCAGCACTCCTGGCTAGGAGCTATGGGGGAAACATGGCTTCAGGGACCATGTGGCAGGTTTAAACGAGAACCCCAGAACTTAAATTCAGGTATAGATGCTCATGCGCCCTGGTATGCCCATCCCAGTAACAGCCCTAATGTCACTTGGACTTCAGCAGATCAGTTATGGTCTACGTAGCAAGACTGGCTGAAAGAAACGGTGTAGGAGGATTCTACCTAGAACGGGGCTGGGTAAGGACATGGGGAAGTCGCGTTAGTCATTTACTCTTGCGAGGTCACTTCTCTCCTCATCAAGTATTCTCTGCACACCAGCCTTCTCCACACACTGGGTTCCTCGGTGTCAGATCAGGTTGGCCGCTTCTCTAGACCTCACTTTTATATAATGCAAAGTAGGGACGACGTAGTTCTGAATGCACCAAGTAAGTTAGCAAGGCTACAGATAGTGCAATGGCCGAGTACTCAGGCTGAGCCTGAGCAAGCATTTAAAGAACCCAAGATGGCAAGTTTGCCTTTCGCAGGTGCACTCTGAGAAGGAGCATTTATCAACACTCTGATGGAATGGGAAATAGGAAAATATGGCTTCAATTTGCATCAAATGTTCATTTATCAACATGGCTTCCTAAATAAGATGATAACATATGCCTGTCCTTTTTTTTTTTTTTTTTTTTAAGCAGAAAGAAACCAATAAACATGAGCCATGTGAAAATTAAAGCTTTGGATGCACATCAATATGGACTACTTCCTATTACTTATTTGCTATCAATCTGAAAATCAATAATATTTATACTGACCCAAATATATATATTTATTTTTTAATTTCTGCACTAAAAGGCAATTTCTAAGTTTTGGAAGCCACCAGCTGGATGATGGCATTGTTTAACTACCTAAGTGGTGATCAGAGGCAATGGGCCACACCTCGGAATCAATGAGGTGCTTTGAGAAGTACTTCAATGCCTTAATGACCTGCCCGGGCTCAGAGGGTCAGAAAGTCCACCAGTGGGACCAGGGCATCAACATCACTGCAGGCTTTCTCCTGAGATTCCAGTGTACAGCCAGATGCGTTTAAACTCCAGGTTAGCCTGTCTTGTTGCCAGGGTCAAATGGACTCCAGAAATGATGAGCAGGAGAAGCTAGGCTGCAGCCCTGAAGCCCAAGCCACTCCTAAGCTCACTCTTTCAGACATTTCTGGTGCCCAGACAGAAGACTGTCAAGTCCTGGTTCTCCTGCAAGTCTTAAAAGAGCCTGTTTCCCTGAATTCAGATCTTACCCCTCTGTCTAAGCCCTTGTTTCCCGGAAAATAAAGGTGAAGCTCTCAAAATTATAATTTAAATCTAAGTCTCACGGGTAATAACCCTTAAGTAAATCTGCCCACACAACACAATCCTTTTAAGTTTGAGAAAATTAAAGGAGAATCATTTATTCGGTTTATCCTTTTTGTTCTCCGTAGCTCTGGAATGATCTGCCTCACTAATCTGCAAAGGTCCGGAAGAGAAAACACAGTGACAAAATGGCATTTACTTAATAGATTCTAAAAAGGCCCCAGCCAAGGATTTACATGGGTGCAATTTGTAGTTTGCCATTTCGGTAGTAAGAAGCTTAAAGTAACAAAATAAATCATTATAATTTCATATGCATATTTCCTTAAGTACTAACAAACTCTCCCTCTGTGAACAGCACCTATCAGAATAAAGCAACTTGCCTCTGAGGCTGCTATGCAGGAGATGGCAACCTGGGCCAGGTGAGTAAGAACACAGGTTATCGTGGTGGGACACGATGAGTCCAGTGCTTACTGGCTTCACAAAATGCTTCTTTTTGCCTTAGGATAAGACCAAGTTAAGTCCTTAAAAAGATGTTCCCAGAAATCCTTTTGCTTTCTTTAAAAATTTGATAGTGGGTAACTGATATGTCTAAGTATCAAGCTTTTTTTTTTTAATATTAAAACCACATCACTGAATATGAGGATTTTACTAGAATGCTGGCTGACACCAAGTGCATTTTCTGAGTGATGCTGTCGTGAACACTCCAGTGAAAGAGAGTCAGAAGGCGCATCACCACAGGGCTGGCTGCTTTCCTGCTTTGCCACACTAATATCAACAAGCAATTTCTGATGTGCAGAGGGATTTATTATTTTTTGCATATGTAACAAAATAAAAATTTCAGTTTTCTGTATCTGTTTCTATCCACTGCTGGATGAAGCCTCTCAGAAGGCAGTAATGCTAGGTCCCTGTCTGGAAGCACAGCAGAGTATCATTATTAGTGACAGAGGTTAGCTGGGCACAGTGGCACATGCCTGTAATCCCAGGCTGAGGCAGGCAGATCTCTGGGAGTTCGAGGCCAGCCTGGTCTACAAAGTGAGTCCAGGATACCCAAAACTACACAGAGAAACCCTGTCTTGAAAAACAAAAACAAAAACAAAAACAAAGAAACAAAAAAATAGTGTCAGGAGTTGGCTCTCTCCCATGGGTGGGTCTCAGTTAGCTCAGTCATTGGTTTGCCATTCCCTCAATCTCTGCTCCATCTTTATCCCTACATTTCAAGTTGAAGGTTTTATGGGGGTGTTGGTGTCCCCCTCCCTCCATTGGAAGTCCCACCCAGCTACAGGAGGTAGCCACTTCATACTCCTCAACCCCTGCTGCTAGGAGTCTCAGCTAGGGTCACCTCCCCAGGACAACACAAGAAGACCTACAGAGTCAACTAACCTGGGCCCAGGGGGGCTCATGGAGACTGAACCACTAACCACGCACAGACTGGACCTAGGGCCCTGACACATATGTAGCAGATGTGCAGTGTGGTCAACATGTGGGTCCTGTAACAGTGGGAGCAGAGGCTGTCTCTGACTCTGTTGCCTGCCACTGGATCCCTTCCCCTTAGCTGGGCGCCAGTGGGAAAGACGCATTTATCCCTGCTGCAACTTGAGGTAGCAGGGTAGGCTGATACCCCTTGGGGGCCTCTCCTTCTCTGAGAAAAAGGACAGGGAGCAATGGGGAGGGGGGCCATGAGTGTGAGGCTGGGCGTAGAGGAAGGAGAGGCTGGGATCAGGCTGGAAAGAGATTAAATAAATAATGGGGGGGGGGGAGGAAATGGGAAAAAAATTTCCAGTTTTCTTACTAATTGTGAAGATTAGAAAATGAGCCACTAAATAAAGACCGTGACTTCCAACCTTGTACAGAGTGCTGTGGAACCCTGAAAAGAACACTGAGGCGTGCGTACTCTGCCTTAGAAATCTCATTTACTGTTGCTATCGCCTGTGAGTTAGATAGTAATCCTGCATCCACAGATGAGAACGGGAGGCCTAGAAGTCGTCCAGCTAGAGAGTGAGAAACTGGGAGTTCAAGCCCCAACTCTACGCGCCCTGATGGGCTGTTTACCTTACCCAATGACAAAGAGAACAGAAAGAGTCCAGTGAAGGATGCAGGCAGACAGGAGGTATGTCTGATCATCTACGTCCTAATGCAAGCAGAAAGTCACAAGCAGAGCCTGTGGCTCACCAGATCTCATTTGCTCACGTCCTTGAGCATCTTCAACAGGGAAGCCTGCATTTCCTGAAGGGCTCTTTGACATAAGATATTCCAAAATTTAATTAACTAGCATTTGTGAAGTACCAGGAGACCATGAGATGAGGTACATTGAGTTCACGTGCATAAGCCCAACAGCAGTATTAGGGGCAATAACAAAATTTATTTGATTTGCCAAAAACCCAAAATAAGACGAAATTGCGGGTTGTTGAAGAAGCAGAGAAAATGAACACTTGAAAAGGCACAGCAAGACAGCAAGGGAGGGAGGGAAGGACAGTGCACACAACTGAAGATGTCAGACAGACGCACATCCACGACCAAAGGCTGTGTTTAGAGGGCTGATCTTTGTACCTGCTTGAAATTGCATTAATTTCCTCATAGTCTTGAGTTCTTGGAGAATGGCTTGCAATGTTGATTGGCAGTTACAAGTACAGCAGTTGGGTCCGACTGATGGATTCACCCCTGGAAGTTCTCCTAAGCACGGGAGAAAAGAATGATATACTCCCAAAGCACGCAAAAAAAAAAAAAATTACAAAGAAAAGGAAAAAATATATATCTTGACAGGATTTTGAAGTATGTACAATTGTCATCAAACTGTGCCAGAAGGAAAATGTACCCAGCAATTTTCACAACCTAAATTTGGGGGTCTGACTTTATCTAATTACCCTGGCTTCCTTTTTTTTTTTTAGAGTGCATGCTGTGTCCCAGGTAGCAGGTCTGTGTGAACTCAGGCACACAATGCACTTCCCAGGCAGGCCCGACCCATCCTCCCGGATAACAATACTCTGACAAGTCACTCTACTCTCTCACTCAAGCTGCTACTCTCTCAGGCAGCAAAAGTAAAACTGAAAACGGTCTGGCTCTGCAGCAGCCTTACAGAAACACTGCCGGCATGTATGCTATGGGAGTTCAAATTAAAACTTAAATCAGCCTAACAAAAACTAGTTTCACAATGAGGAACTGTGGAGACACAGAAACTTCTAGAATATCTCCGGCTGTGGGGGGTGGGGGTGGGGAGGGGAGAAGCAAGAGGTGGGAGAGGACAGCATTTTGCCTGATGGCTCAGAGGTATGTGTAGGTTGATTTTCTTACGAAAGGGTCTTAAAGGATCTCTCTTCTCCACTTGCTTCTTATAATCCCCATCCCCAGTCTCCCTCTCACTGTTTAAATTTGATATATTTTCCTTAACAAAGCTATTCTCTTCTGTTTCCCCTACATAGGAATAAGTATTTCCCCACTGCCCATGAACTAAAACATTTGGAACTAGAACCTTCCGAGAACAGCTCCTGTGGCTGGACCTCTCTGGCCCCAGGTTAGCGACCGTGAATGGGGCATCTAAGGGGCAGCTGCTTCTTAAGTTTCTGGCAGTGAGGTCAAGTAAAGGTTTTGTTCCAATGATATGTTTTATCATATGTTGTATATAATCCAACTCCTATATTACTCATTGTTTGTAGATACTGGAGTTTACCACAGTGAAACCACAGAAGAATTGAAGGTAACTTCTGGAGCAGCACAAGTATTAACACCCAAATGGATGCAAAGTGAGGTGACCCAACTTTAGAATTATCAGCCATCTGAAAGAATCACATGGCTGTGCAGTCACAGCTGTGACTCAAGGACCCAAGTGATCCTTGGGTGACTGTAGGAATGGGAAGGGGACAGTCCCAAGAGAAGCTGAGGATTTCACTCCACTTTTAACTTCCCACAGGAGGCAGCTAGAAGATTTACATTTGTTTAAATTTATCTTAACTGCAAATGTCATGCACAGTCTATAGCTGTGTGCCTAAGTTCTAATAAATTTTGATTTTTTTAAAAATAAGAAGTGTATGTATGACAGTAAATGATAATGATAAATAATAAATGATATTATGGACATATTTTATGCATTGATGCCATGCCTAACTTTCACTTAACTTTTTTCACTATTTTTAGGCTGTGGGGTCCATCTAAGGGGTTTACACAAACTGTTCCAAATCTCTACAAACCAGCTCCTAACTTAGGCAGATGTGCATAACTCCCGCATATGTGTCTGTGTGTACATGGTGTATACATATGATCACATGGGTGCGCGCGCGCGCGCGTGTGTGTGTGTGTGTGGCGTGGGGGGATGTGCAGAGATTGATGTCAGGTGTCTTCTTGAAGGATAGGGTGTCTCAGGGAACCTAGAGCCCCCTTATATGGTTAGATTGATTGGCCAACACGTTTGTTCTGACCACACTGCTGGTGTTGTGATTACAAAACCCGCACCTGGCTTTTCTGTGGGCTCTGCGGATTGAACTCAGGCCTCCACACTACATGAAGGACGCTTTAACTGCTGAACTCTCTTGAGCCACTTACATAGTGTATTTTTACTGAAATGATGGAAGCAATTAGCAAAGATCTATTCTGACACTGATTTGGAGGAAATTTTGTAACTTTTAATATTGGTAACAGTTTCTAAAGTAAATCCACCATCCTTGTACATCGGTGATTAGAATATGTTATCCCAAAACTACTGATGTAGGAGGATCACATTTACCATAATGCCAGATGCATCCCACCCTCTCTCTTAGAGGAGTAGCGCTAAGAGGGCCTTACAGAGCACCCCCAGGCACTAATCCGAGCGCTATCTTTATGGCTTTTTAGAGGACAAAACTAGTCCTTCTCAGCTCGTTATAAATCATTTTCCAATTTTAAAGAGAAGCGACTTTTATTTTTATGGAGGAGCCTTTAAAGAGCAGCCTCCCTCCAACCTGGAAGCCTGCCAACGTGTGGACTTGGCGCCTGCCTGTGTGATACCGAGAGGAAGAACCTACACAGCTCTAGGGTCCCTAACTGTTTCCTCAGTGTCTCAGGGTGGCATCTCAGTTCTCCGAACCGGTTACTGTGAACTGTGTTTAAGTAAAAAAAAAAAAGAAAAATCAGAAAAATTTCTTTCTACCAAAGGACATTATAAAAATGAAAATGAAGGGAAGAAAACCCTCAACTTTCCAAGGAATCTGAAAAGCCTTATTTTTCCTTTGTTCTTTATGAAAACTATAGATCTGCACATCTATGCATAATTTATAAACCAAACAACATCCAGTGTCACTGGATAGAAAATTAATATTACCAAGAAAAGCATCAATTCCTTCCCTTAAGCTTTGAGAAAATTTGGCACCCCCTCCTCACTTAATAGTCAGGGATTTTAAAGAAATTTTACTTTAAAGAAGTGGTTCTATACCTGTAGGGCCCAACCCCTCAGGGGTTGACAGATCCTTTTACAGGGGTCTCCTAAGAACACTGTAAAACTCAGATATTTATATTATGTTTTTTGTTTTTATGTTTTTGGAGACAGGGTTTCTCTGTGTAGGCTTGGCTGGCCTGGACTCACTTTGTAGACCAGACTGGCCTTGAACTTACAGAGATCCGCCTGCCTCTGCCTCCCTGAGTGCTGGGTTTAAAGGCACGTGCTACATTATGACTTATAGCAGTGGCAAAACTATAGTTATAAAGTATCAATAAAAATAATTTTGTGCTTGTGGGTCACTACAACATGAGGAGCCGTATTAAAGTTTCCAGCCTCGGGGTGGGAGTAAAGGAAAGAGCTGTACAAAATGCAAATCTGTGAGGACTCTCCCTCACCAGGGCTCTCCTGATAGGGAAGCGAAGTGAAGGGGTAAGCAGGACCATGCACAGGTGACACAACACACAACCAGGGAGCTGCACTCATGTCCAGTCTCTGGTGACAATATCACTTGTATACTGGTGGATAAGAATTCTGACTTCATTAAATCAGCACCAGGAACCTGCTTTTACTTAACATGGGGCCACTGACTTTGCTCACTCTCAGTTCTGGAGTTTTTGTATTTCTGTTTTTTTTGACACAAGGTTTCTTTTAGTCCTGGCTGTCCTGGACTTACTCTGTAGACCCGGCTGGACTCAAACTCACAGATACCCACCTGCCTCTGCCTCCTGAGTGCTGGAACTAAAGGCATGCGCCACCACGCCCAGATCTCTGGAGTTTGTATACACTTAGCTTTCTTCTGTACGCCTACCCCTTGTGCCTATTTAAAACAAAACAGCAAAGGACTGGAGCTGCAGATGAGTGGTAGAGCACTGGCCTAGCATGTGTGAGACCCTGTGCTCCACCCTCAGTACCACACAAAAAAATTAACTAGACCGCAGTGATTCCAGGGAGGGAACTAAGAGAGGCATCTGATCTCAAAGGACAAACTCAGTATTGGGGATGTACTTGCCCACACGGATATTCTGAATACTGTAGGGTAATCATACCATTGGAACTTGCAGAGGCGAGGGGCTGACTCTGGAAGGCTCTAGAACGTGTACCATACTGCCCTGAGAGCTGTCCACTTTGGGCTGGTAGCTCATTCCATGCCCCGCGTGAGGGAGGATGGAGGCCCTGTGGGGCCTCGGCAGAGGAGTTCAAACGCTGCGGCCAGGCTAAATCCAAATCCTGGGGCTCTTCTTTTAATTTCTCTCCTTCTTTGCCAACGCGTTGATATATCCTGCCAGTGCTGTCATTCAGTAATCTTCTCATCCCTGTGATTTGCTTTTTAATTTCCATGCTTTCATCTCCTAATAGAAACAGGGTCAAAGTTAGCACTATAACTTAACAACAACAAAAAAACATGAATAGTCCACTACCATAGCCCCCAGTGCGAAGAGCCATCCTTTGGAAATGGGAAAAGAGTGATTCCATAGTCTGAAGTAATCCACAAAGCTTAACGGAAGGAAAACTGGCTACGGTCTAAAGGTCACAGTCCTGACATATCTCATTTAAAAAATTTCCAAGCTTTCGTTACTGTCTGATCAGAAACCACCTTTCAGTTTCCTCTTTGGAAGTGTTTTATGAGTGAGGGTTCATAAGGAAAAAAAAAAAAAAGGCTGTGACAGAAGAGCAAAGATGGAACCAGCAAGGTGGAGTCATCTGCTCAGCCACAGCCCCGTGTGTACCAGAAACGGACTGTACATAGGTAACCAGTGACTACACTGTCCCCATCACTGTCAGCCTCAGTGAGCAGAAGCCAAGGCATAGGAGGCTGCAAGTGGAGCTCTTTAAAGCAGTTATTTTCCAGGACGGCACACTGTAGGACACAATGGAGGCAGGAGAACTGAGGGCCAGTGCAGCAAGGAGGGAGGGCTTCGTATTCTAGTGTCTAGGCTGTCCCACACATCCCTGCTCGCTTGAGACACTGGCTGTATCACTACAGGAAGGGAAGTGTAGCCTCTCTGCTAGAAATCACAGTCATTATGTTGGACCCCTCCAGCCCAAACCCATTGCCCACTCCCTACAGTGCTGACTGAACTTTGTGCAAAAGGTAACCACGCTAGGAGTGGTGGTGCATGCCCTTAATCCCAGTGCTTGGGAGGCAGAGGCAGGTAGAGAGGCAGGTAGATCTCTGAGTTTGAGGCTAAGAAACTGTAAAATTATAAAATACAAGATGCTTGCTTGCTTGTCCAGCGTTGTCCAGTTCTTGTTAATGCTAACTTCAAAAGTTCCACCCTAGTTCCCAGAATAGTTACATGTAAGTTTCCATATATCAGATGTCCCCATATGGCTTTCAGTAACTGCTCTGGAGACCCACACCCAAACCCCCACAAAGAGACTCCCAATGCCAGATGTCCTAATGTCCATATGGTCTCACTTGATAAGAAACCCCACATGCTTTGTGGTTTTAGCCTTTAAAGCTAGCCTGAACAGCTACTCGGGGTCCTTCACCTCCCGAGTGCTGAGGGACCCTGACACATCAACAATTGGGACTTCTGATGTGTCAGTAATAAATTTCACATATACCTCCAGCCTGTGTGACTTGAGTGGTCTCTCGCGGCGACCCCCTCCCTGAATTGGACTCTAGGGTCCAACAAGGCCAGCCTGGTCTACAAAGCAAGTCCAGGACAGCCAAGGCTACCCTGTCTTGAAAAACCAAAAACAAACAAACAAAAACAAAAAACAAAAACAAAACAACACAAAACAAAACAAAAACCTAACCAAAAAAAAAAAAGGCAATCACCGTTCCTAAACTTCATGTCACTTACATAGACTTCTTTTGTGATGATGAAAAAAATGGGTGTGTTCTAAAATTCACCATCAGTAACATATTATTTACATTATTGTGCAGCCATTCTTGAGATCTGTTTCTTGTTTTTAAAATTTTAACTTCTTTATTAAGATTCTTTTTCCTTTAGAGCATGTTTTAATTCTTTTTTTTTTTTTTTAACCAAGGCTCTTCAGCTGAATGTGGTGGCACCCATTTTTAATCCTTGCACTCAGGCAGATCTCAGAATTGGAGGCCAGCCTGATCTACACAGCCAGTTCCAGGCTAGCCAGCGTTATAGGAGACCTTGCCCCTCCCCCACCCCAATCCAACCCAACCAAACCCAAACACTAAGGTATCTCTATACTATACTTATATTTAATAAATACTAGTGAAGATTACTCTAAAAGTGAACGGCCACTAGAAGCTATTGCAAACACACTGACTTCTCTTCCGTCCTGATGCTGGACCGACGGGCTGGAGGTTAAGCCCAGGGCCTGCTTCATGCTGCATGTGTGTATGCCGCACCACCGTGCTACTTCTCACTCTGTGCTATCTTAAACTGTATAGTAACAAGCATCATCTTAGAGATAAAGTGTGCTTTCCTTTAATCTAAGCATTGAAACTCTTAGTCCATAATATGTACACATAGCCATGTAGTCACCCAAAAAATGCCTAAAATTTAAAATGTGACAAGAAAAAGACAGAAGAGGCTATAAGGAAAAATGTAGCATTACAAATAAATAATAATTTTGTTTTAATGCACTTAGTATCATATAAGCCAGATTTTTCGGGCAGAATCTGGGAGTAGTATAAAAACCTTTGTAATCTGTAGTATCCAGTTAGAGATTCAGTTTATTAATGCATTTTATTACCAACTATTGTGTGAGGAGATTTTATATGCTATTTTGAAATAAGTAATTTCAAATTTTGGGGGGGTGGAGTCAGGAGACCAACTCATGCTAGGCATATACTGTACTGCTGAGCAATACCCTAGCCTCGTCAATGTTAAAAACAGCAATACACATATTAATTCTGCCTTTCCTATAGAACAGGACACAGGGAAAAACACATCGCTAAATTTATATTATTGTATGTTTACACATGATTGAGAAGAGAAATATCTTAATTGGTAATTTTTTTTCTCTTTCAAACATCAGCAAAGTTATAATCCAGAAACAATAAGTCACATTCCATGTTTTATGAGAATGAATGACCAAGCATGATTTAAATAACACAGAGTCTACAAAATTTATACCATCCTCACTATGTCTATAGAGCAGGGTGTGTCTGGACGAGAGCCTGGGGGAATTCTGGAAGCAGCCTCCTGGTAGATGTACTGTGAATCTCAGCGTCAGACACTGGCTTTCCCGGCCAATTAGCAGGAGGAGACATCTTTCCTGTTTCCACTCTTGACCCTTTTGCTGGACTGGCCATGGAGTAACCACGGTTGTGCACAGGCTGGTCTTCACTGGCACAAGCTAGTGCTACCTTTCCTCTTACTTGTGGTTCCTGGAAAGAGCTGCCCTCAGCCAGGCTAACAGGCTCTTGACCCAGTGCCAGGCCACCTATGTAATGTAACAGGAACAGAGATACTTTTTGACCAAGGTTCACCAGTGCCTGGATGATAGGATTCTATGATAAAGTGCTACCATTAGGGAAAAAAAAAGAAAAAGAAAAAGAAAAAGGATAGAAAAGTAATGAGGATTCTGGAACATCCTAATGGCAAATAATAATAATAATTATAATAACAATGATGATGATGATGATGATGATGATGATAATAATAATGCTTTGTCGTGATTTAGTTTCACAGATCTAGAACTTGTCCTGTGAGGATTAAGACCAAAAAAATAACTGGAGTTTTTGTTGCTGCTGTTGTTTTGTTTGTTTGTTTTGTTTCTGTATAACTTTGGTTGTGTTGATGCCCAGAATCCTAGCTGGACTGGAGTAAAGAAAGAGGTGGCAAGCAGACAGGAAGAGGCTGGTAGGAAGCTGCCCCACAAAGATCAAAAAACATCTTCCAAAGGGAAGGGCAAAACTGAGCCAACCGAGAACCAGAGCTGGAAGGGGATGATGTGATGGGAGCTGGCTCCCAGTCTATGGACAGCAAGTTGGAAGGTTGGAAAAGGCCTGATTGAGGGAATTCTCTAAGAAGCAGGCTGGGCTCCTCAGTGGGCCAGCATTCAGGAATGGATGCTGGGTACCCCTGTCTCTGGGTACCCTCGTCTCTGGGAGAGAGAGGAGAAACTGAAGCTATTGCCGCTGACAGTGCTCCCAGGGTGAAGGGAACCACGGGACTCTTGGACGGGAAGCAGACACAGGGAAAGGGCTTTGCTTTGCTTGCGTATTCAGGACAGATGGGGCAGAAAGTCAGAAATGAGACCCAACGACGGAAGTAGGCACCACAAAAACGCTGAGTCAATCTACAGAAACTGGGGGCAGACAGATGCGCCTTTGCGCCCAGATGGCAGGGATAGTTGGTGGAACAGGTAGGTTTGGATGGTTTTCCCGAGATCTGTACTCACTTCTCACCTGCACTGACTTGCCACTGACTATTAGACAGGTGATTTTTAGTTTCTTGAATTATACCTAATGGGTACGCAGAAGCAGTCCAGAAAGGGAGGGCCCAGGCTGTTCAGAGTTTCCAAATCCCTCTCAAGGTGACATGTGTCGTCAGATAACAAGGCGTAATCGATCACAGTAGATTCCAGGCACTTTGATTCTTTTGGTTGAGAGTAAGGAACTGGCTGACTTCTCATCTTCCTGTGTCTAATGCATCAGAGTCTTTTCTGTGCATAGGTTTCTGGGAAACAGGGTCTCAAGAGCGAGGTACTTTTTGGAGAAACAAGATTTTATAGGGAAGCCTGTGAATTTCTGAAGGGAAGCCCAGATATATTGTCACTTACACTCAACTCCAAGAGACTAATCTACTGAGGAAAGACAAACAAAAAGGAATCATATGCTAGTTGAGCTATGCCATGCAGTTGTCTTATTGGTGAAACCACCATAATCCAATTCCCTTCAAAAGTCTAGTGATTGGAGCTTGGGAGATCCCTCAGTCATTAAAGCGCTCACCATGAAAGCACAGGGACCTGAGTTCGGATCCCCAGTGCCCATGCAAAAGCTAAGCATGGCTGTGTGCACCTGTAACTCCAGTGCTGCAGCTGGGAGGAGGGAGCCAGGTGGGACCCTCCAGCTTACTTATGAGCTAGTATAGCTGAGTCAGTAGATTGCAGCTTCGGTAAGAAACTCTGAGCAAACTAAGGTGGGGAGCAACTGAAGGAGGCAAGGTCCAGAACACGCTGCAGGCTGAACTCTACTCTTCACTCCATGTCGATTCCGTCACTTCCCTTCACATAAAGAACTTAAGTGACACATGATAAGTAAGAGGGCAACACCCAGAATCTCTCTTAGTCTGGCTCCTGTTACACCTGACAAGGCATAATTATTCAGTCTTGGTGCTACAAGAAAAGATAATATGTCATCTCTATGTGCCTTACTCTATCATGGAGGCACCAGGCGTTTCCACTACAGATCACCAAGTGCCAGTATATAGCAAGCATTCCCCTAGGCCTTTCTTAAGAAATTGAAAGAGCCGGGCATGGTGGTACACGCCTTTAATCCCAGCACTTGGGGAGGGAGGCGGATTGCTGTGAGTTCGAGGCCAGCCTGGTCTACAAAGTGAGTCCAGGATAGCCAAGGCTACACAGACAAACCCTGTCTAAAAAACAAACAAACAAAAAAAAAAAAAAAAAAAGAAGAAGAAGAAAGAAATGGAAGGAACTGGCTTACAAAACAGAATGAGGCCAGCACAGAGGTAGTAAACAATATATTAATGGCACAGAGTGAGAAGGTTCTCAAATAAATTATTCAACAGACATTTATCAGGGTCTCAGATATACAAAGATCACCAGGTGTAAACTGAAAGATACTCCCTTCTAAATTTCTTAACATCTTTACCCTAATCCTTTTGTATTGACCTGTTGTTCCGAAAAATGTTCCCAGCTCTCCCGGGCACTATGACTCCTTCCGTGTCCTAGCCCTCTAGTTAGCACAGTGCCTGGCTAGTCAGAGACATTTGTTCCTTCCCCCCTGAAGCTGGAGCACAGTTCTCCCCTGAAGAAGCTGCTCTCTTCACAGCCCCTGAATTAAAGCTGCTCAGCTGGCTCTCCGCTGGCTCCCGAGGCTGCCCTTTTCTAGCCTCAGAAAGACGCCTCTGGAGACAGACCGGCCACCATTCACTCTTCAGAACAGCAGCTCTGTCCAGAGTTTCATAGTCCCAAAGATACCGCACCAGGCTGAGGAAGAACTTTACTCTGGGGACAATCAGTAACTGCACTAGGTAACTTAAATTCACTATCTTTTTAAAGATAAGAGTTGATCGGGTAAGTCTCTTAGAAAAACGACTAGGGAAAATGCTGGAGAAACTAGTGTGTGGAGGAGGGAGGTCTCCGCGAGTGTTTGACACAGTGAGGACTGGGAAGAGGAAAGAAGACATTACAGAGGTTTAATCAAAGGGGCTTGGTGAGTGACTCCTGAGAGGGATGTCAGAGAAAAATCAACAACACGTAACTTCCAGGTCTCTAGCTCATATCCCTGAAAGGACAGTAACAGCAGCCAGAGGCTGCCAAACAGAAGGATACAAGGGTGTGAGAATACACTGAGCCTTGCGTGCTCATTTGCAGTGCCAGTGACTGAAGGTCCAGCCTTAGTGTCTGCTCTCTCGCTGAGCTGTGCCATAACTCCAAGAACCCTGTTTCCATAAAGTCAGATAAAAAGTAGGCACTTGGAAATGTAACCGTGTAGTGTTGACCAAGGAGGCCAAACTTCAGTACTAGTTCCTCGGCTGGCTGTCCTCTCTGGACAGAGGACTTCTGAAGCCCACTAACAATTCCGAAGATTGCGGGATGCCTTACAGGGACACAGGAGAGCTTCTCAATGTATAACAGCACGGAGACAGCTCAAAACACGCAGTTAAACATTAATGGAGGTATGACTACATTTGTTCCTAAGCTAGAAGGCGAGCGAAACCTATTCCTTCTGAATTCCCAGACCCTGAGGCAGTTAACAGTTCCACTCTGCACTCTTCCTGTCCCAGTGTGAAAGCTACCACCTACTTGCCTTAGCAAGGACCGCATCACAGGAAGCAACTACAGTCCTCCTGTGCTCACTGTTGGATAGGTTTTATTACACTACTATGTCCAGTTTTGTTTTAAAGGGGCTGTGGAGAAACGAGATAATGGAAAAAAAACCCAACAAGAATGATTAAAAGAAGCCAAGAAAAGGCTAAAGGGGTTGGGTTGTTTCACTTAAGAAATAGTTACTGAGTGATTTAGTTATCTTCAACTATACTATGGGTGTTGTGAGTAGGACACTAGTCTTTATCAACAAAGCAAAAAAACAGATTGAAAAAATAGCTTCACGCGGGTGGGTAGGCAACAGATGGTCTTAAAGGGCTGGCTTTTCCAGTTCATAAATGCTAGTGTCAGGGCACAGAAGCCTCTGCACAAGAGGAACAATGGGAATACTTTTCTCTTGGGGATGATGAAAATGTTCTGGAACCAGGTAGCAGGTGAGGGTTGCACAACACTGGGAGAGTACTTTTTAAAAGCATGCTTAAAACTCCTTGCATTTTTCAGGGAATAGCTTGCTAAAGTAAATACAAAAAAAGTTGCGGTTATCCATGGGAAGGAGTGTGCTGACCAGGATTACACTAACTGTCTAAACTACTTCCTCTCAGACACCTGCAGGGGCTGGTGTTGGAGCCATGTCTTAGGGAAGAACTAGCTAGGAGCTGTCAAATGCTAGCCACGAGGAAAGGAGGAAGGGAGACAGGTTCTTCATGCCTACGGTGCAGTTTTCCTCACCACACATCTCGGGCCACTGAACTGGAAGAAAAGGAATCTGAAATAGGCTGGCTATGAGAGACTTGAGATTAGGACCTCATTCCAGGCTCATAATAGCATGCAACTACTGTAAAGCTTCCCAACAGGCATACCTTGGTGGGGGTGGGGTTGAGGGTGAAGTGTGCTTATAGGAGCACACAAGACTGGGGTTCTAACTCAACAGAACATAGTCTGAGAAGCAACAGTGGGTAGGAGAGAGCATCGGTTTTCTACGTGATAAACCCCCCTTTAAACTGAAATCTTCAGTGAAGCCCCAATAAATAAAATCAGCAAGCTCCATTGAAGAGGCTGTGCCAGGTCCCAGCTTCCTGTAAGGCCTTTGGAGGACGTTCAAGAACTCCAAGGGCTCCACACAGCATAGTCTGAATGCCGCTAAGCAGGAAAGAGGCGAAGAAGTGGCCACAGATTACTGAATTAGTAGGCAGATACTCCGATAAGGGCATTAGACTCCAAATACACAGTCGCATGTTAGAGGACTCAGCTAAACTGAAAACTAGACAAAGTGACACAAAAATAATTCACAAGAGGAACAAACGATTTGATAAATATTCTACATTCCTTTTGTCCCTGGTGATTAATGTAATGAAAATTAATGTGAACGTCATTATCCTTTATTTGGCAAATAGCATGGGCTCATAAAGCCCGTGGCTGACTAGGGGTACACCCACCATCGCATGTCCCTGGTACGTATATAATTTGGTAAAACAAAACAAAATACCTTTTTGAAGTGAAATTTGGCAAGCTGCTTTGTAGGAATTAATTCTACAGAAACACTTCAACAACCACCTATGGCAGTCTCTGTAGAATCATTTCCTTAAGGAAATATTGAGATTGAAACAATGCAAACACTACTGATGGAACGTTTATGAAAAAGTGAAACTGACCACTGCATAAGAATTTGAAAGTACATATAAACCCCATGAAGGCTATGATCATGGTGACCATGCTCACTGCCGGGTAACCTGGACCAACGACTGCCTGGCTGGCTCAAGGTAGGTAATAATTATGAACGAAATAAATACAGATTGAGTTAAATAAAAAACCTCCAACACATGATATGATGTAATTTCATTTTCTTTCCTGGCAGTGCACACACATTTTCAGACACATTATTTCAACAAACATTATTATTAACGCTGAAGATGTGATGGGGGTGGGAACTTTATTTTCAACTTCACAAGTTTTAACCTCTAAAATATTTTTTTCAAATATGCATTACTTAAAAAAAACTATTCTAGAAAAATTATTTACATTCCTCCTAACCCTGCCCCCAGCCAGTGGTATTCTAAAACTAGGAATAAGGCAACTGACAGCAACAGCTTTGGAAATGAAAATATCACCATGAAGTTAGGCAGACATGGCTAACGTGGCTTGGAGAAGCAGCAAGCCAGGAAAGGAAGGTGCTGTGGGGTTGTGTATTTTGCAACTCATGGGATACGTGTTTGAGATCATCTTCCTTGAAATCCCATATAAATTGTGTATTATATTTATTGATAAAGGGATTTGTGTCTATTTAGGGGAAATAATGTTAAAGCTATGATTTATAGAGTTTTTTTTTTTACTAAGTTCTAAGCCAGCGGTTCTCAACCTGGAGGTCAAATTACCCCTTCACTGGGTCACATATCACATATCCTGCATATCCGATATTTACATTATGATTCATAACAGTAGCAACATTACAGCTATAAAGTAGCAATGCAACTATTTTATGGTTGAGGGTCGCCACAACATGAGAACTCTATTAAAGGGTCACACCATTAGGAAGGTTGGAAATCACTGTCCTAAGCTTTCCAGCAAGTACTCTATGCAGAAGCGCCCGGCCTTTTATCACCACGACACAGTTCCATCTACATACGGACTGAACAGCACGCGTTACTATCCTGAGACATACGTATTGCAGTGGCAGCAGAATCAGCCCCACCTGCTTACCCTGAGGATCAGCAGAGCATTTCTAACACTGCAGCCTATGCACTGTCCTCGGGAGAACTGTTGCATAGGTCAGGGAACTGAACTGGACTGAGCTGGGTTCCAGGTTCGCTTGCTTTGCACTGTGCCAGCCCACTTAAGTGAGAGGCAGAGGGACTCCACGCCATGTTCACGATGTGTGGCATCCAGGGAGTTTGTGTCACACAAGCTGGATGCTGCTTAGCACCTTATTTACTTAGCTATGGCAACGCACATGGTGGTAGCTGTGGGCTCCTTACGGGGCATCTTTATGGGTTCTGACTTAGCTGTGCTACTCTAGTCTAAGCCCAACAAGGGCAATAAATTTCCTTTTAAATTAGAAACTTGATTCATATAAATTCAGTTAGTTTTGTGAAAGACAAATGATTCATTCGGAAAAGCAGCACCTGAATGTATTTATGTTAGTAATTCTGTGACACATATAGCAAAAGAGCTGACAATACACATAGGACAGAAATAACAAGATTGCAGATTAAGAGCTGTCTCCCAATTTCCAGCACTGCAAGGCAAAACAAACCAAAAGGGGTGTGTGTGGAGAGGGAGGGAGGGAAGGAGGGAGAGAGGGAGGGAGGGAGGGAGAGGGAGAGAGAGAGAGAGAGAGAGAGAGAGAGAGAGAGAGAGAGAGAGAGAATGAGAACACAACAAGCAAACCCAACACCAACAAACCAAACCAAAAGCAACAACAGACACACACACAGAGGCAGCACCAAACACGAGATGCTTCTGAACTCCCGTAGTAATGTAAATAAAAACCTTGCCTTCGTTCAGTAAGAGATGAAATATTCATAACTTACTGTTTGGAAAGAGACAGCCTTTTCAATATAATTTGAAATGCTGATCCTCTAATCTACTGTACAGAAATCTTCTGACGGAGCTCTAATACACAAGTGCAAATCTCTGCTTCCCAAGATGCTAATTTCCATATCTACATCACAGATCAGCTCAATGTGGACATGACTGAGTGCTGGCTGTATTGCATTTCTTCAGTAATTAAATAATTTAAAACATCGCGAGTCAAATACGCATGCTGTGACACAGTTTTGTTTTTCAATATAAATAACGTTGATGAAAGCTGGTCCTATTTGCAGTCTTTTTCTTTTAAGGAGCTCATGAATTCAGGTAACTTTGCACCCAAAGGTGCCCCGAGAGAGAGCTGCAGCTACCGTGGGTGACGCTAGTGGGAATCTCTAGGGCTCAGCAAGCTTCCGAACTTCCTGACTTGGTTCAAGTAAGAAGCACATTTCCATGACAACCCAGAGCACGGACACAAATGGAGTGGCAGCCTCATGAATTCTGTAACTCATTATTAACGCACTTTGACATTTTCTATCTATTTATTTGTTTACTTATTTGTTTACTATGACAACAACTGCTGCCGCTTCTGTTGTTACTGTTCTCAGTGCTGGTGATAATCCACTAAGTTGATATCACAATTCATTTCTATGTCAAAGCCGCTGGTCTGCAAAGCATTGCCTTTAACATCCTAGGTTTTTTGTTTTTTGGGGTTTTTTTTGTTTTTTGTTTTTTGTTTTCCAGGATGCCTGCTCAGGTGTCTTCCTGACCTCCACGTTCTTCCTGAAGTTACCTGATTCTCTCTTGGCTCCACTGACCATCTGTATACAGAAGTCCCGTGCAGACTTCACTTCAGGATCCCAGACCCATTTTATTCAATTGTCTATTGGCCTCTCTTATGCATCTCAAAATCAAGTGTCCAGCTTTACTTTGCTGTGACTGTGCCTTAGTAAGTGGCACCTGCTCCGCTGTGCAAGCCAGACGCCTGGGAACTATTCCTCTTCCGGCTCCTCCAGCCGCTGAATCATTAAGTTCTGTTTGCCATCTTTTAGTTACTTCAGGGTGTTTCTCCATCACTACAACTGCACTCCCATCATCACTTGATGAGGATGCTGCCCAGACGCCTCAGCATCACTCATTCTTCTTCAGCATCATTCTCCTTCAATCCTCCAGTTCCACCCTGACCTTCGTGGGGTCTTTCAAAAACATAAATCTGATTGTGAAGTGCCACAAACTTTAGGATGAAGCCAGAGCTTCCTGGCATGGCTCTCTGACCTCCCTGCCTGGCCTCCTTTCTCAGTTCCTGCCACCTCTCTCCCGATGTCTGTGGCAGTGGCATTCAGGTCTGGCTGCACGTTAAAATCACGTAGGTAATGTCTGATCTGTTAGTGGCTGTCACATTAGGCCAGCAGACCCATGGCTTTAAATACAGTGAAGGCCTTCCAGAGGTTCTGGAGCTCCTTCATGAGTCAGTACCCCTCACCCAGTATCCCTCAGAACGCTCAGCCCCACCTTCAGGCTCCATCTTTAGGGCTCAAACATTTTCTTTCTTTCTTTTTTTTTTCTTTTATTGAAAATAGATTCTTTTCCCTCACATAATATATCCTAACTATGGTTTTCACTCCCACTACTCCCTCCCAGTTCCTTCCTACTTCTCCTCCTGTGCACATCCACCCTCTTTCTGTCCCTCATTAGGAAACAAACAGGCTTCTAAAGGATACTAGTAAAATAAAATACAAAATAAGATAAAACAAAAACTAACACACCAGAATAGGGCAAGACAAACACAGAGAAAGGGCCCAAGAAAACACAAGAAACAGAGACACAGAAACCCACTCATTTACACACTCAGGAATCTATTCCATAAAACCACTCAACTGGGAGAAAAGGCCTTTTTCTAAAGGGCCATGTTCCTGAATCCCCCTAAGTTCCCATGGGACCCTTACTTTCCTTATCTCAATCCAGTGGGTTTAACATTTCTTAGCCTGTCCTTAGTGTCTCAGCCACAGATAGGGTAGAAAGTTTCAGTTAAGGAAAACTTAAAAAAACAAAACAAAAAAAACCCCCAAGCCTAGTCTATAAGAAATAAATTGGCTGGGATAGAGAGGTGGCAGGGGTTAAGAGCACTGACTGTTCTTCCAGAGGACTGGGGTTCAATTCCCAGAAATCACATAGCAGCTCACAACTGTCTATAACTCCAGCTCTAGGGCATCTGAAACACTTACAAAGACATACATGCAGGCAAAACACCAAATTACATAAAATAAAAGTTACAAATAAATAAATAAACACACTGGCAACTGTGGCGCCTTTGAAAGAATGTCTCCTTTCCATTGAGTGAGCACGGGACGGCACACAGGGCCACCATGTGCTTCTGCCTGATCTTGTCTTGGGAAAGCACTTCCCAAGGGAAGTATCTGTTTCTCCCACCTAGTGCATCCAGTGTGGAAGATGTTAGAAACAGTTCCCTGTACTTGACAAATGGAGAATACCCAAAGTAACCCAGGGGGAGTGGGGTCAGGTAGGGGCCACATATCTCTGCTGTGTTCCAGCCCAGGGTTGCCCTGCCAGAGGAGCATTCAAAAGAAGAATCCTGAACTTGGGGAGAAATCCAACCGCTAAGACCTCCCCAGCAGCAGCTCCCCAGCCATGGTTCATGCCGTGCATATTAAGGTGCCCATTAAAGTCTTGCTGTAATCGAAAAAATTATATATGTGCGGTGAGAATGAGTTAGTGTTAATGGAAGAACCTTAACTTCTGCCTCCCCTGACTTTGTACTTTTTAGTTGTAGCTTAACCTTGCATGGTTTTTTTTTTTTTTTTTTTTTTTTTTTTTGCGGGATTCTGTACGTTTTATATGTAGGCGTAAAGTCATGTTTGAGATATAATTCCATTAACCACACACACAACTTCATAGTCTATTATGTTGCATCAACTTTTTCTGTAAAAATAAATTGTTACGGATATTATTCCTGGAACAGAATAAATTCTTGGAATTACTGAGTAACTTATGTACCGTACCACTGTTCCAAGAACACATTACTTATTTTATCATGACAAAGTAAAGTTATTAATCTTCTGGCTTCCACTTCAACAATGAGAAATGCTGTAAGATGCACAGACACCTGCATTCCATTTCAGTTCAACTTTATATCATCCATAAACATCTCTGTTTTGGACACCTCATCCAAACAAATGCTCACAGCATACTCTATGTAGCACTCGATTTTATGAAACTATAAAAGTTCCTTGCTGTTAATTACAGAGACAAATGTCTCATCACACATTTGGTTATCAGATAGCATAATTAGTTTTCTCCATTAACCTTTCAGATAAAAAATTTGATTTCCAAGTAAAAAACATTGTAAAAACCCTTGGAACTCGGATAACACAGTATATTTGCATGTGTTTGAAAAAAAATGTAATACTCAGAAAACAATTTTATGGATTCTTATTTACAAGGACAGTGATTGTCTGGAATAGGAAAGAAAATCTGTCTTGACTTTGCAATGATTTTAAATACATTGTCAAGCACACATGTAATAAGCTGTCCTTTGTACAGAAAGGAGGCACAGTAACCTGACCATGAATGGAACGTGCCCTCCATCTTTCTCCTCTTGAGGCTGAATCGGTTCATCAGAGCCTCTCATCTGTGAGATAGACAGACAAGGAAAAGACAACAACCAAAGCACCAAGGCAAGAGGGCTCAGCCAGCGGATGGTAATGGGACAGTGCTGGGCCACATAACAAGGTTTTCACCAAGAAACCAATATGCGACAGTGGGCAACAAGATTGGGGCAGATTGCAGTGTTACAGCAGCCTAGCTTTGTATGTTCTATGATTGCCACAGTGACAGGCTTGCCCAGTGCTGCACAGCTGTAGCTTTCACCTGTTCAAAGGTAAATTGCCCCAAAATGACTATGCCACACCGTGGCCTGCTAAGGACTACACTGTAGGTCACATATGTAGGAGGCATGCTTGATTTTTATAACATCCTGATGGGATCTACTGGCATTTATATATATTTAACCTGTAACCGTGTTATGAACAGAATGAAGACCTCACTGCACTAGTGCATGGGGCATTTCTATGTGAGAAAACTGTCCTGTACTCAAAGCACTGTCTCATCAGATTAGCTGACAACTAGTAGGAAATTATAGTTAGCATGTTTCAACATGGGAGTCATTCATTCAATCAAAAATAGTTATTAAGAGTCTGTCCAAATTTTGTACTAGGAACACCACAAGCATTTAGACTCAGAAGTCTTGCCCTTAAAAGAGACTTCAGCTGAGCCTGGAATGATACATAGACTTTGCAATGTTTGTAATATTCAGAAAACAATTTTATGGATTCAGCAGTGGATGTGCCCAAGAATACACACTGAAGCATCTCAGGGTCACCTTCACAAGTGGTGAGTATCTAAGGCCACAGAGGTAGGAGATACACAGGGTCACAAAACAGCATCTGTTTCCAGAGGGATAGATTGGGGGTGAGGGTGGGTTCTTCCTAACCTAGTGAAATAAGAAACATACACAATTAGCTATCCCATTGTTACTGTTGACCTATTTTAATTCTGAAACTTGAGGTCTGGTTAGTTACTAAATGTGTACATTTCTACCAGAGTAAGAACTCTGAAGAGGTTAAGATGTTAAGTAACAAAGTTTCAAATTGGATGGTTTCACTTCAAACCAATATAAAGTCAGAGGCTTCTCTTCTTCAGTCATTAAGGCCCTGTTAATATTCCCAGGGTTGCACAGAGCTGACCCATAGTCTACAATGTAACAGGAGATAAACTTCTTAGTTTCTGCTTTAGTAGGCATCCTAGGGATGCTGCTCACAAGAGGCAGGGGGTTGCCTACTGACTACCCAGAGGATGCTTCAGGAATGACACAGAGCCGGTGAAGGAGGAAGATGTGTGGCAAGGTGTGCTGGCGAGGAACAGGGCCACAGTTTGTGGAGGCAGCCTTGTTGTAAGAGGGAAACGTGGCTGGTCTAGCTGAACATAAGGACTGAGAAGGGAAGTGCCAGGAATAAATGGGAAGGAGACAAATAATTTGTGTGTGTGTGGGGGGGGGGAGGCTTAACATGCTAAGGAGTGTGGGCCTTAACTAGATAGCATCAAATGATGGGCGTGTCAGCCAGGGGAGCAAACCAAGGTGTGTATGATACTGAAAGGAAACTAAAGATGTCCCCTGAATCAACTCCTGCATGTGTGGGGTTCTGGCATGCCTTGGATGTCTCCCCTGCTGTTGCTGCTACAACCCTTTTTATGTTGTTTTCTCTCCAGTGATCTGTTACCTATAAAAATAATAGGCTTCCCATATCAATGACCTAGGCCTATTTTAAACCTTGAGATGCAAAATACACTATTCCAAATCTTTACTTTCTCTTATAAAGGCCCACATATATTTAAGTATAGGCATATTGTCAGGGGAACCGGAAAGGAGAAACTATCTATATGTCTCAGATTCTGCCCTTTGAGGACATTTTTAAGTGACCTAATGACAATCAGTATAGGAAAAATAAAATGTAAGACCTACAGTTTTCATAGAGCCTTCAAGAGAGAGGCAGCCTTCCTCAAGACAGACCCCCATGTGGGTTCTCAAGAGTGGGTACGGGCGATGCCAGTCTCACGTGTCCCTGGGAAGGTGCGACTGAGCAGCTGTACATATGGGATCTGTTGCCCCTGGAGGGTGATGATGGCTGCTTTGGTGATTGCTGGAATTGTATGATACATTGGTTTTATTTTCTTAAGTAAAAAAAACCCAGCTTTGTGTGACTTGATTTTTCAATGGGTCAGTTTTAATTCAGGCACATTGCCTCTGTAAATTGGTCCAATGTCATGACAAGGTTCAATACAAGCCGAACACCTGACCTTTCAATTTTAGTTTTTAATATGTTACTGGTAATTTTACATGCACTTTTCTCATTTTTGAACATTTCTGGATTTGTAAAAGAAAACAGTTCAAATTGTATCTCACAGGCCAGCATCAGAAAACCCAAATTTTAGCTTTAACCTGTGAGGTGGTTTGAATGATACCTGTAATGTTTGAACTCTTTGGCTTCCAATTGGTGGATTGTTCAGGAACGATCAAGAGGTATGGCCTTTTTGGAGGAGGTGCGTCACTGGGGCTGGGCTTTGGAAGTTTCAAGCCAGGCACAGTGTCGCTTTCTGTCTGTCTCCTGACTCAAGATCAGGGTGTAGCTCTCAGCTACTGCTCCAGTGCCATGTCTGCCAGCCTGCCACCATGCTCCCCACAGTGATGACCATGGTTGAACCCTCTGAAACTGTTAGCAAGCCTCCACCTCAATACTTCCTTCCCTAAATTGCCTTGGTCATGGTGCTTCGTCACAGCAACAGAGCAGTAACTGAGACAGCATGGTAGGTTACAAGACTTCCTCAAAGAGGGTCTATGAAACCCTGACCTTTGGTTTATCAGCTGTTGCTAGAGTCTAAATGGAGTACTGCATTTTAAGGTGAATCTTCAGCCGGGGGCGGTGGTGGCCACGCCTTTAATCCCAGCACTTGGGAGGCAGAGGCAGGCAGATCACTGTGAGTTCGAGGCCAGCCTGGTCTATAAAGTGAGTCCAGGACAGCCAAGGCTACACAGAGAAACCCTGTCTCGAAAAACCAAAAACCAAAACCAAAACAAAACAAATCTTCAGTTTGACACAGCAGTGTCTGGTATGTTCACACACTTAAACAAAGACTTACCAGGTGAGCACCATTATAAACATGACTCTGTGCTAAGTGCTTCTGAGGATCTGAGGAGGAATGCAGGCCACACTTGCCTCTAGGATTTGATAATCTGCATGAGGGCAGGTTAGGAGAGATGGTGAAAATGAACAGCCAGTTGGATGTGATAACTGTTAAAACAGGTCTGGGGGAGGACTTGCATGATCACTTAGACCACACCAAAGCTAGGCATAAACATAAATAAAGATGAGGCAGGGCAGGCTAAGGACTGGGGAGGAATGGTGCTGGTTTTCAGTAGGAAAACATTCAGAAGGAAACCATTTGGAATGGGGAAGGAGACTGAGCAAGCTAAGAGCACAGAGCTCTGTGGTTTGAAAAGATGTTTTTTTAAGATAGGATTGTGCTGAGGGAGAATCTGGCGACGCAGTCTGGCGGGAGGAGTTACTACATCACAGACGAGAAGGAAAACTTCTGGAGGGCTTTGTTCAAGGTGTCATTAATCTTCTAAACTTTACTTTGAAAATATGTGTGGGTGTCTTGTCTGCATGTATATCTGTGCACCACATGCATGAAGCATCTGTGGAAGACAGAACAGGGGGTCAGCTTCCCCGGTACTGGGGTGACAGACGGTCGTGAGTGCCATGTGGGTGCTGGGATTCAAACCTGGGGCCTCTGCAAGAGCAGCCACTACTCTTCACTGAGCCATCTCTTCAGCCCCTCAAGGTGTAGTAAGTGCTAACCTGAGATCAAACGGGAGCTTTCTGGACCTAAGTCTGCTTTTCCTCTACTAGGCTATAAACTGAAAAGGCTTGGGGCCTACATAGCATTGGAATTGAAGTTTAAACACTGCCAGGGCAGACTGCATTTTGCTGGGAGTCTGGAACTGGGACAAAGCAGAGTAGAAGAGCACAGACTGCAAAAGCAGCCTTGTTAAGAGGGCAGAGATAAGAAAGCATGGAGCTTCGGGGGAGCTATAAGAAAAGACCACTTTGATACACAATATTTTTTTTCAGTGGAAGTAAAGTAGAAAAGAAGAATGGCCAGGCAAGTTAGAAAGACAATGAGCAGGAAGATGAGGAGGACAGGCCACCCTTTCTCCATGAAGCAGAAACAGAAAGACTCTGGCCAGGCCACATTCAAACTCAGCTCTTGTTACTGGCTCCCCAACTCAGGGCAAGTGGACACTTCTACACCCCCACTTCCCTCATTCTACAAATGGAAATGCCTTCTCAGAAGTGTCATGAGTTAAAATGGGAAAGCGAGGAAGGGGCTGAGCACACAGGAGACCACGAACAACCCTCTCTTCCTCAGTGGTTCCTGAGTTTTTCCGGATCTGAGCTATAAACAACCTCCTACTTGGGGGTGCTCTTCTTCACCTAGAAAAGTCCTACGTGCTGGGGGGCAGCGATTTGGAGGCAGAGATTTGCTGGCAGGATTGGATTATGGATGCTGAATGCTGAGTTAAGAGAAACAAATGTGATTCTATAGCCCCTTCAGAAAGAGTTACCCAGTCAGACTAGCTCACGTGAACACAATGGGAGAGTGGGGAAAGGGTTAGAAGCAGCCCTCGCCATGGGCCTGGGCAGGGTGTCAAGACATCTGATTTTAAGTGTGGTCAGCTGCTAAATACTGGATGGCCTTATGCAAGCCACTTTTATCTCTGAGATAAGTCTCTTATTTGTAAAACAGGCAGAGGACCAAGGTGTGTTTCCTAGTACAGCAGTGGTAGCAATTATGTGATTAATGAAAGCAGTGAGACAAGACTCACAAATGCCCCCAACTCTGGGGAGCCAGGAGCAGCTTAAGAATGACCAAGTTGGGCTGGAGAGATGGCTCAGAGGTTAAGAGCACTGTCTCTTCTTCCAAAGGTCCTCAGTTCAATTCCCAGCACCCACATGGTGGCTCACAACCATATACAATGAGATATAGTGCCCTCTTCTGGTGTTCTGGCATGCAGGCTCAGAAGAGGGCAGAATACTGTATAATTAATAAATAAATCCTAAAAAAAAATAAAAAAAAAAGAATGACCAAGTCTACATCCAAATACACACACACACACACACACACACACACACACACACACACAGTACACAGGAGACTTTCTAACACTGAAGCAGTTTTCAAATGTTTCTGAAGTCTTGGGTAGGGATGGGGTGGGGGAGGCTAGAGTACAGTCACAGATTTTGGTGCTGACTGGAGTCTTAGAAAACAGAGTTCAAGCTCTACTGAACAATTGCTGCAGCACTCTAACAAGCTGGGGGGTCACAGAACCATAGAGGGTGCAGGTTCTCTGAGTCTCATTCACCCTTCTTGGGGCAGCTTTGCTCCCCCTTTTATCATGCCAGGGGTGGGGGATGGGGTGGGGGCTGCAGGTGAATGCATCTGAATTAGGCATGCCATGTGACCAAGGGCAGGATCTGTGGGGAGACACACTGGTTTACATCCTAGTGCTGAGCCACTGAGCAACTCTGTAAACCCTCAGAGTCTCTTACAGATTAGAAGTAACTACTTTTTTTTTTTTTTTAAATTAAGACAACGCATGTGATAACACACCAAGTTCTTTAGTATGAAACTGCACCTGGATTTTTGGTAAATGGTACCTATATTTGTCATATTCCTAGTACACAGAGATGTCCCCTCCCTGTGCCATCAAGGAAAGGAAGCAGGTACACAGAGCATAAGTGGGCATGGCACCGAGGGTGAAAGTGCTGGTAAGAGGAATAAATGAAATATTTCAGATGCCAGATGCTGGGATTTAAGGGTCCTGCCGCCTTCGTTTTCCTTGGTTCCCTTGGTCCTGAGGCTACATCCCATTCTTGGCTACATAATGAGACATCGGGGTTCTTTCTGTCCTGAGGTAGTACTTTTTTTGGCCATCTTGAGGTGGGACCGAGGCTGTTTAATCCTTAGGTGAAGAATGGTTGTCCCAGCTCTCCACTGCCTTGTGGTTAGGGACTATGTCACTGCCTTGAAGAGGTGTGGGAGCCTTATGAGTGATTTCCTGGGGGAAGATTCGGGAGCCTTTGGTAGGGGCAGTTCTCATCAAGAAAGAGATGACAAAATTCAGAGATCTGGACCCCAATCAGATGGCATCACTACTAACCATGTACTTCATCTGCTAAAAGCTGTGTTACTGAGCGAAATATAAAAAAGAACAACGCAAACAGGGGCCGGCACGCATGCGATTGGAGCTCAGTAAACATTTGCTAAATGAATAAATTAATGAGACTCGATCACCTGCAAAGGAAATATGCCTCAGATTTACATACTACAAAAAGTAAATCTGAACTAAAATCTAAAGGATAAAAATGAACGTCGTTTAATATTTGTATCGTCATTACAAAGAATACATTGACTTATTAAAAAGCGTCTTTCTACTAGCTAAAGCCTCAGTAATCTTTGACTGGGCTCAGTAGAGGGAAGTTAGGTTTTGTGGCTAGTGATGCCCCCTTTCACTCAGAGCTTTAGTTCTCATTATTATGGGAATAATAACAACTGATTATAAAAAGACTCCCAGATAACAGGAGAATGTATGCTCTAAAGTGCAATACACACTTAAGATCTGCTTATTGGTCAGTGTTGGCCGGTACCTCCCTTCCCACCAGGAATCTTCTGCCTTGCAACCTTTCCACTAGTTCAAGGTCTAGCTCCCCGCCCTACCCTTCCAACTAGCTCTCGCTCCTTTTCCTGTTCCTTTCCAACTGTCGTAAATTACTGCTCAGGTAGAGACACACACAGCGGAGTCTTTAAAGCTAAGGCAGAACTAGCCTTAGGACTCCACTTAGACTAAGTCCTATCGAGTGACCTTTGATACACTTCCTTAACATCTCTAAGCCTTAGCAAAAAATGATGATGACGACACTGGGACAGATGTGCCCCAAGGAGTAAATGTGAACATTCATATAAAGAGCCTTGATGCTTCACTCAAGCTTCCGCTGTTGTGACTGGTACACGTTGCACCTTTCTTCCTGAATTGCCTTATCCACACATGCCCCAGAGGACTTTAGTTCTCAAAGCAGTGTCCCTGGGTCCATCCATGTCTGATCCCATTCACATGCCAGAAAGGGTCTCCGCTCACGGACTCTCCTCACAGAAACACTGGCTGAGTTGATTACGTAGATTGCTCCCTTTCAAAGGGTGCTCAAGTCTCCACCGTTGTTTCATAGAACTAGCGTGAGAAAGTCAAAAGTCCACAGGGTGATGTTCACCTCTTCTAGCCCTTAATCAAATCAAAACCACGGGAGTAACTCCCAACGAATGCACTTACACAAGCCATCATTCCAGAGAGATGCTTTACTGTGCCAGATACGCTACATTAGTTAGCGGCCTAAAAATACTCCAAAGAAAGAGATTTGACGAGGGAAACTCTGCCAAATTCTAGGGTACTCTCTACTCCCCTGAGACTCGTACTTGGATCTTACAGATGCAGAGCATTACAGAAGACACACATGTCTGAATACAGAGCATCCTATGTAAAATCATGAGGGCTATGTGCTAGTACTTTTTACAGGTGTGCGGTTTTCAAGCCTTTCATATCAAACTCTCCGAGGCCCACACCCTAGGTACTATTATGAATGGGCTTCAGCAATGTATGAAATAAGCCTGGTATAAATCTGTGTTTGGAGAAGAGGAACACAAACTGTAACACTGTCAGCATCACAATTCTTAACTTCAGATGTTATCTGTAGCCATTTCCTGTTCTAGAAATGATGTTTCCAAATCATCTGCACTTCTTTTTAATTGACCTGGAGGATCTCTGGGAACCGTATCTGATCTTCCCAAGAACTGGATCGTGGAAGGCCTTTCTACAAACTGCTTTCAAGATGGACTCCACGCCTGGCTCTTTAATGGTATTCTTGTATCTCCAGTTCAGATAAGGAAGAAAACATTTGCCCAAGCGCTTGCTTTTACTGAATTCCGAGCACTAGCACCCTACTATCCTTCCTTTCAGCCTCACAATTTGCTCCTAACTAACATCGTTAATATTTTTCCAAGCAACTAATAGGAAAGAGTTGTGAGGAGACCTTTGCTGGACAAGAACCCAAGCCAGGACATAATAGTCCACTTATATGAGAAGTGTAAATTTTCTACCAGAACGCAAATTTGTTGTCTCAAATGGCTAAATCAAGTGGTACTGAAGGAACTCACCTGACCCAGGTTAGAGCACTAAGGAGAGTGTAATCTGAGACACATTTCTTTCTAGGCCATAGCATCTCACTTGATTTTGGTGGTCAGTGTTCATAACAGTCAACAGGTGCTGGGGGAGGTGCTAGCTGTGGTGACATTCTCTGCTTTACCAGAGAGATCTGAGTGCCTGTGGTGATCATTCTGGTGGGAACAGCTCACGTCTCCCTAGTTCGCCTTTGTCAGTGTGACTTCTGCCTGGGCCTTTGCAGGCTTTGCACCTTTCCTCTTCTTTAAACCAAAACCAGAAAGATCTTGGGAAAAATACACTACACTCTCCAGCTGTTACAATGTTTTAATCTGAAAAAACAACAAGAACAAGAACAACAGAAACCTACCAATCTGGACCTCAGCAGCAACCCAAGCACAGACATCTCCAGCCACTGGGAAGCTCTGGCCCTTGCACTCAAGCACTCTGACCCTGATTTTCTCACATGTTCTGCTTCCTGCTTATGCAGTACCTGGCCCTCAGCCTACTACCTGAGGTTATAGAGAGTCCAGGATGGGCAAACTTGAGGCCAAATGTCACCATTTACCCTGAACTTTGCCTTGATAAGCACTTTTAAAGGAAACATCCTAGACAGTTTAAATTTTTTGGCCCAAAGACTGCACGTAACAAACTGTGTACACAAGATTCTTCATCAGTCAAGGCTACACAGAAACCCTGTCTCAAAACAAAACAAAACAAAACAACAAAAAACAAACAAACAAAAAAAAGGTCTTCATATACACTCGTATGGCCAAGCTACACGCACATAGGCAAACAGCCTACACTTTTGGCTATCTGTGGGGCAACAACACTTGTCCGAAACTTTAGAGGATGCTGCCTTTGCTCTGCCTGTCCCCGAGGTAGGCAAACCAGAAAGGACCATGGCAGGAGAAAGTCAGCTTTTCTCTCTGACCACAAATGTTAAGTGAGAAAGACACACAGGCCAGGAAGCAAAAAGCTGTTGGGTAGTTACAGGCACTGTCGAGAGGTGGTGAGGCAGGCAATCAAACTTTCATCCTCCTTACGCTTTTTGACTATAGATTTAATTTAATTTTGTCATGGCAGGATTAGCAACCAGGCCACAGAGGTGAAGGGACATTATAATAAGACAGCACATTCATCCTCTATCCCACCCAAGGCAGAAGCAGAACCAAACAAATAGCAGCTTCCTGGAAATTGAATTTCTGTTATCCAGATGTCAAAGATGTAATACCCCAATTACACAAACTATTGCCAGTGAAGCATGCCAGCGAATATGCAATGTAAATGGGGTGAGCGCCGAGCGACGAAACTGCGCAGTCAGCATCTGGCTCTGTGACTGAGTGATAATTAGCACTGTGTGTAGACACTAATAAACATTTATGTCTGAAATTACAACTTTTAGCAATGTTAATAAGGGATATATTGGCAATCTGTAAAATAAAAGGTCTTGAAAAGAATGTCATACATTAAGCAATGGCAGACATTTCCCGTTCATGCACAAGCTCTCTCCCCCCCCACCACCCTGCCCCTGAAATTGCAAATGGCCACACCATGCTGTTTTGCTGAGAAATTAATTGACATAAGAACCTACCTAAAAAAATGGGTTGTGTCTCTTTGGTCTCCCCATTAACATCGTTGCTGAATTCTGAGATTTTATACACCTCATGGTGATAATCTGGCATGAAAAAATAACCGAAAATTAGAATTTTAATGACTTCAAGACATAGGGATAAGCAATTAAGGACTCCTGTTCTTTGTACATATAACTTACAGGCATATTTTCAAGAACTCTCAAAGACACTATAGTCAACGGTAATCAGCAAAACTTTGCTTACTATGAAGCACACAAACTTGAGCCATTACTTCGGTTTTACAGAACAGGTATGCTTAGTTACAGTTTTCACAGTAAAATTTGCCCTCAGACACCAATTATCAGGTTTCTCTTCTTTGACACAGTAAGTATATTTGTAAGGAAAGGGAAATCTTGCCAAATCACAGGCAAGCCAAGGGAATTTCCCAAATTTATTTCCACAAGCCATTTTTGTGAGCGTATCAACAGTGTGCTTCAAAACTGCCTCTCTACTCAGTTTAACTAGAAAAATCTCAGCTCAAAAGTTAGCACATGTTTTTGTTTGTTTGTTTGGTTTGGTTTGGTTTGGTTTGGTTTTTCGAGACAGAGTTTTTCTGTGTAGCCTTGGCTGTCCTGGACTCATTCTGTAGACCAGGCTGGCCTCGAACTCACAACATTCTTCCTACCTCTGCCTCCCAAGTGCTGGGATTAAAGGTGTGCACCAGCACCGCTGGGCTTTGGTGTTTTGTTTTGTTTTGTTTTTAATAAAAAGAGACAGATTTTTTTTTTTAAGTATACCTTAAAATGAAGCAAGTTTTTACCTTTTACATAAGTGAATCTTTTGCATTCAACTACTGTACTTACTGAACATGCAATAGTTTATCTTCAAAAGAAGAGAAAAAGAAAAAGAAAAAGAAAAGCATCTGCATAGCAGAATCAGACTCATCATTTAAAAAAAAAAAAAGAAGAAGAAGAAAAGGAGAAACTTGCTATGTCAAATTTCACACATAACATCATCTCCCGTCTCCCGGGAAGCCTCGGCACTTCAGTAATGTAGTTCTTTACAAAGCAGGGACCACTGGAGTATGAAAACCGAGGCCCCTTCTCAACAACTACCCAACAACTACCCAACTAAGGTTTTGGTGGGTGTGTTTGTTTGTTGTTTGCCCTAGCTGCCGAGGGACAACATGAGAAAACCACCCTCTTTTAAGATAGAGTAGTAAGTTCCCTGAGGTCATAGATAAGAAAGCAGCCTCCATTCCCCCAGCGGAGCGGAGCACACTGTATGAACGGGGTCATCACAGACTTCCAAAGTACAGAACTCCACGAATCAACGGGCACCAAGAAAGAGTAGCCAAATATTTCGAATACAAACACTATTTCAGGCCTCAGTCATTACACAGTACAAAACTAAATTAGGGGAAACACAGAGGAGCAGATCCTCAAAATGTCTATAATTAAACCATTTCCAGGCTAACCAACAAAAGCGGGCTTTTATAAAACTCCTCATTTCAGCTTATCTGAGTTTGAAAAACTCGATCGCTTTCAATCATCCTCCAATAGTCATCTGTTTACACGTGACTTTTGCGGGTCCTTGCAACAATCACGTGGCTCACCCAGGAAAAGTGGACAGGTTCTGTGATCTGGCTTTGA
>OU015749.1:13627631-13652471 GCA_907169655.1 Acomys percivali
ATCCCCCGGGGGCCGTCGCCGCCACCGCTGGCCTCGGCCGCGCCGCGCGGCGCCCCAATGAGGCACGGAGGCCGCGGCGCAGCGTCCGTGGCGGTCCGGGCCCGCGGAGCTGCCCCCTGGGCAGATGCCCGGCTCTGTGGGTCCTCCCTCCGCCGCTCCCGGGAGGCGAGCTTGCCTTCAGAAATAAGCCAGGGATCGCCGCTCCTTAGTGGCCAGCCCTCGCTCTGTCTGAGAGCCGGGCGGTGCCTGGGCCAGATGCCGATTTTAGGCAACTTTTAGCAGGGGGTGAAGAACTTACCCATCGCTCTCTGCAAGCAAATGGGGAAGAGATTTGAGAATTACCTGCGAAGAACTCTGTGGGATGGAGTGAAGTTTATTTCTTTACCCTCATCCTGGGGGCTGTAGGAGGAAGTTATATGCAAGGGCAGTGCTTGGAATGGGGTTTTGGGGAGGGGAGTATAGGGGGTGCCGGCTCTTAGAGAAACAGGGGCCATAGCAGGTGCAGTGGACTTTACCACTTGACTCAGAAATACCAAAATAATTGACATCCACAGATGGCTGTTGGTAGTTTTACGTAATAGTCTCCTCAGGGGAGCTAAGTGTGCACTCACTGTAGGCGCCATTTCTTACAACATGTTTTAAGCGGGAGCAGAAAAGATTTTTACATTGCCTGGGAATGATAGTATGGGAACAGATCTGGCACGCTTAAAAGTACTGCCTCCAAATCTACGGTTTCCAGACCAAAGTACAAAGGAAATGAAGGAAGGGCTCCTGCTCCAGCACCATGGTAAGATCAGGTTGCTCCGAAGAGTAGTGAGGAAAGCGGGGGGGAGGGGGAGGGGCGGGGTGTCTTGATGAATGGAGTGAGTCCTACTCACCTGAGACAGCTATTCAGAAGCCGCTCTGGTAAAGCAGTGACATTAAGAGCAGGACAGCAAGCAAGGAGGGGACACGTTGGAGGCAGCCAGTGCAAACATACCTGGGAAACAAAACCCAAGAACCGGTGAGCAGCAAACCAACTGGAGACAGGATGGATACAGGTGTGGAGCAAAAGATGGGACAGTTGGTTACACCTGGCTGGCCTAGGGGTGAGACCAAGAGCTTTCATTCAGCTCAAGGAAGCAAACCCTTTTAAGAGATGCTCAATTTATTTTTATTTTTATTATTATTATTTTTTGTCTACCTCCTTTGAGATTATGTTAGGGGCTGGGCCCTTTCCGCAGAAAAGTGTATGGGGAAAGGAAATTGTATTTGGGGACGTTCTTTGATCTCCTTCCTTAGTATTCAAATAGGTATTAAAGGGATTCATATGATAATGGTTTAGGCAATTATCCTACTTGGTCCCCCTCCCCCCTAAGTACCAGGATTAAAACACCCAATGATGCTTAAAGTAAGAAATATTCTATACCCGCTTCTGGGACCCCTTGCCCCCCTATTCCAATAGCCACAAGGCTGAGTCCTATACTGACTGAATAATACTGAGTTTGTTTGTGCCTTGGAGCATTAAGTAAGACTTTATTGTGCTTAAACTATGATGATGATATCATTGAAGGTGTCATCCCAAGAAGCAAATCCCTAGGGAAGATAGTAACAAGTTATCACTTTTAAGTACAAGTAGGAATGTGAATTCTATCTACGGAAGAGAATATTCTTTATACAGTTAGGGCAATGTTCTGAGGGAATATCTAAAAATAATAGTAACTACTTCTTGGCCCTTTTGGCCGAACCCTCCAAAGATGGTCCATGAGTGGGTTGGTGTGTAAAGGATATGAAACAGCCTGTCCTAAGATGTTTTAGAGAAATCCAACAAGTTATATTTACTTTCTACTTGATACAAAGCACTGTGGCTTTACCTAGCAAATTTATAGATCTACAGTTAGTATTAAGTAATATTAAGCTGAGAATGCCTTGAGTGAGTAGGTATCTGTAATAGTCTGTTTAGGTTAAGTTAACAAAGTAACACTGGCTGACTGAAGAAATTTGCTTTCATATCACTGCAAGGATTCCAAGGAGACCAAGCTCAAGATACATACAGTCTGTTTCTGGAGAAGGCCCTGTCCTTGTTTGTCAATTACTTACATTCTTTGCTGCATATTCTCACCCGGTAGAAGGGTCTCCCTTTTATTTTAAAATATGTTTTAGATTCATTATTTATTTTATTAGTTTATGTTTATAAGTGTTTTGCCTGAATATGTGTGTGTGTGTGTACCATGTATGTGCCTGTTGCCCACAGAGGTCAGAAGACGACATTAGATTACCTGAAATTAGAGTTACAGATGTCTGTGAGCCTCCATGTGGGTGCTGGGAATCAAATCTGGGTCCTCTGCAAGAGCAACAAGCACTCCAGCTTGCTGAGCCAGTTCTCCAGGACCCCCTTTCTCTTCTGAGGTCACACAATCTTATGAATGAGAGTGCCACCCTTAGGCTTCTTTTGGCCTTAATTATCACCAATTAAACCCCCCCCTCCCGTCTCCATATCCAGTCATATTAGAGGTTGGGGCTTCAACGTGGGGCTTCTGAGGGTCAGCAGGGTTGATTTTGTTTGAATGTAGTGTCTGGTTGAGGTCCCCTGGCAAAGCCTTTAGATTTAGTAGGTCATTGTTTTGCTCAGTACTTACAAGTTCCCAGAAACTTCAGAACCACAGGTTTACATGTAACTGGAACTTGGAGAAGGCTGGGCAAACATTCCATGACATCATGCATGCCAAACATCTTATTATATGACTATCCTCAAACCCAGTTGATTATAAAGATTAAGCATAGGTTTTAATCTTTGACAAAGACAGGTAATCTGGTTAGGTAACATTAAACAACTGTAACATAAATTCTTAAAATTCTCCAAACTCTCTGTCCAAAAAGAAATAAACAGCATTATGAAATTTTCCATCTTTATTTAGAGCTCTCTTTTCCCAAAAGAAACATAACAGAAGTCATATGTATAATTTGGATTTTTTAAATTAACAACATCAAAGAGTAACCAATTAAATTAATTTCATTAGTACATCTTATTTAACAGAAATAATTAAACTATTATCATTTTGACATGTGATCAGTAAAATGTTCTTGAGATTTTTTTTCCCCCTCAAGACAGGGTTTCTCTGTGTAACTCTGGCTGTCCTGAACTCACATTGTAGACCAGGCTGGCCTCGAACTCACCGAGATCCGCCTGCCTCTGCCTCCCCGAGTGCTAGGATTACAGGTGTGTGCCACCTTGCCAGGCTTCTTGAGATGTTTTATGTTCTTTTTGTACAAAGTTTTGACACTAGTATGTGAGGTGTATTTTACACCTAAATTTTGGATTCTTAATAGCCTCGGGTCATCTGTGGCTACCATACTGGACAGCTTATAATTAAAGAAGTTTCAAGATTTGAACCAGCTGTGTATGTATATAAATGTGACTATAGCATGGTTAGCTTCAACTGTTAACCCTCAAACAGAAAGAAGCAAGTACCACAGCAGCAGCATCAAGCTTGAGCTATTCGTATCTTTGGATTCTCTGGAACTGAATGTGTATCCCTAAATAGATTCTGGGAGCCCTTAGTGTCAATCTTAGCTTCTCAGTTTTATGACATCACTCATCCTAAGGCACATAGGCAGTACAGATGACTCTACAGCGGCCCCTATCGCTCAGTTTGTTCTTTGGCCTCATAGAGGGTCACATTCTCGTTTACTTCTGGTGATGGTATTTTAAAATAATAGAGAGGTATTTATAAGAGATTATATCAGTGAAATGGGACTTTTGAAATTGTATTTAAAGGTGTTACCTTGTGTTTATGTTTCTTAGGAACTTAGTGTATTTATATAGAATGTAATTCTCTTAACCGCCCTCCAAGTTGAGTGTATATTAATGTCCCAGTTTTGCAACAGAAGAAAATCTGTTTTCATAAGACCATTTTTCTCAATGACAGTAGGTTGACAGTCCAGTTTCCTTCCTTCCTTTCTCTCTCTTTGTTTGTTTCTTTTATTTTTTTAGACAGGGTTTCTTTGTGTAGCCCTGGATGTCCTGGACTTGCTCTGTAGACCAGGCTGGCTTTGAACTCACAACGATCTGCCTGCCTCTGCCTCTCAAGTGCGGGGATTAAAGGCATGTGCCGCCACCTCCACCAGGCCTGTTTCTAAAATCTTAACAAGTGATTGTTAGCCTGTCTTTCTTCCATTTCTTTAAAATAAAGTTTTCTTGTTTTTTTTTTTCTTTAGACCTAAATTAAAGTTATATGGACACTGCAGTTTAATTTTACTAATTTTTTTTTTTTTACCATTTTTACTAATCTATGCACCCACCACCCTAGTGAAAACACTGAACTTTCTAAACATGTGAGCAAGCTCCCTTGAGACCCATCCCAGAACATTCATTCCCACACTTGGAAACCATGTTGATGAACTGAATTATAGTGGAATCATGTATGACATACTGTTTTGCATCTTGCTGCTGCTGTTAACACGTCTCTAAGATTTACTCATCCTCTTGGCTGTGACTCTAGTCTGTTTCCTTGCATTGCTGTGCATTGTTTCATTAGAAGACTATAGCACTTAAAAAAAATCCCATTCTACCATTGATGAATATCATTCATTTTTGCGCTGTCCTTGTGTGCATATAAACATACTTTATTTATATGTGAGTAGAGTCGCTGAACTAGAGAATATGCATATATTTATGTTCAGTCAATTGCAGTTTTTCTAAGTAGTTTTTTCAGCTTGCACTTCCATTAACAATGTCTGAGAGTTCTGGCTATTCTGTATCTTTGCCAACACTTAGTATTATTAAAACTTTTTATTTTAGTTGTGGGGAGGTAATGGCATATTGTCTTGTTAGGAGGTTAAATTACACTCCCCAATAATAAGCCAGTGATGTTGAACACATTTTCATATGCTTATTGGCCATGCGGACATCAAGGGTGTGTGTGTGTGTGTGTGTGTGTGTGTGTTTGATGGCTTTTAAAAAAATTAAATTGAAAGAGTTCTTTCTATACACTTTGGATAGAAATCTTATAGAATGTTTGTATTACAAACAAATGTTCATCTTAATGGTCTTAGTTTTAATGAAATTGAGTATTTAAGTCATATGGCATATTAGGATATTATCTTGTACAACATAAACTTTTTATTTAAACCTAAATTTCTTAGTGTATAGGTTTCCTGGAGCTATCACAACGTGTCATCATAACTTGCCATCTCAAAACAATGACTTCTTTCACATTCGCAGAGGCTAGCAGTCTAAACTCAGTACCACTTGGCTGGAGTCAAGGTCTCGGCAAGGGTGAGCTCCATCGAGGCTTCCCAGCGGAATGTCTGGTTTCACCCCTTCCTGGTTCTGTAAGGTGCTAGCTTTCCTTGCATTATGATGGTGTGAACTCTTAATCGCTCTGCTTCTGTTTTCACACCACGGTTTTGTGTAAGCCTCCCTCTGCCAATGTTCTAAGTTTTTTACTAATTGAGAATTTTGCATGCATATAATTTATTTTGGTCACATTCACCTCTAACGCCTCCTGGACCCACCCACCCCCTCCCTAACACTCGCTTTTTAAAAAACCCACCAAGTCCAGTTTGTGTTTTGTATATATTCTTGCCTGTCTTTTATAAGGATCCCATTTAGGTCACAAGGCACTAATCTCCCCTTTATAGCACCCCTGGTTGGATTCTATCTAACCTCTCTTTTCTACATAAGGCACCGTTCATCATCTTCCCAACATGTTGTCTCTGGAACAAACACGCTTTAAGTTGAAGGACTGATGGTACTCCCAGCATTCTCAGCGGGTCTTATGTGACCTTCATTCAACAGGTTTGATTGATGTTTTGGTGTCTGTGGGCCTCGATTTTGCTGTAGAAACAATTACTTATCCCACACCAATGCTACAGACTTCTTTGCGTTGACCTCTGTATGTGAAAGTAAGTTGAAAAATAAAAATTGATGCTGGGCGTGGTGGCGCACGCCTTTAATCCCAGCATTCGGGAAGCAAAGTCAGGCGGATCGCTGTGAGTTCCAGGCCAGTCTGGTCTACAGAGTGAGTCCAGGACAGCCAAGGCTATACAGAGAAACCCTGTCTCAAAAAAAAAAAAAAAAAAAAAAAAATTGAAGATTGAATACTGTTAGTTTATGCCATATATGTGAAGATGAGATGAAGTAATTTATTTAGCTCTTTAATTATAGTTCTTATTTTTGCCATTGAACAAAAGCCTTGGGTCCTCCCTCATTCGATGTGTTCAGATTGTAATGAATGTTAAACTGAATGTTATCTTACATGCTAGAGGCCAGGCAACATGCATAGTAGTTTGAAGAGTATTTCCTGTTACCAGACTACATGGAGTTGAAACTCAGATTTATTTATTGCCTCCCAGTGGCACAGTATTGGGCACATGAGCATCTGATGGGATATAGTGTCCTAATGGTACTGTATCTAGGGAAAACTAATGTCAATTCTGGGAGGCGGAGGTGCAAAGATGCTGAGTTCAAAGGCAGCCTGGATTATTAGTAAGACCCTGTGTGTAAGTAATTAAAAATAAAACTGGGTAAATAAAGTGGTATCTATGTGGTAACAATAGCCAATTAAAACAAAACAAAACAACACAACAAAATACCCATTACTTTTTGGCTGAAGAAAAGTACACAGTAAAGGAGCGAAGGAGTAGAAATAATGTCCAGATTCCATTCCAAATTTGGGATTCTGGGTTCTTTGAAGACTATGTGACAACCACAGAACACCTAGAGTGCTGGCAGCAGAAGACTTTGCAAGGTGGGCATTGAAACCTTCCAAGATGGCCACTGGGCTCAGGTGGAGAGCAAGTGCCTGTTTACGGGTCTTCCTGAAGTAATGATCCTGCGGACATCTCTTTAATGCCCTCTGTTGGCAGCTAAGTGCTCTGCAGCTCCAGGACCACAAGACCAAAGAGTGAGTTTAGCGCTGGAAGACCATTGCTGAGCACTAGCCCTTATTTCATAATTTCACCACATGAAAATTGAGGACAGTGATTGTTCTACCCATGTAGAGTTAGTGTGAAGAACACACACATTAGTAAATGTAACAGCTTAATCTACTGGCTGCCTTTTCTCTGTCTGCTCTTCCATTTGGCTCTTAGTACCTTATCCACGCTGATGTTACAGGTTTATGTAACAGGAGATGTGATTAACCATGGCCCATGTGCCTGTGGAACTCATCTTTAGTGCCTTTAGTGAGATAGTTCAATTTATGTGCTTGCCAGTGAGTATTTTAAGGATCTATACCATCTCAAAGCCTACCTTTGTGAGTTTAAGGAACTTCTTTTTTAGTCATGATTTACACTTTTTTATTCTCTAGCTACTTTGGCAGAAAAAGTGTATTATGTCTTTGAGATTGCTTTCTTATAGAGAAGTGAGTGTCAAATAAGTAAATGTATACCTTTAAGATTCCCTACTATTTTGGTTATAGTTTTTTTCTTTCTTTCTTTCTTTCTTTCTTTCTTTCTTTTTTTTTTTTTGTTGTTTTTTGGTTTTTTTGGTTTTTCAAAACAGAGTTTCTCTGTGTAGCCTTGGCTGGGCTGTCCTGGACTCACTTTGCAGACCAGGCTGGCCTTGAACTCACAGTGATCCTCCCAAGTGCTGGGATTAAAGGCGTGTATCACCACGCCTGGCTTGGTTATATTTTCTGTTGCTGTGATGAAACATCATGACCCAAGCAACTTGGGAAGGAAAGGATTTGCTTCTCCTTATACCTTGTAGTCTAGTCCATCATGAAGGGAAGTCAGGGCAGGAGCTCGAGGAAGGAGCTGATGTAGAAGCCATTGAGGCACGCTGCTTCCTGGGTTGCACCTCAGGGCTTGGTCAGCCTGCTTCCTTACAGCCCTGGGTCACAAGCACAAGGTGGCACCGCCCATGGTAAGCTGCGTCCTCCCACATCGATCATTAATCAAAAAAGTTGGCTCAGGCGAATTTGATGGGGACATTTTCTCAACTGAGGTTCCCTCTCCCAAAATTATTCCAGTGTGTGTTTAGTTGACCTAAGACTACCTAAGCATACCTAGCCTGGGTGAGACAGCATTCTGAAGCCAAAAGTGAATTAGAAAACTGAGCAAATTTTCATCCTCAAAGAGCTTAACTGTTAGACCATAGGCTGAAGGAGATAGGGAATACAGAAATAAATAAAATAGGGAAAATACAGGCTCAGTGATAAATACTGAGAAGAAAAAAAATATACTTGAAAACTGAAATCAGTAAGAGAATTAAAACTTGATTCTTAAATCTAATTTTAAAAGGTGTATGTACATGCACTGTTTTTTTTTTGTTTTTTTTTTTTTTTTTAAGACAGGGTTTCTCTGTGTAACAAGAGCCCTGGCTGTCCTGGACTCGCTTTGTAGACAAGGCTGCCTCAAACTCTCAGAGATCTGCCTGCCTCTGCCTCCCGAGTGCTGGGGTTACAGGTGTGAGCCACAGCTCTTGACTCTGTGCTCACTTTTAACCCCAACATTCATGAGATTAAGGCAGGAACATAACTGTGAATTTGAGACTAGCCAGGTCTACAGAGAACCCTCTCCCCCGTGTTTACATAGGATGAAGTTTCATGTTTGCTCATTCGCTCTGCATCCATTATAGAAATCAGAAACCATTCCCTCTGAACATAGACATTAACATTAAATAAGAAAAAAACCACCCTCCCTTCATATTATAAGTATATTTTGGGTTTGTCAGTCACTTTCAATTTTGTGCATCTATTTGCACATATATAGAGGGTGCTAATGTCCTCTCCCAACTGGTACCTTTATTTTCTCTTACCTTCTAGATTAGTGTTGATTGTATCTGAGGAGGTGCTAAACTCAGTCTTTTTCACCTGTCCAAATACTAACATTATAAATCTTTGTAGGGCCTCCATGTTAAACTTACTTTTACAGGTTCTTTTACTTTTAACTATCCCTAGGAGAGTCTGGCTGCTCTCCAGCCTGTGAAATACACTCTAAGAGTAATCTTTTCCATTCAGTTTCTCCATACCAGATACTTCAGAACCAGGCCTGAAAACTACGGGAACCACAAATTTTAAAAAGTGTTAGTTTAATACATATGAAATTGTTGCTTTAATGTATTCACTATAGAATCTTCACACATCACATTCTTTTTTAAAAAAAAAATAATTTATACCATAAACTCTTTATTCCAGCTACTTTGTGAGAAGTATGGCTAAATTATTCCTAAAAGGGAATGTGAAAAACCATCTATGACATGGTCTGGAGAAGAGGGTCTAACAACATAATGAGGCAAATTTCAAATGCAGTAAATTGGAATCAAAGTTTCAGAAAGACTGTTGAGTACATTAAAAAATGCCTAGCTGTAATAAATGGCTCCCAAAAGGGGCTACAATGCTTAGAACCTATTGGAAATAGATTAGATAAAGTTATAGGAACAAATATATTGGGGATGTGTAGCTGATTGTGCAGGTGGTCTAACAATTGGATTAGACAATCAGGTAGCCTTCCTTCTCTCATGTCTTCAGTTTCCAGTCTCTGGTTAATCATGTCAATGAAGGCTTGACATAAAGATCAAGGGAACAATTCTATAGACAATCCAGTCACATTTTGTTACTATGGTTTTGTTTTGTTCTTCTCCTCCATGAGGAACTGGGCTGACAGGACTTTTTTTTTTTTTGGTTTGTTTGTTTGTTTGTTTGTTTTAGACAGGGTTTCTCTGTGTAGCCTTGGCTGTACTGGACTTGCTTCGTAGACCAGGCTGGCCTCGAACTCACAGTGATCCACCTGCCTCTGCCTCCTGAGGGCTGGGATTAAAGGCGTGTACCACCACACCTGGCACTTTCAGGCATTTTCTTATGGGGAATTTAATGTGGGTGAAGGGCACCAACTGCCAACTGAGGAGGCTGACGTTCCGTTCCTCCCTGAGTTCGCATACCAGTCTCTTTGTAACGGTATCTGTGTACGAACCATCAAGGCCTGGTGTCTCTTTGTTACTGTTTTATTTTTGAGACTAGCAACTCAGGGCCTGTTAGTGTGTTTTAAGTGCTAGCAACTTGGAGAGTGTCATTTATTGACTCAGTCCCTTAGTCTTTGTGCAAAGTGGTTTGATCTGGGTCTCGAGGATTATAGAGAAAACACACGTAAATGAGCTGAAAGGACAGCTGCCCTCAGCGAGTAGGTTCTTTACCAAGCTAAACCTAGAAAAGGGCTGGGATGTGTCTTGGTGGTAGAGCCCAGCGTGCAGGATGACTAGTGTCCCATTTCCAGCTCTGCAGTAAGACAAAGTGAGGAAGATGTGCTGGATTTGTCGTAGGCTGTCCCTTCTGAAACGTGGGAGACAAAATAGGAGTGGGATTCTTGCAGGTCAGCGATTGGCCGTGCAGAAGAAGTTGCCGAGGAGAGCGGGGAAGTGTAGGTCAGTTCCCTCTCTTAGCTTTGTGGACTTGATTTACTCTGTCAGCAAAGAGCATTCCTTTGAAAGGTAGAAGCAAGCAGCGATAAAGCAGGACAACTTCATCTGCTCCTGCCTGAGCCTTCGTTCAAAACCTGTGGAGACATCTGTCTTTTCCATTGCCTTCCGTGTTCTGAGAGCCTCCCCAGAACTCCCTAGTCTGTTCTTAGGGAAGCGCTGCCTTCTCTCTGACAGCTCTTGTCACTGAGTCACACTTCCAGGGCATTCCTCATACATCCCCAACGCAGCAGGCTGTAAGAGAAATGGGCCAAGATTTGAATGTGACAAACAGGCCAGAGTTTCAGGAAAACTATCAGATAGTCAAGATGTGCCTTACCAGAGAAAGCTCCTCAGAAAAGACTTTAAACCATTCAGAGAAAGTCTATTAGAAATGGACCAAAGTTCTAGGAAATTCTCTTATGGGCACAGAATAAATTAAACACTCAGCACACACTGTGGTCATAGCTGAGAACACAGAGCTGCTGGTCTAGTAGCAGAAGCTTTCCTTATGGCATCCTTGCTGCAGAAACCAGAGACGGCTTTCATCTGCAGAACCTTTTACAGTTGAAGCTATGGTCTGAAACACTTTGATGAGGTCTAAGACTTATGCGGCAATTTAGTTTTTAAAAACAGGTAAGCAACACAAATAGGAAACATGTCATGAACTTAGGTGGGTTTTCTGATTTCATCATTTGATTTTCTGAAATCAGTTATCTACTTGCTTAATTTTTATTTATAATTATGGAGCAAACAAAATAGAAATATATCTGATGTGGATAGATAAAATGGTAACTAGTCATCTGAAGTAATATTGCCATAGCATTAATCTTTGCAAAGAACAGGTTGCAATTCCTTTTCCTTTTTTCATGGGAGCCATCAAGACTGAGAATTAAAAGGCTAGAGCAATTAGACTTCACTTACCACTTCTGATGCTCACTTTTCTATTCACTCTCTACTAGTGCTTTTCATCTTTAAGAGAGCGGTCCTCTCCCCTCTGGAGTCCTCCCAAACCTCTTTGTCTTCCCGGTTAGTGTACATTTTATTGTACCTTTAATCTGCTTGTTTTCTTGATTTGGCAATGTAGAGTTTCAAACATTCTTACAAGTACTTTGCTTTGGAATTGAGCTTATTTGTACGCATTTGCTGACTAGTAAAATTTTACACGGCTACAATCTTATATATTCCTTTAAGGACACATGTGGACTTGGTTTCTGTCTGTGCTGTACCAACAAAACATTTTCAGCCACTTAAACATCTTCATGATCTAGACTGCCCCTGCCTGACCCTCCTATTTTCACAGGCTTAAAAAAAAACAAAACCTGCCTTGATGTTTTAGCACGTGTGCTTGTGTGCATGCCCTCTGTCCCCGCCCTCGTGCATGTGTGTGCATGTGTGTGTTTCTAGATTCAGTCTACACCTAAGAATTTCCATTCTTAATATACTTATCTGTGGTTGATAAGCCTCTTACTAGGGCTGCCAGATATCTAAGGAGAAGTCCTAGTGCAGAGGGAAAGCAAGGTGGGCAAGATATATAAACCAATAGATATATATAAGAAGATACTTGACTCTGACTGCCAGGCCAGCTTTGGAGGCTATAAAGTCCCCTTTGGTCTAAAGATGTGATGTTGAGATATCAGGTAAAAGAAATGGGGTGGTATTGGGAGTGGGGTAGCTCTTCTTCAGACTAGATACCCATACATTTACATTATTACTAATTTATTCAGACCTCAGCAGAGCTGAGATCATATATATGTAACTGTAAACGTATCCCCTGACCCGCTCATCTGAATCTGTAGCCAGTGTTAGTAAACTTTGATATCCTGATTGTATAGATTAATAATGAGGTTATCTATATTCTATCACCACTTGATAAAAAAAACATAATTCCACATGGAAGGTGTTGGTATGACTATATTTATGACTCATAGCTTCTTCTCCCTTCTTGCCTTGAAAAGGAGAATTCCATTATTGTAGGACCAGGTTAAGGAAGAAGAAAATAAGTAAATGGGTCCCAGGCCAATCTGGTTGACTAAGAAGAGGTGACAAAATAATGCCTAGGAGGAAAGAATAGATTCTGCAGATGACCTGAGGTAGAAAGCAGCACATGGTGGTGTGTGTGTGTGTGTGTGTGTGTGTGTGTGTACACAAGTATATGTATGGAGGAGGTATGGAGGTGATAGAACAGTTATGGAGGAACAGGAAGCGAATGAAGGGGGTCTGGACACAGCGCTGCCACTGGGCTCTGGGATATACTTAGGAAGAGAAGTAAGGTTTTGCTGTGGGCTGTAAGTGTTGTTCCCTTTTGGCAATTGTTGACTATGCTGGCATTTACATTTGTTGCAAGGACTTTTGCTGCCACGTTGATGTTTCCTGTGAGAATGAGTGATGCTGAGATTCTTGTACACGCAACTCACCTTTATCCAGTTGACACAAAGTGAGGCTGGAGGAAGGCAGGGCAGTAAGGACCTATTAACTTCTGATTAAACAAATGTGGGGCTGTGAAGCTGTAAAGCTAGTGCTTCATTTATTCCATTACTATAACATTCCCTGCAGAAAAATGAAAATACTTATTCCCAATAGGGCCATTAAAAAACAAATGGGCATTATCTGTTCATGCCTTTATGACAATATTGATTTTCTCTTTCCCTCTTTCCTCCTTCTTGTCTTCATATAGCTAAATATATGTGTGGCATGAGGTATGACCATGAGAAAAATAAACTTATATTTTTGTCATGCAAAATAGAACTTACACTCCAAATTTGGTAAAAAAATTTTCCTTGTTCAGAGATGTTACCATGGATGCTGAAATGTTTATGTCTGCATCATTGCATTCCATTGCCTTTGAACACTGTGTTGTTTAAAACACAGGAATCTCTTATTTTGAAATTACCTTCTGTTAAATTATTTTGATTGGGGCCTGGAGCGATGGCTCCGTGGTTAAGAGCACTGGCTGCTCTTCCAGAGGTCCTGAGTTCAATTCCCGGCAGCCACATGGCTGCTCACAATTGTCTGAAACTGCAGTTCCATAGTATCTGACATCCTCTCATAGACATATGTGCAGGCAAAACATCATTGCAAGTAAAATAAATAAATTATTTTAAAAATTTATTTTGGTTATCCTCAGTAATGTATCCTTAAAGATACATTGACTTTTGGAATCAGTCAAGGATGACTTGGGGCATAGTTCAATAGGTAACATATGTAATCATTTTTATAAGAGCAAGAGAGGAAAATTAATGAGTTTTGTAGCTCCTAAATTGAAAATAATTATAACAAGACATCCCAAGTTATTTCTAGGCAGCAAAACTTGTTGAGTATAAGTATAGTCAACTACCTCTAGAAACTTTCTAACTAATACTTGCTAACTAAACCATATTTATTTTTCCATTCATTGAACATTAACAAGCATGTCTTTAGGACTTTTCAAATCTTAGCTACTATTCCTGAGCCTAAAAAGACTTTAACTTCTTATTCACAAAGGATTTCTTATTCCACTAGAACCATGTCTTAAAACACAAGATTATTGTACCTACATCTTATCTGAAGCCTTTGTTGGAACTTTCAAGCAAGGCAATATGGTGGCATTCTAGTTACTATAGCTATGTAACAGTTACCCCCAAATGTAGAAGTAGCTTTAAAACCCAAGCATCCATTTTCTTGTTTGTTTGCATTTTAGAGGTCCCTGGATCATACTACCTTCCCTTTGCTCCACTCGGCCAACAGATGGGGTACTTGGAAGCCAAGGGGAGGATGTTCTGAGGCTGTTGCGTCAGCTAGTTGATGATAGATGATAGTTGAGACCTAACTGGGGACCATGGATTTGAACATCACGACATCATGTTAATAGTGTGGGAGCCCATTGTAAGGTCTAATTCTGGCATTTCTGGATAGACTCTGAACTTGATATATGGTGACGGGACTGCTTTTCTTAATGGTGTCCCCTTTTTGCCTAATCCTGGAAACCCTAGATCCCCTAAGGAGTGTTGCATAGCCCTCAGGGAAGATTACAGGCCTGACCCTTTCCTGATAAGAAACCTGGTCAGTAAGACCCTGGGGATTCCTGGAGATGCCCCCCCCCCCATGCTACTGAGATGTCTTGGTGTCTAGGCTTTCAACCAATAACCTTTTAACTGTACCTGGAGATTCTCCACCCATAAGGTAATTCAGTACTCCTTTTCCCTCTTATGGTAGGGCTGTTTTTAAGTATCCATGGCATCTCTAGCTCCAGGAATCAGACACATTCACCCACAAACCCCTCCCCACTGTCCAAGGTTTATAACTCCCTGATTCACTAATAAAAGTTGGCTGTCTTGCTCTCTTGTTCCACCATCTGAGTCTCATCATTTATTCTGGGGAAGAATTGCTGCTGGACAAGGGGGGTGGGGGGAACAGTAATGGCGGAAATGTCTTGGTAGCCACTGAAGCTCTGCTCTGTCTCAGCAAGCTTGGTGCTGACCAGTGAAGCACTTGCCAGGCCTGCATCTCACTGGACATGCCTTCTGGCCAGTTTTAGGCCTTCACCTGCATCCACTGCCAGGCTCAGCATGGCAGCTTAACGAAGGGCTGTAACACTTTTGTTGCCAACATGGGCTTTTGGAACTCCTGAGTTTCCACTGCCATCATCAGTAATATCATTTTTAAAAGAGCTAACTGTAACACCCACCTCCACCACCACCACTATCACCACCACCACTACCTCCTCCTCCACCACCACCACCACCACCACAACTACCACCATCAGCTCCACCTCCATCACCACCTCCTCCACCACCACCACCACCACCACCACCACAAACAATGTCCTGAGACTGGGAACCTCGCCTAGCACACAGGCCTCTCCCTGAACACTCTAGGCCACTCCTGAGAGAAACGAGACCTTTGATCGTGAGGTCCAGACCAGCCCCCTGGAAGTGGAACCAAGGGTATCACTGCATGTGGAACTACAAATAGTCTGAGCTTCCTCACAACATGATGCTGAGGTTCCCAGGGCGAGCGGTTTGAAAGAAGCGAGGCAGAATCTATACGACCTTTCAGAACTTAGCCTTGGACGTCAAATACTGTCACTTCTGTGTTTTTATTCATCAAGGCAGTCATTGACAGTCACTCCATTCAAGGAGAAGAAAGAGACCTTATTAATTGGTGAGATGTGAAAATTCTGGAAGAGCATGTGGCCTGACGACTATCACACGGACAGTTTTTGGGAAAGGAGCCATACGTGTATGAGCTGCATATCATATACCGTCAGCGGAGACTTGCTCTCTGACATAACATCAATATTTCTGAAACGAAGTAATGAATAGCCATACAGTGTGGAGTAGATAGGAGAAACGCCCATTGAAGATGAACTGATATATTCCTGTATGAGAAGTGCAGCTTGGACAGACTCCTCTCGAGCACAGTTCTAAGAGTCACATAAAAATAAAGAAGATGGAAAGTGACTGTTCTGGGGTTTTCTTGGTTTTGTTTTGTTTTGTTGCTTAGTTTCTTGGCAAATAACTTTCTAGAAGCTCTCCGGCTTCCTTCTCTTCCTTGCCCTGTGGTTAATTTGGGACATCTATGTAGGATCACCTCTTATCTACCCAGCATGACCACACACCTCTAAGGTCTTTGCTCTGAGGAGGAAAGTCTCCTGTGCCACCCCTGTAACAGTGCTATAGATAAATAGTCTGTCTACTAAAGGACCCCTGAGCCCATCTGTGTTAGAAGGCCCATTCTTCAATCAGCTGGAGTCAGGAGATGAATTCTTGTGAGTCTCCTGGAAACTTCTAGATGGGTTTTGAGAACCATCCGCTTGAGTGCTTCAGGTCGAGGGCCAGTAGTAGATTTTCTGACTGATGCTTTGCCTCTCTCTTTTTCCTCTAGAGGGTAGTGATCATTACTTCCTCACATTTATACCCTTTATATTTAGACTACCTTATATTTAGAGCAATTTCTGTTTTCCTGATACTTGGCTCTTCCTACTCACACCACTGACGTGAGATAATGAGTTAAACTCATAGACTAATTAGTGCTCATATGTAGGAAGAGAACACTTATACTATTAACAGAGAAGTTGGGGACTAGAGTGTGGTTCTAGTGGAATAACATGGACATATTAGGAAATTTGGCTTCTGGTAATTGTGAGATAAATCAATTGGATTAATGCTTCTACAGATAACAATTATAACATCTCAATTTAAATATAAAAGATAGCTAGATAAGACACCAGAAAGAAACTAGAAGCAAAGCCTAGAGAGGAGCATGCTCTTAAAAGAGCACTCCATCAATGTGACTTTTGGGTTTTACTTTTGACCACAGATACCTGCCAGCAATTCAGGCTGATGTCTCAGTCACAGTAGACTGTGGTGTGTGAGTGCAGTATTGATGACTGAAGACCAGATGGGAAGATAGGAATCCGAAAAGCATGGGCAGCATAGAGCTATGAGCTCTACACATATACACTAACATTCCTGTCTGTATTCAGAATAAGCATCAAGTGAAAAACTAAGAAAGTGAAATAGAGTTAACCAGAGATTTTAGCTATAGTTCAAAAAAGGGGAGGCTCCTCAGGAGTTTGAGGCCAACCATGCTAAAGCTAAGCAACATGACAGACCCAAACTCTCTATAATATGCCATTTATAATTTTTAAAGGTCAACCATGGGAAGAAACAGTAAAATTGATTCATGGACAACAACAACGATAAAAATAGTGGCCAGCTATCCTTAGGTAATACTTAGCATCAGAGAAGCCAGTCATTATAGCTATGGTTTAAAAAAAACTTATTGGGAAATATAATATGTGGAAATCAGTTGCAGTGCAATAAAAAGATTAAATTTTAGATGAAAAATATTGTAGCCAAAACGAAAAATGTACTGATAAACTTAATTGCAGATTGTAGAACCTATGAACATAATTTGAAAATAGATTGGGAATTATTTACATTTATGGAAAGAGGATAAATATGAATAAATCCTCAGAAAACACAATATGTAATACAAAACACCAAGACAGTAATTGGACCACCATAAGGAGATAAATGAATGGGGGAAATATTTGAGTAATAGCATCAGACTCCCCCAGACAAGCTTAATAGACCACAGGTTAGTGAAAACAAGCAAATGCTAGGAAACCCACTTTTAAGTGCATGGCCATGTCTACATCAAAGCTGGGAAGATATGTGGGTTTGAGGAAAAGCCCCATGCACTAAACAACGAAAACTATATATATATATATATATATACATATATATATATATATATATATATTAGGATTCTCATCAACAGAATATCATGACGTATACCCAAGTAAAACCCTCCATTGAAGAACCGCCCCAGCAGTGGGAAGTGCTGTTAGCTGAGAGCCTTCAGTTGCTGTTTCCTTCAGAGATGGCCTCAGCTGTGGGGAGCTACCTCACTGCAGCCATAGACTTCCTGGGGTAGCTGCAGACAGTGATCAGTCCGTGTGGGAAAGGCCTGACGCCTTGATCTGATACAACACAACACTGAAAGGCCATTTTTGTGCCACATCTCCTCAGGGATCAGCTGAGGTTACACTTTGTTTTCCTGACTACTCCTGATTCCTTCTCCTGCCCACAGTTTTGATGGCAAGGATAATTAATTGTTAGTAAACAGCATGATGGATGAACTTTCATCTCAGAGTCTATCTCCCACGGAATCCAACATGACAATTGAATGACATCTTTAGCTACTGTAATAAGTTTTAATGCAGAATTTCATGTGCAGCAAAGTTGTCTTTCATAAAAGAAAGTAAAATAGGTATTTTCAGATGAACAAAAGCCGAGAACGTGTGTCACCAGCACATTTGTGCTCTATGAAATGCTAAATGGAATTCTAGAAGTTGGAGGGGAATTATACTACATGATAACTTGACTCTAGTAGGAGAATAAAGAGCAAAGGAAGTAATAAATATTGGATAAATGTAAGACTATATGTACTTTTGCTTTTTTCTTAGTGTCATGAAAAAAATCATAGAATTATATAATGGAACTCACAACTCTTTATTATGGGGTTATAATAAATAGTTATAAATATGATAGATATGTCATAAAACTTACAGGGGATAAGAGAAATAAGATTCTTGCATTTTATGTGAACTAATACAATGTAAATTCATAGATAGATATATGTTGTGTATTGAGATCCTTAAAGCAACTATTAAAAAAAATAAAATAAAGTGTCTGGGGCAATAGTTGAATGAACAGAGTACTTACCGAGATCTCCAGCACCCATGTAAAATGTTCCTAATCCCAACAGTGGGAAGGAGAAACAGAAGCACCCTGCAGCTTGCTGGCTGGGCAGTCTAACAGTGAGCAACCGGTTCAGTGAGAGACTCTCTCAAAGAAAGAAAGAAAGAAAGGAAAGATTGAGAGATCGAGGAAAGCACCTGATATCAAACTCTGGCCTTCACACCCCCCACGCCTCCCCCCACCCACACACACTCACACACACTCACACACTCACATACATGTACATACCATCACAACATAATCATAAAACCACAAAGACAGTTCGCTAAGAAGCCACGAGAGAATTAAATGTATTTACAAAATAGTTTTTAAAAATACAAAAGGTGGCAGGAAAGGAAGAAAAAAAAAAGGAAGAGTAAGTTGAATGAGCCAAAACAAATAGCAAAATGTATACCTAAACCAATCCTACAGATAATTATATTAAATGAACATTAGCTAAAAACTCCAATTAAGAGGCAGAAATTGTCAGCCTGGATGAAAAAGATCTCCACAAGAATTACGTTTCTTGTGAAGTGAGTACAAGTTAACCAATAATTGAAAAAAGAAAATGAAAAAAGGTGTGCCATGACAGACAAAAACATAGAGACCCTAGAATAACTCTATTTATATCAGAATTGGGTTGGAGTAGTATTAACAAGGGGCGTGAGACATTTTGTGATGATAATGAATAAAGATCCACTGGTAAAACCAAGGAATTATAAATGACTATGCTCAAAATATAAGAAGGAAGGCTACACGAAATAAGTTCAAAATTGTTCAAGATTTTAGCGTGTCTTTCAGTAACTAGTAGAATCAGAGATATACACATTCTTAAGGATATCATTAGTCAAACTAACCTAAATGATATTTTTAGAACAGTTAATAACTGGAAAATTTAATCCTTTCGAGGACAAGAAGAATGTCCACACATTAAGACTTAATACTTACATTATCAAACCTGTGCCAGTAAATTTTGGCTAAAGATTGGGTTAGGGAAAATGTTTGTTTTGAGATCAAAATGAAATTCAATTAGAAATCAGTAACAGAAAAATCCCAAATATTTGGAATCAACCAAGATTCATTAAAACAACACATGAGGGGGGAAAAAAAAGCACGAAGCAAGTTAGAAAATACAATAATTGTTTTATATCAGATGTTTATTTTAGGGAAGAAGTAAAGCTCAAAATAAGTCGTCTAAAAGTCTAGTCTACAAAAGACAAACTCAAAACTATAAGAAAACAGTAAGAAAGTGATATTAAGTAGGGTCCAGTGGCATATACTTATAATCCTAGCACTTAGGAGGTGTAGTCTAGCCTGGGCTATCCAGTGAGCTTTTTGTCTTAAAAAACAAAACAAAACAAAACAAAAAACCAAGGATAAGCAGGAGAAGAACAAGTTGCAACAAAGACAAAGGTAGTCTGAAGAGAATAAAAAGTCTAGAACTATCTATTAGGATCAAAGGGGAGAAAAATATAATTATCAATGTCAAGGGTGAAAGAGAGCTAGATCTTTTTAAAATTTAGATTTTTTTTTTTTAACATTTATTTGCTTTACATCCCAATCGTATCCCTGGTCCCTCCCTCCCTTCCTCTTCCCCCTATTGCACACACCCTCCCCCCACCCCCCCACCCTAATCCTCAGGGAAGGGGAGCCCTTCTCCCACATCAACTGGTCCCAGCCCATCAGGTCTCCTCAGGACTGCCTGCATCCTCTTCCTCATTGGCCTGGTAAGTGATCAAAGAGTAGAAAGCCCCCTATGGGGACTGAGCTGCCTATTCGCTATTACTATAGATCTTACAGACAGCAAATAAACTGAGAATTTTAAGAACTGCTTTAGGACTGGAGAGATGGCTCAGTAGTTAAGAACATTTGTTGCTTGCTCTTGCAGATTGATTCCTAGCACTTACATGGTGGTTACAATCACCTGTAACTCCAGTTCCAGGGATATGGTGCCCTCTTCTGACCTCTGTGGGCACTAAGCATTCATGTGGTACATACACAAGACATGAAGGCAAAACACATATAAAATGAATAAATCTAATAAAAAATGTTTAAAGGACCACTTTAGGCCAAAATAATAGATTACTTGAGTGGACTATATAAGTTCTTTAAAAGACAAGATTTTTCAAAGTTGAAAAAAATGAGAAATATACCCAAGTAACCCTACATTAAATAAACTGAATTTGCTAATAGAAATCTTTCCAGTAGGAAAATTCTAGATCCAGAACATCTCAATAGTGAATTCCTTAGCAAATATTTAAGGAAGGAGTAATATTCTATGAATCTTTCAGAAATTAGAAAAAAAACATTTGTTTTATGGGACCAGTATTATGCAAATACTAGAACCAAAGAAAGTATAACAGAAAGCCACTATCCTCATAAAGCAAGCGTAAAAATTATTAGCAAACATCAAATGTCGTGCAGATCATGATAAATGAGGTGCCTCCTAGAAATGCAATTGTAAAATTCATGTAAGCATATTAATTTGAAAAAAAGTGATCATATCAAAAGATGCTGAAATAGCATTTGAGAAAGTTTCATGATTAAAAGTATCTTAACAGAATCAGGAGCTGTGGCTCTGGGTTCTTCCATAGGAGCCTGATTCAGGTGCCATCACCCACACGGTGGTTCACAGCCATCCATTGCTCCAGTGTCACAGGATCTAATGCCCTGTTCTGACTCCCATGGGCACCAGGCATGCGCATGGCATATTCATACATGCAGACAAAACACTCAAACACATAAAATAAAACCTAAAAAATGTTTAAAATTTCAGCAAAGTAGAAACACAAAAGCAATTCTTCATTTGACAAAGGATATCTATCGTTCTTCATCAAACACCAAATGCTTCCCCTCAAAAGTGAGACAAAATGTCTAACTTTCTTACTCTTTCCTATTCAAGTTGAGCTCTCTCACAATATGAATGACATTGAAGTGGAAATAGAAAGGAAAAGAATTGCAACTGCGCCCATGCACAGATGACATGGTTATCCAACAAACAAGTGAAACTTCAAATACAGAAAACCCTTTACATTAGAATCCATCCTAAAGTGAAATTTCTATGCACATAAATTGGACAACACAATATTGTCAAGAGGCCATTTCTTTTGGCCTTAATCTGTGGACTCAGTGCATCTCCAAAGAAAGAAAGCGCAGAACGAAATCCACACACTATAGCTATATTGATCTCTGTCAAAGGACGGAACAAGGTAACTTTTTCCACAGATGGTACTCGAACAACTGGGCATTCATATAAAACTGTCATTCTAAATCTTTTTCACAGTGGCTAACTCAAACCTTAGGCCTAAATATAAAACATCTAACTAAGATTTCCAGAAGATGACATAGAGGAAAATCAAGGTGATTTTGGGTTTGTTGATAACTTTTTATGTAATAACACTAAAAGCAAAGTAAGCCGAGTTGAAGCTTTGTGTTCTGTGAAAAACACAATTTTGTAAGATAAAACAATAGTGCAAATACTGAGAGAAAAATCTTTACAGGATTGATCCTATGAAAAGTCTGGTATATAAAATTTAAAACTCAGTCTAAGAAAACAACCCAAATGAAAGATGGGAAAGACTGAGCAGACATGTTTCCGAAGCAGACAAAGATGGCACATGAGCACACGAAAAGATGTTCACCGAGTGAGTGTCACTGAGGAATTACGGATCAAGACAACCATAAGATACTCCTCACTACTTATTTGAACTACTAAAATCCAAAGCACTGACAAGGGCAAATGCTAAGAATACCAAATAATAAGCTGCTTTTTAAAGACAGTTGGATTGTTCCTAATAAAACTAAAGGTACTCTTACCATATGCTCTAGTGGATGGAAAACTTATGCCCAGACAGAAATCTGCACTTAGGCCTGGGCATGCTATTTAGTGGTACAATACTTACTTGCCTTACATCCAGGAGGCCCTTGATTCAATCCTCAGTACTCAAAATTATCAAGGAAGAAAAAAGAAAACAACAGGAAGCTGGACTGGAGAGATGGCTCAGAGGTTAAGAGCACTGTCTGTTCTTCCAGAGGTCCTGAGTTCAATTCCCAGCAACCACATGATGGCTCACAACCATCTATAGTGAGATCTGGTGCCCTCTTCTGGTGGGCAGGCACACATGCAGGCAGAACATTGTATACATAATAAATAAATAAATCTTTTTTTTTTTTAAAGCCTGTACACAATGTTATTGGTAGCTTTCTTAATAGTTGTCCCAACTTGGAAGCAACAAGATCCTTCAACAAATGAATGTATACACTCACTGTGGTGGAGCCACACACTGGAATTTTTAGCAATCAAAAGAAATGTGCTTCAATCCACAAAAAGGACATGAAATAACCTTAACTGTGTATTGCCAAGTGAAAGCTGAAAAGGCCACATACTGTATAATTCTATATATGTGACACACTACAGAAGGCAAAATATGAGCACAGTAAAAAGATCAGTCATCAGTGGATATGACGAATAGATGGGATGGAGGAATTTTAGGGCAGTGAAACTATTTTGTAGGAAATAGTTTTAAGTATGTGATACATTTGCCAAAAGCCGTTAAATGACAGTCTAATGTATACCATCAGCATAGTTATAATGTATACATTATCAACTTATCACTTATAACAAATTAATTATACTAATGAAAGATGTAAGTTAAAGGGGAAGATGAAGAGATGGTAAAGGCCATAAATAGAACCCAACGTTGCAGGGGGGGAGCCATGGTTCCAGGCTTCATTTCTTCCAGTGTGCCTTCTGTTGTGTCTTTTTTCTTTTTCCTTCTTTCTTTCTTTTCTTTCTTTCTTTCTTTCTTTCTTTCTTTCTTTCTTTCTTTTTCTTTTTTAGATTTAGCCATAAGTGAATAGGTCTGAGCCCACACATCACCTGGCTGAGGTCCATCACTGTGAGCTTTTTCCTGAATGAAGCGGATGGGCCAGACTGTGCAGAAGGCCAGGATTCCTGAGCGCCAAGGTCTGCCATGGTTGGCTGGTAAACACGAGCGAACAGGAGGAAGAGCTAGCATGTTCTGTGAGGGAGGTTTGTCTTCAGCACATGTGAGAAGTAAGTCCTTAGGTATAAGGAGAGCTTCAGGTTTGGTTATACAATGTGGGAAAAGTCTGGAAAGAAATGTTTGTCCCTGTCTTTCCTCCATGTTCAGAGGCTCGCCATCTTGTGTTATGACTGAGGTAATTTTGTGTGCCACGTTTTGGCTCCAATGTCTAATTTTAACAAAAAGCATTTAAAATGTTGCTGTGAAATCCATTCTTGGATGTGACTAATGTCCAATAAGAAGTCTGAGGGGGCAGGTCACACCACCACAGTGCAGGCAGACCTTCAGAGAAGGCGGCCCAGGTGCCTAAAAAGGACAGAATTCTGCCTCCAGGGGTCGACATACTTGGCCCCAAAGTGACCTTTCCTCTGTCTCCAGCCTGTAGGATACCTTGAAGATTTTAGCTTTGCTAGGCCCCCAGGTCTTCATAGAACTTCCTCTCCCCCTCTGCCTCTCTCTCTCTCTCTCTCTCTCTCTCTCTCTCTCTCTCTCTCTCTCTTTCTTTCCCTTTCTCTATTTCTCCAATTATATATATAAAATCTCTATATATTTATAATGAGAGTTTGTATTATTCAGGGTTCTCTAGAGTAACAGAACTTATAGAATGAATCTTTATATATATATATACATATATATGTGTATGTTTATGTTTATGCGTGTATATACATACAAATATATTTCTATTTATACACATATACACACACAAATATATTTTATTTATTAGATTTATTAGACTACCTTACACACTGCAGTCCAGATAATCCAACAATTGCTTCCTGTGAGCAGAAGGCCCAAGAATCCAGTAATTTCTCAGTCCACAAGGCTGGATGTCTCAGCTGGTCTGTATACACTGGAATCCCGAAGAAGTAGGCCCTAATGCTAGTGAAGAAATGAACCTACAAGCAAGGTGAAGGCGAGCAGGTGAAGAGAAAAGGCTTCCTCCTTCTATGCCTGTAAATAGGCTTCCAGAGGAAGATGTGGCCCAGGTTAGAGGTGCGTCTTCCCCCATCAAAAGATCTGGATTCTAGGCGTGTCTTTCTACCTCAAAGATCCACTTTTGCATTTTAGTTTCAGGAGTAGTCAAGCTGACAAGTATAGCCATCACAGAGTTTAAACAGATATTTTGAGAAAATATTGGAAATACACACACACACACACACACACACACACACACACACACACACACACA
>OU015749.1:13672469-13726111 GCA_907169655.1 Acomys percivali
TTATTATTATTATTATTATTATTATTATTATTATTATTATTATTATTTTTCTGAAACTGTTTTCTGTTGTCAGAGTAGCCCCAGTTACCCGTTCTCCTAGTGCTGAGTATTTGAGCTGGGAAGCTTTGTTTTTATATCTCGCTGGAGCTGCTAGGTTACAGAGTGCAGGTATGCCTGGTTGTAGAAAACGCCACTTTTAAAAACATAGCTCTACCATGTTCCACATCTTTGCATAGGGCAGAGATTAGGCTTGTTTGTATTCCTGCCAGCAGTGTATCCTGTCAGCCTTTTCAGTCGAGAGGTATCTGTGTGGTTCTAATTTGCGTATTCTGGATACTTTTTGTTAAATACTTTTAAAATGTGGTTTTTAGATACTTGGACAGATTTTTGTAAAGTGTTAAAACTGTTTACAAATTTAAATCCGATCGGTGTTTTGTTTTGTTTTTACTTTTCTTGACCCCTTTGTATATATAGCACCACTTTCTTTAATAAGTATATTTTTCCTTCAGCTGCTCCCTGATCAGCGTTGCTCGGTTCAGCCGTGTTGAAATCAGCACCGGCTTTTGATTTCGATGGGCACAAGTGGTTTTCATTCCTGCCCTCCTTGCCCCTCTCTCCCTTTCTTTCGGTTCTTGCTTTGTAGTCTTGCTGTATCATCAAGGTTGGCCTTGAGTTGCTGCCTCCCAAGTGCTGGGACCACAGTGTGGAACTTTTAATGGTCATCATTGTCTGTGTCTCGTTGGGAAATTAAAGCCATGGAACCAGTTGGAAAGCAGATGGGCAACTTCTTAAAACGTTGAGTGGACATTTGGCATGTGAGCCGGCCGTTCTGCTTGCGTGAGACACTTGAGCGCAGTGTAAAGGTGCTGTCTTCTAATCGTTTCTGGTCTTTTATGAAATACTGGTCATTGTAAGACTAGTTGGAATCAGATTTTTGTTTGATGCGAAGAAGGAGCTGCAAGTAACAGAGCGCAGAACTGAAGATTGCTGAGGCTCTTGTGATGAACCCTCACACGTTCCTGTGGAGGGCTCCCACTGACGAAATCTCCGGAGCTGGCTCTGTATGCTATAATTTATCTTTGCTTAGGAGGAAAACAACAATAACAACAACAACAACAGAGTGTCTCTATGTGCTTGTCTGTACAAGTTATATTTGATGTTAGGAAACTGAATGAAAACCAAAACATTTTGAAAATGCTGGTGGTATGTTCTCTTTGCTATGAGAACTCCTGTTGCAGTCAAAGAATGTTTTTTTCACATGTCAGAACACAGGTCCATTTTGGAGGAGGGGCCGCCATACAGGGACTGGGAGTGACTATCTTCAGGACCAAAAGCGTTAAGTTCTTGGACTATGAGGCATGAAGTTCTGCCAAGGGTACATTAGTAACTTACTGGTGTTTTTTTTTTTTTTTTTCCTTTGATAGGAAAATAAAAAATACTTCAAGCGGAGTGACCTTGCAAAAAAAGAAGAGGAAGCATATTTTGAAAGATGTGGCTACAAGGTAGAAGTTTGAGCTTTTATGCTAAGTCATACACTTCTGAGTTTAAAATTATTCAGCTTTTGTTAAATAACAAAATTATTGATCTCTGTTCAATTTATCAATGTTATACATTAGCCTATAAATGAGAAGCCTTCTGGAGAGGTATGAGTTTTTGGTTTTGATTTGGATTTTAAAAAAAAAACAGATCTTGAATTCAGGAAAATATGTGCATGACTTTTGGCTTGTAATGGTTTGGCTTTCAGTGGACAGCATGAACTGGCTTGAGATCAAAGCTTGGTTTTTTGTTTTCGTTTTTAATTTTAATTAAGTCCCAGTTCCCAGTTCTGATCAGGCCTTATCTTCATCTCTACCACTCTCTCCTCTACTTCTTCCAACACAACAGTGTGTTTTGAAAGAGCTCAAAACACCTTATTCATTCAGCCTTGATTGCGTTAGCAGTGGTATCGCTCTGCTTCCTCCTGCGTACTTTAAGCAGCTGGCTTTACGTTAGTGTTGCTGATAGTCCTTGTGGGCCCAGTGCTGCTGCTTGAAGTAGAGCACATGTCCTCTGTATGCTTTCGTCTGTCTTAAACACAGGCAGCATGTGTGATACAGTGTAGTCCATTGGCTAGAGGAAGAATTTTGAAATAGATGAGCTGTCTGAAAGGCTTCACTTGTGTGCTTTAGATGCACAACTGAAATGGTCTCTCATGTTGCCTAGGTGACAGGGTTTGGGAGAATAGCAAAGTTGTTTTAAAGGCAGACATAGTCTGCTACTCAGCTCACAGCTAACAGGTTCTATCAAAATATTCTGAATCATACATTTGATAATACTCCAGTGCATGGAATGGAGAATGTTCTGGAAATTAATTTGTGTGGCCAGAGCATTTCTAGAGGAAGCATGAAGAATGTAAATGCTATGTGTGTATGTGTTGTCTTTATTTTTTAACTATTGGAAAAGGCAAGTATTGAAGGAATATTTTTAAAGGTGGATGTTTGGAAGTTTGTAATTATACTTTCATGGTTTCCTTTCAAGTTACCACCTTAATTTGCTTCTAGTTTAAGACATTTTATGTAAATAGCCGTTGAGTAGATGTGTAGAAAGAAGAGTCCTCATGTTTTGCTTGCCCAGCACCATGCCCAGGCTTGGCCTGGAGTAAGGATCCTTATCATACACTTTGCTGAGTGGAGACCCTTTTAGTGACATGAGCAGGGTCTTAGTTTTTGTTTTCCTTAGGTGCAGGGCAAGGGGGTGAAGCGAGATGACCGACTCTGTGGAGAGAGTGCTGACGTCTTGACTCTGACGACAGAATGCATTAGATCTTTGTCCCAGAGCTGTCAGCTGCCATTATGTAACTAAAAACATCAGCTCTTCTCAGTAAAAGAGGTACCTGCTTATGGGATTAAAAAGAACAGTAACTTTTTTTTGCTCCTTGACAACCCTTTCTCCTTGGAGTGGTGACAATATAGTTAGTATGTGTTGCTTTTACACCTCCATAGGTGCTAGCTGCTATTTTTAAGGCTTGGTGCTGGATTTTCCTGTGTTAAGTATTCAAAGCATTAGTTTTCATCTCTGTTTCATTTTACCTTCAACCATAAGCTATAGGCCTCTGAATTGCACGACTTTTATTGTACAGATTTTCTTAATGGGGGTGGTAGTGTCTTGAAAGCAGATCTTTATGCTTCTTTGAATCTGTTCTGCTTCTGAGTTTTAAACTTATCTTGTGCTTGCGTGGGAACCACACTTCAGGGAATTTGCAGGCTACACTGTGAGCCTTAGAAATTGTTGGACTCAGTTTTCTCAGTCTATGCCTGAGACCTCTGCTCAGATATGGAAAAAAATTGATGAAGAAGACATCGTCTTCCCATGTAGGGTCATGTGAGCAAGAATGCCCATCCTTCCTGAGTGGGAGTCCAGTCTTCATCCCTTCCTCAAGGTTGGTAGCTCACTTTGTAGCCCAGCTGTGCATAGCCCTGAGCATTTTCTACATCTAAGCAGTGGTTTATCCAAGATTGCAATAATAGGTCTGAAGAGGCAGAACAGGAAGAGATCTAGCCTGACGCCTCCCAGGCTCTGTCAGAAAGCATTTCTTCAGTCTTTCTAAAGATGAACAGCAGTTGTCACCCTGAAAACATTTTCCTCACAGAGGAGAGGTAAATTGATTGTTTTGAGAGAGAAGTGGGCTGTTTTTAGCATCTGTGGAGAAATTGAGTTCAGATTTGAGAACTGTTGAGTTTTTTACTTCAGAAACCATTGCGGTGATGCTGCTCCTTTATAGCAAGAATGCGCTCTGCCATGTGCATGCTTTCCACATGTCCTGCTCCTGAGGTGGATGTTTGATCAGCTCCTGAAAGCATGCACAGTCACTCTGCAGCCTGTGCTCAGAGGAGCGGCCAGCTGTACCTTCAGCATAAACGCTGTTCTTTTATGTGGATGGCTAAGGTGATGGATGGTGAATAGAAATATGTTGCTAAGTTTGAATTTCATTTCTTTGGGCTATAAATATAGATACAGCCAACAGAGGATGACCAGAAGCCACTAACGTCGTCAAATCCAGTGTTGGAACTTGAACTAGCAGAGGAAAAACTACCGATGACTCTGTCTAGGCAAGAGGTAATATTGTGTTTGAGTATTTTGCAACCAGAAAGAAAAATTTGCACTATACTTGCATTTGTCATGTTATTTCCAAAATAAGATGATTTGACTTAAAAATCATGTGCAGTCAGTTTTTTCATGAACTTCTAAGTCTCTGCTTCTTTTGATGGATTCTTACTTTAAAACAAAGCAGTCACTAGAGAAATGGCTCAGGGGTTAAGAGCGCTGGCTGCTCTTCCAGAGTTTGTATAGCTGGACTGAAATGTGCTGTGTATCGTAGTCGGCTTCATAGTCCTTGTCTTCCTGCCTCTTCCCAGGAGCTGAGCTTTTGCTACCAGGCCCTTAAACTGCTCTTTTTCCATTGTCTTTAGATTGAGTCAGCATTTCCTTATGAATGATGATATGACACCCCTAGGAGACATTATTGCACATGTGATTATGATTATGATCTTGGGAAGTTCCTAGGAACATGTTTTGTAGTGCACTTAGTGTATATGTTTGTATACATACATGCACAATACAGAAATGCTTATGTACTTTTAAAAAACTATTATCTTGTGTGTGTGTGTGTGTGTGTGTGAGTGTGTGTGTGTGAGTGAGTGTTTTGCCTGCATGTATGTACATGTGCTTGTGTGTGTGCCTGGTGCCTATGGAGGTCAGAGGGACCATCAGATCCCTACAGATGGTTATGAAGCACCGCATGAATGGTGGGAATTGAACAGGGTCCTCCGGAAGACCAGCCAGCACTTTGAACCTCTGAGTCATCTCTGCAGCCTTGACTTTGTATGTTTTTAAGATTTGTTTAAAGTGCATATTATCAAATAGCTTTGTAGACATTTACATGTTATGTTAGTTCATAGTCTGATCTGAAATAGACCGCAACCTGGTCTATTTGGACTATTATTTTACTTAACAAATTAACATATTCATGTGATATGAACAATTTAAACTGTATGTTTAAAAATGTATAAAATAAACATGGCTTCCATACATTTTGTGTTCTGTGCCCTCTGCTTTCCTATTCCCAGTCAACTCTCGGGTCTCACGTGGACATAATTGTACAAGTGTATTTTTTCTTTGTTTCACACAAATGAAATTACAGACTTTTATGCTTTGTTCCAACCACTAAAAATGCATTTGGGGAGCTAGGGATATTGCGGGTGGTAGAGCTCACATGTGAAGGACCATAGCTTCCAGCTGCCAGTTTTCCTTTTACCATGTGGGCCCAGAGATGGAACTCAGGTATTAGGTTTGGTGACAAACACCTTCATCCATGGAGCCACTTCTCTTGCCCCCACGTTTATTTAATAAATTAGAGCAATAGGATTTTTATATATTTTTGAGGACGGGTAGTTCATTGCCTTGCCTTTAGGCATAACTCCCATTATATAATCCCAGGTATGGTAATTCCCTATTTAAATAGATGTCATAATTATTCCATAATTTATAGTTACTTGGTTTGTTGTGAATAGTCTCCAGTTGGAAACAGTGTTTTAAAGTAAAAAGTCCAAGTTTTCTCTCTGTCTCTCTGTCTCTCTGTCTCTGTGTCTCTGTGTCTCTGTCTCTGTCTCTCTCTGTCTCTCTCTCTCATTTTAGGTTCTTTTACTTTTTGATTGAGTCATGGGTCTTTTATTCTTGTGATGCCTCATAGGTATATCTGTGTTTTTAATGTGTCTAGTTGTGGGTAGGACTAAATGTAAAGACATGCCATCAGAAGACTGCTTCTCTTGCTTTTCTGTTTTTGTTTTTGGTACTTCTGAAAGATGAGTGCATAGGCAGGTTCCATTCCAGTTCTGTGAGTCATGTGCTCACTGACTCCTGAAGCTGCATGGGAAAGTTAGTAAGACACTGGAAGGTCTTAGTGCTAGTTATTTATTTAATTATTTATGTTTTTTAAAAATTTGGATAAACCTTTATTTTCTTGGTTACCTATTTTGTTTCTCATTTTTAAATGAAATATGTACTCAAAGCATAGAAAATGCATACTGCAGCTTAATGACAAAACAAAAATCCATGTAGCTGTCAACACAAGTTAAGAACTGAGGTAGTTCCCACACTCTGAAAGCCCTGTGTATGAACTCTGAGGTGGGGTTCAGGTTTGGCTGTGGTGTTGTGGTGCCCACTCCTCACTCTGGTCCTATGCTCCTTCCATCACAGTGCTTTTCTGGTATGACCTATTGCACAGATTGATGCTCCTGCGTGAAACAGGTCTCCAGACCTAAACTGTTAGTTGTTTAATATGTCATCATAATATCGCATGCCTATCCTGTGGAGTCCTGGAAGAGCAAACACAGTTTTCTCTCCCTCTTTTGTAAAAAAATCAATATTTAAAAATGGTCATTAAAGTATGTATTAACACAGGCCTTTTAAAAAAGGACTAATCAGTCATAATTAATGAGATGAGGACCAAAAGTGTGTCCCTTATGTTATGTTTGGACAAGTGTGTGTGCGACCATGTCTGTGTATCTAAAACTAGATGGTTTATATTAAGGGCTTGCTTTACATTATAGATTCATATCTCAAGCTACTTGATAGGAATTATTGAGAAAAAAAATTTTTATTTTTTGAGAAAAAATTTAATGAGATATTTGAGTAAAAATAGTGTTTTATGTAAAGTGTGTCCCCCCTTCATGCATAAACACCTGTCGTAACTGTGGTAGATGACTAAAAGCGACTTGAAGGGCTGTGGGGCTGTGAGATGATGACTCAGTGGTGACCGTGCTGCCTGCAGGGCCTCAGGGACCCAAGTGGTGGACAGAGAACTGGCTCCTGTGAGTTGCTGTCTGGCCTCTGCACACATTTCATGCCTCACTGCCCACCCACATGCATTCTTTTTTAAGTTTGAAGGATTTTATTTTTCACTTAGAAACATTTATTTGGGTAATTAAATGATATTTATTAAACTTAGGTTTCTGTTTAACATAGGTATGCAAATTGTTTTGAGATGTTTAGGGTTTTTTTCCTCTTTGAAGTCTCCCAGGGGTTTGATTCTCTTCCTAGGTCATCAGAAGACTGAGGGAGAGAGGAGAACCAATTAGACTGTTTGGAGAAACTGACTATGATGCATTCCAACGTCTAAGAAAAATAGAGATTCTTACACCAGAAGTTAACAAGGTAAGAAGTCAGACCAGAGCTAAAAACCTAGGGTGGTGCCATGTAAGCTGGAGAAGTGTGGGATTTGACTGGCTGCGTTGTTGTAGTGAGTATGGGAAACTGCTGAAGTAAGCCTTCTGTGCTTTTAAAGGAAGTATGTGTCTCGAGCTTAACATTCATCTGTTTTGACAAATGCACATGAGCATATTAGCAGCACTTATATAAGGATAAAGAATATTTTCATCACCCATTGTCCTTGTCACTTCCCTCTTCCTGGGCAGCCACCTTTCTGATTGAAGACCCTGAATTAAGTCCCACTTGCTGTTTGGGTATTTAGCACTTCTGTATTTCATATGGGAGACACAGCGTCTGTCCCTTCTGCTCAGCATGATTGTTTTTAGAGCACCACCCGTGGTGTTGTGGATAGCTTTCTTGTTATTGCTCAGTTATATTTAGTTATATGAGTGTACCACAGTTTGTTTCTCGTTTTGGACAGAATGAAGCTATCATAAACACTCATATGCCATTACTCTCCTAAGTAAGTATGTCTTCTCAGCGAAATATCGACAAGCAGCATTACTAAATGATGGGAGTAAGCACGTGCTTTATAAGAAGTGCTGGGCATTTCTAAAGATCAGCCTGTGGGATTGTGAGACTTTTGAATTTCAACTATTCTCTTATATGTGTAAAATCTCATGATTTTATTCATGTCCCCAATGATGGAAGATGAATGAGCATCTTTCCTACTTAACCTTCCTTTGTACAGTGTCTGTATTGTTTCATCACTGTGACAAAGTATATCACAAAAGCAACTAAAGCTAACGGTTTAGTTTGGTGACACTTTGACGGGATACAGTCCATTTGAGCAGGGAAGGCACGAGGCCGTTGGCCACGTTGCACACACAGGCACAGAGAGGTTGTGCTGGTGTTTGGCTCCTCCTCTCCTCTGTTCCATCTGGGACCACAGGCCATGGGACAGAGTCCCCTCACTTAGTGTAGGTATCCAGCCTCAGTTAACCCTGCCTCAGTAGTTACAGCTATACCCAGTGGTTTGTCTCCATAAATCCCATGAGCAGGATTAGCCACCACAGGCTTATCAGAGTCCTCTGTTCATCTTATTTGCTTGTCTTTTTCAGTGAATTGGAAATTCCTTATATGTGCTGGAGATAAGCCCTTTGTCAGGATCCCATAATAGACCTCTGCTGTGCACTTAGTGTATTTCACTAATGGCAGAGTTGTGAGCATCTTTATCCCACCTTGTGGTCAGGGGCTATTCTGTTTTTGCATTTGTGGCCTAGGCCTTACATGTAAAGGTTCTGAGGAAAGCGCATAGGACTAAAGGGTCTAGCTTCTATTCCTGAATTGGAATGATTGCTTGTATGACCAATGGCAAATCTTTTAATCTACTCTGGTTCTTGCTTGTAGAGTTGAATTTGTGGGACCTCGTGCTCACTGGGGTGTTTAAGAATTAAATGGGGCAACCCTTGGGAACCTGGTCCTATACATTACATAGAGCAAGTAGACAGTGTTTGCTAAATTAAACGTGTTTGAGTTGAAGATTTCTCTTCAGTGTTGATGAGAGGATCAACACATAGAAGGAACTTCATATTTTGTAAGAGTTTGGGATCAGTTATAGCACATAGTAAATGTTAAACAAAACAAAACAAAACAAAAACCAACAACTACTTCTTGTAGTGGGTGGAGTTATTCCTGTTTTGCAGGTGAGGCAGCCAAGGCATAAAGGTAAGTTGCCGAAGAACGCACATGCAGCGTAGGTCTGAGCAGGATCACCTTTGCGCTCGATGCTCGACCATTACACAAGGCATCCAGGTGCTACTTCAGTAGAAACAAAGTTTCGGAACCTGGCTTAAAGAGACACCAGGTTTATTCATTGGCATACAGGAGTTCAGAGCATTAGACATGTATTTGACCTGGAAAAAATGGACTGGGGACCTCTAATGAGACCTGGTCACTTCCACTAAACTTCATTATTAGAAGAATATGGCACTGATGAGGATTTTTAGATTTGTAACTAGCTCATGTCTGTTTTCTTTTCCTTAGCATTAGACTAGACGGTGTGGATACATTCATGTATACTTATAAGAATTAACTTTTGAATGATGCTAGTGTTAGTATCCTGACTTGATTGTTTCAGTCCCCAGCTTATACAAGCCCGTAACATGAAATGTACTTTTTTGGAGAGGGCTTGGGAAAGGAAGGTTGAGACAAGTTCATGTAGTCCAGGCTGGTCTTCCTGCCTCTACCTCCCAAGGACTGGGGCTGCAGGTGTGTACTCCCATGATATCTTACAGGGCACTGGGGAGCTCTGAGCATGCCAGGCAAGCACTCTGCTACCTGACCTGCAGCTCAGCCTGGAGTGTGCGTGGTATGAACGAATGATCACAGATCTCACACAGTGGCGCATCCTAACAGCTGCGCTTCTTGTCTTCACCATAGGGCTTAAGGAATGATCTGAAAGCAGCTTTGGACAAGATTGACCAGCAGTACTTGAATGAAATTGTGGGTGGCCAGGAGCCTGGAGAGGAGGACACACAGAATGACCTGAAGGTTCATGAGGAAAACACCACCATTGAGGAATTAGAGGTACTCTTCCCCAGGCCAGCCTGTTCCAGGCATCCCTCCCTCCTTAGCAGAGGCTGACAAGCTGAGCAGTGTTCCTGGCAGGACCCTCCTTCCTTGTCACAGACGGCGCCTAGTTATTATGCCTTTCATTCCTCTTTTTCTCATTCACTCACATCTCTATTTCCTACCTTCAAAAGTCATCACTGCCATTTTTGATGTGCATCCTTTTATTTGCTGGTGGTGGTCTTGTGAAGCTTGCAGTTTTATGTGCATGTAAAGCAGTGCTGTGTGTGGTCGTCTTTATTTTATTGCTTTCCCCCCATTTCATACTGTTTTTAAGATCTACCCTTGATTTTCTTTGGCTTGGCTATATATTATAGCATCCGTGTATTTTACTTTTGGTTCCTTGTAACAGTGGGCAGCTTGGTTGCTCTCAGTTCCTCCTTAGCTGCAGCCTGAAACAATATTGCTGGGCTAATACATAATATTTAATCTGTCTGAGGATTGCCGAGCCACTCTCTGGCATGGCTGTCCCAGTGTATAACTGCACCGGCACATGAGGGCTTGTGGCCTTACGTTCCTGCCATCACTGGACAGTATGTAGCCTCCTGATTCTGTCCCTGTGGTGCATGTGGAATGATATGTGTAATCTTCATCAGGAAACAATATTATATCTTGTACGTATCTAGCAGGTAACAAATGCAATTTAACGGTTTCTTGGTTTGCTTGCTTTCACTGTTTAATACAGTACAAGCTGTTATTTCTGTTTCTTTAGAGCTGCAGGGATCTCTAGAATGCGTTCGTGGTTGAGGGTGTCATTTTACCGTTCTCCCTCCCATCACTCATTTAAAGTGTTTTGGAGCTGGAGTGAGCAATCACTTGTCAGTCAGACTTGTTCTCTGCTCCCCTCCCTCCCCTCCTCCCTTCCTCCCTCCCTCTGTTCTTCCTCCCTTCCTTCCCTATTTTAAAAAACAATTTAAAGATACTTGTGTACTATACAATTGAGTGGCTTAAAATATATCCATAGGGTGTTGTCACCATCAACATAATCTTACTTTAGGCCATTTTATCCACCTAGGAGAAATGCCGAGATCTGTTAAGAGTCATTGATATTTTATACTAAACTTATAAAATTGGGGCCGGCGAGATGGCTCAGCTACATCCACTGCTCATTCAAGTTTGGGTCCCAGCAAACGTCTCACAATTCTAACTCTGGTCTCTTTGAGCACCTGCTCTCTTGTGCACATATCCAAACACAGATCCATAGCTAAATGCAAAATGAATAAAAATCTTGAAATGTTTTAAGATTCCGTCTGTCTGTCTGTCTGTCTGTCTGTCTGTCTGTCTGTCTGTCTCTCTCTCTCTCTCTCTCTCTCTCTCTCTCTGTGTGTGTGTGTGTGTGTGTGTGTGTGTGATGTGCATGATGTTTGATGGAGTCATCTGTCACTGCATGTGTGTGGCTCTCAGAGCATGGCTTTGTGGACTTGATTCTTTCCACCTTTGCTTGGGTTTGGGGAATTAAACTCAGGTCGTCGGCCTTTACCCGCTAAGCCACTGCCATTTGCTGTCTCTCTTTTGATTCATAAATGGTAGCAATTCTCTGAATATAAACATGCAGTTTTTTCTGACTTGACTAGAAATTTCAGCAAATTTTAAATACAAATTGGCCAATACGTGTGATAAAGCCGTTTTTAACCTGTTGTTGGCTGTACACACGCTCTCCAACACCTTTTAAAATTGCTGTGTTAGTGACCAGAAGTACCGTTCTCTCTCCTCAGGCACTGGGGGAGTCCTTAGGGAAGGGTGACGACCATAAGGACATGGACATCATCACCAAGTTCCTGAAGGTATGTGCCTTAGGGAAGGAAGGAGAGCACTGTGGACATGAAGAAGCAGACTTCTATTTTTGAAATAATTTGGATTTGTCTTGTAAGCACCTGGGCCTGATCGGCTGAGCCATGGAGCCCTCTCACTGTGTATGCGGTAGTTAGGAGTGAAATATACGGACGGCTACCTTCTTTCTGGGACTTTTCCTAAAAGCCATAGAAAGTGATTGCAGCAGCAGCATGAGCACAGTGTTTGAAGATGGTTCCTGATCTCTGTGCATCCCCAAGAGAGAATTGGCACAGACACGACCCAGCGCTGTTATGGGAGGGTGGGGAGAGGAGAAGAGGAAGGAAGGGAACTTGGGAAGGACATTGCAAAAGTGAAGAGTCCTAACCCTTCCGCACGGCCCACTTCTTAAGTGTGTAGTTGGCTTATTTTGGGCTGATTCATTGGTTCTATATTCGCTGTCAGCATTTCTCTTTAGTCATCTAGGGAGATCATGGTCAAATCTCAATTTCATTTAAATATTTGTGTTCCAAGTGGGAGATTTAATGCAAGGAATACTTTTATTTGTACTTATATTTCATATTACTTAATTTGTTATTTAGAATTTTAAAGTATTTACACTTTGAATACATTTTGTTGTCGAAGTTCTAAAATATATTTGGGCTAAATTGTAGAACTGGACAGTGTGGGCAGCGGCACAGGGCTGCCTCTCCTCTGACGGTCTGTCCTCATGCTGGTGCACAGAGGAGTGTGTTCCTCTCCTAAGCAGACAGCCCATGCAGTCTACCACATACTTCAGACACTGATGGGATGTCAGCATGCAGAGATGAGGAACCTAGGTCAGTGGAGTTGTGTGTAATAGGTACAAGTCAATATGCAGCAGTTTATTTCAGTCCAGCCGTTTTTCTTGAGAAAATAGATGGTCTTCACAGTGTAGTGGTACATAAACTTGGCGTGTTTTTGACATTGAAGCGCATGTTAAAACAAAGAGAACTTGTCTGTTAATTAAATCTTACTTTTTTTTTCTTTCGAGACAGGGTCTCTCTGTGTAGCCTTGGCTGTCCTGGACTCACTTTGTAGACCAGGCTGGCCTTGAACTCATAGTGATCTACCTGCCTCTGCCTCCCGAGTGCTGGGATTAAAGGCGTGTGCTACCGTGCCCGGCTCAATTAAATCTTACTTGTTGAGAATATAACCAAGCGTGCTGTGGGGATGACTGTATCCCATGCTGTGTTAGGGAACTTGTCCACCCAAACCACTGGGTGGCATTGCAGCTTAACTTTTTTTCCAACAGTTTCTTCTTGGTGTTTGGGCTAAAGAATTGAATGCCAGAGAGGATTACGTGAAACGCAGTGTGCAGGGCAAACTGAACAGTGCTACCCAGAAACAGACGGAGTCCTACCTCAGACCGCTCTTCAGGAAGCTCCGGAAAAGGGTGAGGTTTCTAGAAAACTTTTTATTAACTCACAGTGTTTTTGTGTTTTTAAATCAGAATATATAGATTTAGAATAAGTAGTTTTCACTACGTACAGTAGCTTCCAAAACTAGTTGTGATTTTTTTCTTTTTCAGAATCTTCCTGCTGATATTAAGGAATCAATAACAGATATTATTAAGTTCATGTTACAGAGAGAGTATGTGAAGGTAAGTTGTTACGCTGTGTGTTATTGATTATGTTTGTAATGTAATGGTGACAGAATGGGGAGCGCATTTAAGGCTAAGTGTGAAGCAGCTAGAAGGAATGAAGCCTGTTCTGTCAGCACTGATAACAGACTTCAGACCTCAGCTGTGCTTTCTTAGCCACTTTAAAAATGGGTTAACGGTTGTTCAGAGCATGTGCTGTATATGGTGTGCTCATTTTGTGGATGGGCTGAATTTCAGACTGTATAAATAGTTGATTATGGCATGGGATGGATCCTCCCATACAAACAAGGCTCTTCAGACTGCTGCAGAAGCCCATTTAATACATAGGATAGCTGAACTACTGTACTGCTGATTGAGTGGGACTTACCTGTGCTGTGCAGTTGTTTCTGTGGGAAATGGAAGGCTGCCAGGACTCATGGCTTCGTTAAGGTACTCTACACATAGCGGACCGCTTGCTGGGAAGGACTGCTTTCATGCATCCCAGTCTTGGCTCTTGGATGGGCTCTGGGAGAGGTGTTGGGAAAGCACCCTAAGATGCAGATCCATGGGGAGAGGGGAATAGGCACTGGGGGACGTCAGTAGGTGGAAGAGGGAGGGGTTCTGGATCCTGAAGGTACAGTAGTGAGGAGGGGCTGCTAATGGCCGAGGCTCCCTAGAAGCCTAGAGTGGAGCTTTCTTTGAACCCCAGGGGCAGAATAGAGATTAGAGCAGGGGAGAAGGGACTGCTGGCACTCTGGTGACTGCTGGGTGACTTGACTAGAGCATTGGCTGTTTGAGGTAATTTTATTTTTATTAAAGCCTGTTGTTTCAGCAGGAAATTTTTTGAAAAAACAAACAAACCGTGCTTAGTTCCTGTTAGTTGCATGAGTCTTTTTTAACTTTATTTTAGTTCTTTGAGAGTCATAGATGCTTTGGTCATATCTCCGCCTCCCAGGTTGATGGTATTTAATGAGGATGACTGCATGGCAGTGCATGGCTACAGTCTGCGGCATGGCAGGCAGCACTCTAAGCTGGCTTATTGTTTATCAAAGCCAGGTGGGAGCTTGCTTTGTATAGGTGACAGAGAGTACCAGTAAAATTTAACAATGCGCTGGGAAATTTTCTTTGGGATTTTTAGCGATGTGGAAAATAGGAAGTGTTATTAGTTGAAGTTACATGAGAGCCATTGATGAAAAACACACAGAATTCCCTTTAAAATTAAACTTTGTAAGACGTGTTTCAGAGCAAGTAGGTGTTTCTCTTTAGGGGGACAGTGATCTCCCAGTTAATCGTAGGGCTTGTGCAGATCATACAGTTAGAGTTTCGAAACTGAGATATCCATGCGGCCTGCTGGAAGTTCCTTGGGGGTCTTTTAGAAGTTACTTGTTTTTTGTTTGTTTCTCACAGTAGCCACACTTGATTGTCAATCAAGCCATTTGTCGTCGCTGGTTTCTGTCTTGACTTTTTGTAACTTTTATTTTAAGGCTCTTGGCAGGTGGGAGCCTTGAGGGTCAGAGTGAAAAGTTCTCATCTTCACGTGCTTCAGCTGTTTGACCTGTTAGCCAGTGTCCAGTCTGTTTATCCATCTGTGTGGACCCCGTGCGCTTGTCCCAGCAGATAGAGCACCATTCCCGCTCCGCCCCCGCTTGCATCCACAGCCCCATGTTGCTATGTGGGGAGTAGATATGTTGCAGGTTGGATACTGAAAGCTAGCTAGCTTCTCTCTGCTTCCAGCCCCATCTAGCAAAGACTAGAGCTAAAATTGTTTCTGTGTACCTGCTATTCCAGTCTGAAGTGTATTGCTTTCCAGGGCACAAAGGCTGGACAGGGTGGTCTGTCTTACATGCTTAGTGTTGGCTTCTGTTTTTACAGGTGTTGGTGTTTCTGGGCAGGGCTGTAAGTCACCTCATACCTTAATTCTTGATTTGAGCAATGGAACACAATAGTTTCATCAAGAGGTAGATAAAAAGTATGTTAGGAAGGCTGTAACACTTGAAGTAAAGATTTGAACCAGTGCATTTCTTGCCTTTCTGATTTCTTAAACTTTCCTTTCAGGCGAACGATGCTTACCTTCAGATGGCCATTGGAAATGCCCCCTGGCCTATTGGCGTCACTATGGTTGGCATCCATGCCAGAACTGGCAGGGAAAAGATTTTTTCAAAGCATGTTGCACATGTTTTAAATGATGAAACCCAACGGAAATACATCCAGGTAAGCAGCTCTAAGGGACAAGGTTTGTTCTAACAATCTCTCTCTCTCTTTTTAATGGTGTGAGGTCAGAGGACAAGTCTGTGGAGTTAGCTCTCTCTTACTGCATTTGTGTATGCTCAAGGGCATCAGGCTTATACAGCAATTGCTTTACCAGACCACCGTGAGGGCCCTGCTCTAGCATTCCTTACCTCTGCAAACTTAAAGCTCTAGCATGTGAGCAAGGAACTATGCTCGTCTCCTTCTCTGTGGGAAGTGTGCTTAACAACCTCTGGTGGACACTGGAAACTGAGCGACACTGAGCCCTATGCACACTACCCCACAGCCCAGGCGCGTATGTAACTGTGATGCAATTTAGTTATTAAGCTGAATATGAAGTGAACAACACAAGCTAGACATGGTGACATGTACCCGTAACTCTGCTGTGCTAGACATGGTGACATGTACCCGTAACTCTGCTGTGCAGTAGGTGGACGTAGGAGAATCACGTTCTGAGCCAGCTTGGAATAAAAAGGGAGCTCATGTCTCAGATAAACATAAAACTCAGGGAGCAGGCGCAGAAGAGAGTGCTGGTCGGTAACTGATTATCAAAAGAGAGCTGGAACGATACTCTGTAATGAAAATATGTGCATATGACCTCCCTGGGAATGTGGTACTCTGACCACTCTGATAACGTGAAGTACAATGGTACTAAGGTGATGAAGCTGGTGATGTGGGTGATGGAGGCGCCTGTTGAGCTGGGTGGTGCTATGAGAGGACCCTCAAGCCATGCTAATCACTGACTGAAGGTAGTGATGTGTGGAGAACAACCCCAGATGAGGCGAAGTGAGTGTGCAGTGAGTAGGGCCCAGCACAGGTGGATGTAGGAAAGTTCACTGCTGAGGAGCACTTGTCTTTAAGACACCCATGACTTCCATACATGATAGAAAGGATAGTTTTCTTAACGCTAAAGCAAAACTACTGGAATTTGCTTTGTTCTGAGACACGTTCTTCTTGTGTAGTCCAGGCTAGCCTCAAACTCAGTGCCTCCATCTTCTGAGTGCTGGAATTATCGGTAAGAACCATATCCAGCTTGCTTTAAAACAAAACAAAAATTCATATATTACAAATTGAGTGCATAAAGAAATATGGGGTTTAGTTAAGACCGACAATTTGGAGTGCTTTATAATAATGTGACTTAGAATATGGATTTAGTGTACACCACCCTAAGAAGGTTTGGAAAGTGAAGTCTTGACTTCAGTGTATGTGATTATTTTTAAGTAGCATGTGAAAATAATCTTCCTAATTATGTGACTAAGTCTGAGTATTTGTAGTTATTATTTTGAAATTACACATACCTCATACAAACTTGTTTGTACTGGGCTAAACTTTTCTGAAAACTTGATGTGAATTTGAAAAAATGCTATAATGTAGCTTTGGCAGATTGTCAGGGATCCCAGATTGTGTGTAGCGGCTTGCCGGCTGACAGTTCTTAAACTTGAAGATGAGCTTTGGAAATTTACTTTAAATTTTCTTAAAAGCATAAAAGTGTGTTGTTCAGACACTGTGCTGGAGAACAGTCATTACCATATTCATGACTTATCTTTGTTTGTATTTAGTTCCAAGAGCTGAATGTTAATTTGTGTGGCATACTTTATATTCACATACATTAGGATTTAAAACATTTCAACCGGACTCCCTGGTGTGAATTGTGCAGTTTATAGAGTTCAAATACACTTGAGTAAATTCAAAGCCATTTCTATTTTTTAATTTTTAGAATTACCTTAATGTTTTTATTGTGTGTGAGGGGGTGGCATGTGTGGTGCTCATGTAAAAGTCTGAGTATATTGGTCTGTTAGACCTTTGTGTGGGCCTCAGGGACCCAGCTCCGACCATTAGGCTTGGCTGCAAGTGCCTTTGCCTGTCAAACATCTCACCAGCCCCATGTTCACTCTTATAGCCACAAATGACTGTCCTAAAGGCAAACACTTAGAGTTAGAAAAGAGTGGGGTTTTTTTTCTTTTGACAAATTGAAAATAATTTCCAAGGATTTGCTAATCATGCTCATTTATACTATAGCTAATTATAGTACTTAAAAGTTCACACATCTAGGTAATTTTAATGACAGCATTTCTTATTGTAGGCAATGGTGTGGTTTCCTCCTAGACTCATTGTCTTTATGTATATATATAATTTTATTTAAGAGGATTTCTAGTTTATTTTGGAGCCTGTCCTCCCTCTAATCTTCCTTTGTAACAATATTCTTTGATTCTTGTGTTAAAATCTTCACTGGGTAAACTTCTAGGTTGTTAATCATGGCATTTAAATAAAATTGTTATATAAATAAAATTTGTATATTAAAAGGGGGAAAGGCTGGAGACATGGCTCAGCAGTTAAAAGTAAACCAATACAACTTGATGAGCTGGGGTGGATTGGAAGTGGGGCTTCCTTTTTCTGAGGAATAAGGGAGGGGGATGGAAAAGAGGGAGGAAGGGTGGGACTGGGAAATGAGGGGGGATGGGGCTATGTAAAGTGAATAAATACATTAATAATAATAACAATAATGTTGTTGTTGTTGTTGTTGTTGTTATTATTATTATTATTATTATTATTATTATTATTATTATTATTAAACTGGCTGCTCTTCCAGAGGGCCTGAGTACAGTTTTCAGCAACCACATGGTGCCTCACAAACCATCTACAGTGGGATCTAGTGACCTCGTCTGGTGTGCAGGCATGCATACAAACAAAGCCTTCGTACATAAAAGAATACTTAAAACAAACAAACAACTATAGTTTGATATAGACATTAATGTAGACATTCCATAAGAAAATTTTGGGTGTGCATGAGCGCCTGTCTGGATGGGAGTTGATATGTATGGAAGGCACAGATGCCGAGATCCGCACTTGTGTTTGGAGGCTGGAAGCTAACCTCAGATTTATTTCTCAGGACAGCTGTCTACATTCCTTTTAAAAAATGAAATGTTTCTGTTACGTGTATGAATGTTTTGCCTACATATGTGTATGTGTAGTACATGTGTGCTTTGTACCCATGGAGGCCAGAAGAGGGTCTTTGATTCCCCTGGGACTGAAATGATGGACAATTGTGAGTCACTGTAGGTCCTGGGAACCTGAGCTTGGTCCTCTGTAAGAGCAGCCGGTGCCCTTAACCACTGAGCCATCCCTCCAGCCCCCACCTCTTTGTTTATTGAGACGAGGTCTCTCACATGGTGCTTGACCAGGCTAGCTTAGCTGGCCAGCCAGTCCCTATTACAAACACATGGCACTGGCACTGTGCCTTCTAGGGATCGAACTGCTTCGCATGCTGGCAGCAAGCACTTCAGACTAAGCTATACATGTTTTCTTTTTTAAAACTCCTTTTTCAGCCAGGTTTGATGGCATATGCTGGTAGTTGCATCACTTGGGAGGCTAAGGAGGATTGCGAATTTTGAGATGAGTCAGAACTGTACCCTGGCTAGCCTGGGCTAAACAGTGAGACCCTGATTCAAAGTCAGAAAAAATTCCTATTACATCTGTGGTGGTTACAAGATTTGGTGAGTGTGTATTGTGAAGCTTAGACCAACTAATACTGTGGAGAAGATGTGGAGTTTGCGTTCAGCCTGTTGAATGAGGGAAGCCTTAGAATGCTAAGAAGGGATCGATGTCTCTCCTGAGGCAGGTGCTAGTGACATGTTAGTGACTCTTCTTTTTTTTTTAATTCTTTTTAATATTTCCTTATTTTTATTTATGAGTGCTCTATCTGCATGTACATATGTACTCCAGAAGAGGGCATCAGATCACATTATAGATGATTACGAGCCACCATGTGGTTGCTGGGAATTGAATTCAGGACCTCTGGGAGAGCAGACAGTGCTCTTAACCTCTGAGCCATCTCTCCAGCCCCATGTTAGTGACTCTTTAGTCACTGTTTTCTGACTGCCTTGGGTGATGTGTTAGTCAAACATTTTGTTCCTGTCAAACAGAGATACCTGAGTAACAAACTGAAGGAAGGATTATTCGGCTCTCAGATTCAAAGGCTTTAGACCAGCGGTTCTCAACCTCCTGATGTCTCAACCCTTTAATACAGTTCCTCATGCTGTCCTGACCCTAACCATAAAAGTATTTTTCTTGTTCCTTCATAACTAATTTTGCTACTGTTATGAATTGTAATGTAAATAATTTTGGAGCTAGAGGTTTGTCAAATAGGTTGCCCATAGGTTGAGAACTGCTTTGTTTAGAAAGTGGGGAGAAAATGCCTGTGTCAGCCAGGAGCCTTCTTCCTTCTTCCCTCTTATCTCCCAGGCTGAGAACCTCCGAGACAGTACTACCCATATTCCAAGATGGCCTTTTTTCTTGGCTCTTCTGGGAACTACTGTGCATACCATGCATATCATCATGTGTCATGCATTGTTAGCACATTAAAGACAACCTGAGAGGCACCAAAATGTGTGGGTGTCACATTGAGCAATGAAAACAAAGTACTTTCCTTTGGATTAATTTAACCCAGAACAAGCCCAAATTTGAATTCTCCCCTTAGCTCCCTGTGTCTTGCGGCTGTCTGTAGATGATGGCAGCTGGGCCGTGTGTGGTGTGGCTTGTGTGTATGACCTGTCTGCCTCTGTTCCTTTGCGTGCTGCCTCTGAATCCGTGCTTCCTGTAAGAAAGGGCTGGGACAGCACAGGAAACGTGGCCGGGGAAGGGATGAGGGCTTCTCTGTAGTTCTCTTTAACAGTTTTCAAGGGAAGAAGCCACTCTCTGACCCCAGCTGACTCCGACACCACAGACAGACAACAGACATCCACAGGCTGTTTTCAACATGTCCGGTGGATGTTTGTCTTAAGGTTGTTTCCCTCCTGTTTGCTCATTTCAGCAACGATTACCACAGCAGAAACACACACAGACCTTCAGGTCAGGCCATGCAAGAGTCCGTAACTTAAGATGAAAGCTGTGCATGTGGCTTATGCTTTGAAAGCTGACTGCATGGGACATCCATGATGCAGAAAGGCTGGTTATGTGTCCTCTCAAAGACAGGTTAAATACAGGCTGAGCAGTATGACAGCAGGTTGAGTATAGTCTTTGGTGACCTCAAGGTATATTGCTAGTTTTTGGTGAAGCCTGCCAAAAATTAGTCTCTGAGGTCAAGAGATACTTTCAGAAAAATGTATCACTGTACCATTCCAGAGGTAATGATAATTATGACTAAATAAGCTTATCAGATTTTCTGATAAAATACTAGAACTAATAATGGAATGTGTTCACATAGAAAAAAAAAAGACATTCCAGAAGTTCTTGACATACTGACTCAAAGGATGATTTCTAATAGTAGGGATGAAAATAAGAAAATTTGCACCCAGCAACCCCCTTGCTTAAGTACACAGTCTGAGCAGCAGATGAGAACGAACTAGTGACTACAGTGTGCAGAATTTAGTGTGGTGGTATGTATGGGCACCAGGAAAGTACGTCAGGTCACATAATTACACAGGATGGCTTAGTGCTGGGTAAGAACATGGTTGACTGTTGTTCCCTCAGGTTCCAGAACACTGCCTGTTACTAGTGCTCTATAAATGCTTCCTGTTTGGATGGCGACTGACTCTGTTCTTTGTCTAGCCCTTTAGGATGGCTGCTAGATAACGGGGCACATCTGGTGGGCCTGTGCTTCCCGGCACCCTCAGCAGCAGCCGTGGCTGCATTCCAGAGACGCTGCTGAGAGTAAGGTGCTGACATATAGACCTCTTCTACATGAGATATTTGTTAAGGAGATCTGTGAAAATCGTTTAATAATTACTTCTTTTAAAATACACTCAAGAAAAGCTTTGGCGTTTGAAGTATGTGGCCTTAGTTGTGGAGAACATGTGCCATGTTAAAAATTAAGATCTGGGTCCAGCCTGTTCCTAGTGGCTCTCAGCAGATTCCTTCACGCCTGCCTTGTAGTTATGTCCCCTTATCCTATCAGTCAGTGCTATTCTTCTTTTTAAAAGATTTATTCACTTACATTTTATGTCTGAACGCTAGTTGTGAGTTGTCATGCGGTGCTGGGAACCAAACTTGGGTCCTCTGCAAGAGTAGCCTGTGCTCTTAACCGCAGCTCCATCTCTCCACCCGAGTCCACGCTACTCTTGACTTGAGTCCCTAGTTTTGTCTGTTACTGAACATTGTATAAATGAAAACTTAGAATCTGTCAAATGATCCTTATTTTTATTTGAAATACCGATATATAATGTGTTTTATAAAATGTAGTGGAAGGCATTTCAAGAGACTGCTGAAACATGATTTCATCTTCTGTCTTTTATGCAAACCTCTGTAGACTGCAACTGTGGAAGTTGTTTGAAGTGTTCTGTTCCTCACAAAATTAAATACACCACAGGGAGTTTCCTCACCAGGCAGATCAAACAAAAGCTGTCTAGCGTATTAGCTCACCTAAGTTAAGTCTTGTTGGGTAGTAACTCCAGGGGGCTCATTCTGCCAAATGCAGAGGAAGCCTTTGGCCCTGATTTTGGGAAAGCTTCTTTTACAGAAATTATAGAAACTTGATTATCTAGAGACTATAATGTGATCATTTCTAGAGACCTTCTGGACAGTCTTGTCTGAGAAGACAGACAGAGGAGGCTGAGGAGGGAAATGACTGGCAGGACTGGGCTTCCCCCCACCCCCCAGGTGCCCTCCTACCTTGACTTTGAACACTGACTGGCTCCTTCCTATGCCTTCCCAGGGGGCAGGAATGGAGGACTCAGGTTGTTTTTGCAGTGGGGCAAGTTCCAGGTGCTGCTTTTCTACAGAGCTCCTGCTGCTGTCCTCAGCCTCGGCCATTGCTTTCCCGAAGTGGCAGTCTCTGAGCAGTTCATCTCTGTGTCTCATTCCTTCTTGTCACATGCCTTGTTCCGAGTGAGTGTGTCTGGCCAGTCTCAGGCTTGCGAGCTCTAGGGTCTTGTGCTGTCCTCTTGTTGGCCCCGAGCTCTGCCAGCGCTTGGTGAAGCCCTTGGACCTGCCATCAGCTTCTCAGTTTGAGTTTTTGCTTTGCTTCCTGTTGTTTGCTCCCTTTCTGCTCTGTGTGGAATAATTGATATGTGCACCCGTCACACAAATGTTCATCCCAAAGAATTTTTCCTAAGCTTTTGCTATTGCACAGGACAGATGTCCTCAAGACCCTCTGGCAAGTTTTCAGTAATCTTAAATTCACGACTTTCCCAGTGTCCCAACATTTTATCTCAGGCATTGGCTATTTGATCTGCAGTAGCATGGGCCAGCGGTGTAGAACATTTTGTATATTTCTATTGTACTCATCATGAATTGCCAAAATTAGTGTCGCATCACCTTTCATTCCTTCAGTGAGTGATCACAGTTTGACTCATATATTGTATACATAACAATGAAGTTATTAGTGAGCATTCTTCATATGTTAGCGCTCAAATTATACATGACACATGTGCAGGTCAGGGGTGTTCATGCTGTAGCTTTGAATTTTCAGGTGGCAAGTTATTGCATGGTAAGAAGCACCTGGTTGGGTTTGATCCTGGCTGTCTTACCGTGTTAGTGTACTACACTGTCTGAATGTGGCTTAAGGTGAGGGAAGCAGACCACCGAATGCAAGAGTTGAAGTGCAGCCTAGAGAAGGTGGAGGCCATCTCAAGGCTGAAGGCGAGGGACGCTCTGATGGTAGCAATACATGAAGGTCCAAAATGGAACAGGGACTAGAGTACCTCAGGAAAAAATGGAAGAGATGATTTAAAGGGGAACAAACCTTGAAAGGAGTGGTCATCATAATACCCCATGTGGCTGTGCACAGAGGACATGTGTGGAGCCTTTATGAGATTAACTCTGAATACATCTTTTACTTGCAACCATGCTTTAGGAGAATGGGGAAGAAAATATTTAGTGTCTGTACATATGTGGGGCCAGTGGGCGTGACCTAAGCCCATTAAGTCCTCCCCACTTCACAGTCAGAAGTCAGGGATGTTCTGCAAGAACAGCCAAGGGCTGACGTAGGGCCAGGACCCTTCAGTGGTGTGAAAATGGTTGCCTCAGGGGTCGGGATCTGGGGGTAGGAAGGAGTAATGCCAAGGAGTACAATTATTTTATGTCCAAGATTATCCTTTTCTCTTTCTGTCACAATTCATAAACAGTCTGCTTTCAAATCTCCATGGCTCAGCTAGGTGTGGTGGTGCACACCTTTAATCCCAGCACTTGGGAGGCAGAGGCAGTGGGTCTTCGTAAATTCAAGGCCAGCCTGGTCTACAAAATGAGTCTAGGACAGCCAGGGTTACACAGATAAAACCTTGTCTTGAAAAACAAAAACAAACAAACAAGCTCCACAGCTGTATCCTGAAAGATCTGGAAGCCATTCTTTTCTAGCTGCCCTTTGGGAACAGCCACCAGCCTCTCTCGTGTGAATTCTTGCAGTGTCTCCTCTGCGATTGTCCTTGTGCCTTGGATTCTCTTGAGCACACACACCATTGCAGTTTAAATAGCTTATGTTGCTTAGTGAGTTTCCCCAGCTACACACATCCTCCCATGCTCACTGTTTTCACAGCATTTATCACCCGTGCTTGGATTTATCTTATTTCTTGTTTTTCTGGCTCTATTGCTAGGTGGGTTGTCTTTTTGTTGTTTTCCCTCTGGCTCAGTTTTTCTTTATTTCCAGCTTACCACAGCACTTGGTATATGGTAGGCACTGCTTAAACAGTTGTTAGATGCGTATTTTTATAAAGTTTAAAGTCAGTTAGCTGGTGCCCATCAGAGTTAGTCATCAGCACTCTGGAGGCTGAGGCAAAAGGTTTACAAGACTGAGCCCAGCTCTGGCTCTGGAATGAGACCCTGCGTTTTAAGAGTCAGGTAAAATATCAGCAGCTCCCAGCTGTTTGCGGTGTTACTGTGAGTTCTGCCGTTGTCCTGCTTAACCACCCACAGCAGTGGGAGATGGAAAGCCAGAGGGTTCATTTGGAAAACAAAACAATAAAACATGTCCTGAGAATGACACATTGTAAAAAAGTTCTTGCTAACCTATCATCCTAGCACAAATATTTATAGTAGTGTTCCAGGTAAGGGCTATGACTGTGGCTGCTGAGCTGTGTTTTAAAGTCTTAGACTCTGAGTATAAAGGCACCTCATAAATGTCTTCTGAGGAGCAGAGGCCTACAGTTCTAGCTATGGAACGTCCTGGAGCTGACTCCTTGTTAGAACGGTTCATGACATGCTTGGCTGCTGACTGAAGTGTCTCATCTTTCCTAGCTGTATCTCTCTTCCAACTATTCCTTCAGGACACTTAGTGATGTCAAATCAGTGACATCATGTATGTTTCCATAGCTACGGTTCTGATTTCATACACATGTGGTTAGAACTCAGCAGCAGGGGAAGTTGAGTGTGGAAGGGAAGTTCTTTACCCTAAAGCAGATGCCTGATTAGCAGGAGAAATATGAGGGGCAAGTGGGTTACATGCTCTTCCTTCTCAGTGCTGGGGGGACCCAGCATCACAGAAATCACCCAGAAGCCAGCCTCTCCACATCCCAGTTCTTAGATAGCTCATTGTGCACAGTGTTTGGGTCTGGAACCCGAGCATAGCTCAGCTCACAGTACTTAATATTGTGGTACCAGTTTTCACTAGGAAGCGAACTGATTTTTGTCCTTGGTTTCGTTGGCCTGGGCTTGGCAGCATCCAGTTAGTTCCTGGATGGCTAAAGCAGGAGTGTTGTGGGCTCCACAGAGCCTGGCTGCTTGGGAGATGCTGCCTAAAGTTATGTCCAGGAAACAAAAATATGTTGTTTGAATATTTAGCTAATTAGAGTTTAAGAGTTCTAATAATGGAATTTGGGGTGTCCGGGGATTGTTTTTTGTGCTTTCCCCTGGATTTGCAGGTGTTTTCTTCTGTTACTGGTCTGTGTAACTGAAGCCCTGGGTCCTTCCCGCCGGGTCTCAGACCTCTTGTCTAAAGGCGCTCCACTGTGTCATTTTGAGGGGGGAAATGAATTGGAGGAGAACATTACCTAAAAGACCAGGCAATATACTACGTAAGAATAGCCTGTGTTGTTATTCTAGTCCTAAATCTCATTAATTTTCTTACTGTCTTGGGAACTGGGTGGTTCTAATTTTGTGAATTTAAGATTAAAAAATCTTAAAACAATTGGTATGGGCTAGGATCTTTGAAATTAAGCACTACTGTTCGCCGCTCTTGCTTTAATAACTAATCAAATAATGCTATAAAGGTGTCCTATGGCATTGAACAGATAGACGTTCCTTGTAAACAGGGAGATGTGGAAAGTGACTAAAGGATTCTTTTCTGAGTGCAGATTCCTCTCTAGATTATTCTGGAGACAGATCGATGGTGGCTTGTTGCAGCTTTCTGCCCTTGTCCTTGGCGTGTTTGTAAGGGTACAAGTAGTTTGCATAAGGGCTGCAGGCACTTTAACCAAGAGGTGGGCGAGAAAGCTAAGAAAAATAAAGGCTAATGGCCAGCTAAGAATTTTAGAAGGTCAAGCCAAAGGCTCAGTGGTTGCCCTGGGCATTTAGGTTCATGTCTCTCTTGCAACCTCTTTGAGGAGGCTGAATTATCATAGGTGGCTAGAGTTAGTATATTTTACTGCTCTAAATACGCCATTTGTGTGTGCATATTCATGTATTCAAGTGTGGGTGGAAAATTGTATTATTTCTGGCTTTCTTTGCTCCTTCTAGTTTCTTTTACTTTAAAAAAAGTTTCAAACAAAAACATGTACTATATACAGAAGTAAAATTTCTGTGAATTGAATGGATGAGATCAAAGTAGCCCAAGGGTTTTATATGAAGATATGGGAAACTTGTTTAACTTTGGGGATGCAGAAAACCACAGAACATGTGGTTCTGAGAGAGCCACATCTTTGAACATGCCTCTCTCCACCTGAACTCAGAATGGCCGAGCTAACGTCACAGCCCTGTAGAATACATGTTTTTCATTAGTTAGCATCCTTCTGAGTGGAGCTGCTGGCAACATTGACAAACTAAGTACAACCGAGAAAGGCACTTAGAAATAGTTCAGCTGTGTCATAATAAACCTTTATCTTGTGTTCCTAGGGGTTGAAGAGATTAATGACAATTTGCCAGAAGCACTTTCCTACAGATCCATCCAAATGTGTGGAGTACAATGCGCTATGAGATCTATGTGTACGTAACAGGAGGACTCTGCACCCTCGTGCGGCCCTCTGGCCTTACTGCAGCAGCGAAGGAAGAGCTCCGCAGGAGATTCCACCTGGCCTGACACGGCTCTTGCTGATTTTAAGAACTATGTTGACTTTCACATGGTATTGGGCTGCAAACTAATTTTTGCGTCTTGCTTTCATGTTAATCAGTTGAAAAATTAAGTTCTAAAGATACTATCCATAGTTAAATGTGTAGCCAACAACCACCATAAGAAGGGGTTTGAAATGACTGTTGTCCCCAAGACCCACAGTGTGTCATTGGATAATTAGAAACATTTGAGGGTGGGTTTAAACTTTTGTAATTATTGTGATTTGCACATTTTCCTATGTGGTATTTATAGAAGATATGTATATTTTTCGAATCTCAACAAAAGTGTGGGGCCATTGAATATTCCTTTACAGTCTTAAATGTTTTTGGAGTTTTGCCATCTTGCCAATAGAATGTAAATGTTATTGTTAAGAGTTATTTTTCTTGTGTTTCAGACTTGCTTTTATTTCTAAGCAGAGTATGTTTGTCACCTTTCTGGACAGAGAGAATGAATAGGAGATATAAGGTTGAAAAGCAAAGATGGTATATTATACCAGTGTAAGTTCAGAACATCAGCACATCAAGGATAGGGTGAGAAATGGGCCTTGGAGGCAGCTGAGAGTGACACCCTCATGACCAGGATGCTGAAGAGTTGTGTAGTTCCTGGCCTCACCCTGCCACACTCAGCCTTCACTGGTCTCACCAAAAGGGGACTTGCTCAGGTCTTACAGAGTGGAGCTTTGATCCTGAAATTCCCCCCACTGCTGCAGTGCTGAGATGGCAGAACCAAGGCAGTAATGTGGGGAATGGGTTGTTACCTGCAAAGTCGATGTGGTGTCAGAGAAGTAAGACTGCAAGGGCCACATTGGACCATGTTCTAACAGAACAGCTTTGGCGAATGGCTCCATCTTGCCGGCCTCTGGCTTCCTTGTCTGACTGATGGTAAGAGTGCATACCTCACCTTGTTACTGTGTAAGTAAGATGCTGAGCCCACTGTCTGGCAGACAACAGAGGTCATTATTATTGCTTGACATTATTACTGTAGAGCAAGGGACTTTATGGGGCCCTGTGGCTACAGTGGAATAGTATGTACTTGCATAATGACAATGATAATGATTGTATTAACAGCAATAGTAGTAAATGATGGAATCATTGTAAGGTTTTCCTGTCTTCATTTTCAGAGAGTGGGGGCTGAAGGTCGCTGGAGGCGGCTCCAATTCACAGTTGCTTATGCTGGTCTCTCTTGAGAAAAAGTGAAAGTCACTTTTGCCTACTTGGAGTCCAAGGCTGTGCATAGAGGAGGCAGTCTCTGGCAGTCACTTGAGGGTGGTGGTTGTCTTGGGCTGAGGCAGTGTTCCCCTCCCCTACTGTGGAAGCCTTTTCTTATGATAAAGTTAGAACTTAGGAGATTTGCAACAGATTCCTCCCTGTGGCATGTGGTTTTGTTATGAAGATTTTCTTTAGAAATATTATTGGATAATGCCCAAATCACTTACTCTTCATCCACTAGCAAGTCACACAACATGGTAAGTAATTGTATTTTGTCTCCCTTTCTGTTGTTAATATTACACATGAAGAAGAAACTATATTTTGTGACATCTGTACTCCTAAACTTGATCAGTGTGGGCTGGGTCTTTATTTTTGCAGGAGGAGTATATATTTTACAGAGTGTGACTTTAGCCATTCTGAGTTTGGGTGCAGAGAAACATATTCTAATATGTGGCTCTCTCAGGAAATTAAAGAAGCTATATAGAAACTCCTGGGCTGTGTAGAAAAAATGATCTTTCATTCAAGTCATGGAAATTTTATGTCTGAATATATAATTTATTTTTGTTTCAAACTTTTTAAAACAATAAATACATACCTTTCCTTTTATACAGTCACAATTCTAATTGACTATAGCTCTTTCTATCCTCCTAGCCATAGAACTGGGATTTTCTGTATTCAGATTTAGTAAAAACACCTTTTTTTCTTTAGAAATAAGTGCAGATGCTGCTTGATTCATTGTAGGATTAGTCCTGATCATGTATGTGAACATACAGTCCATTGAAAATGCGTTTAATACACTGGGCACGGTGGTGAATGCCTGCAATCTCAGCACTTGGGGAGGCAGAGGCAAGCAGATCTCTGAGTTTGAGGCCAACCTGGTCTACAAAGCAAGTCTAGGATAGCCAAGGCTCACAGAGACTCCTGTCTTGAAAAACAAAACAACAACACACAAAAAAGGAAAGTGTATTTAATGCTCCTAACTTAAGCAGCTTGTCGTGGACTGTGCTCAGAACAAAACCATCCAACACAGAGCCCATTTTTATAGTAAAGCATTAAAAGCTCATATACTCTTTTGAATGTGGTATAGCTGCTACGGATCCATACCAATCGTTTTCTCTGAAGATCAGATTTGATGGGTCATTGCAGGGGGGCACCCCCTATAAGAGAGGATTGTACTGTGTGGCTAACCTGGTAGAGACCCCACATTGTGTTCCAGAGTACAGTTTCTACTGTGTGCCTACTGTTCTCCCACTTGGTAAGGTGAGAGGTTGTAACTGGAAACTCGTTTCCTAGGAGTGTCTCTGGCAGCTGAATGGAGTTTTTGCAGTTTAACAGCAGCACGCAGTCTGGAATGGCAGTGTTTGAGTGCTGGAGGTGGGATCAGGGAAATAAAGCGGTGGCTGAGAATTGTCTAGATACAGTAGAAGGGTCAGGTCCTGGGAGAACAGAGTGAGTTGGGCAGTGGTTACTAGTGGATTGGGAATCTCTCCAGGTCTACAAGGACTGGGCAGTAGGTCTGATAGTGGGACAACTCGTTACCATGGAGATAGATCTTCCCTCTGGTGCGTTTCAACCTAGTTCAGGACTCTAAGCATGCTAGAGTTTGACCTCAGGAAATCATTTAGGGATGCAAACCTTTGTTACTGCTGTTGAAGAGGAATTCTGAAAATGAATAGCTTGGGAAAGACAGAAACGTTTCCCAGTCTTTGGGAAGCTTGGATTTGGGCATTTGAGTGTAGTTCCTTTCCTGGCACACAGTCCCCACTAATGCTTCTCACCACAGAAGGGGGCTTGAGCTGAGCTCTGAGCATCTTGAGCAGATAACTTAACGGGTTGTGCCTTCTCCCTGCCACAGTCTTCTCCCACAAAGCCCCTCAAAGCATAACTTTATCCTCTAGAAATTTATGGTATGGCATCATATTGAGAGTCTTGAGCCGAAAAGCACTTTCTCACGGTATATTGATGGAAGAGTTTCCAGCTGTCCAGAGAGCCGAGGCCAGCACAAGTCTCCAGAGGGCCGCTTCGGAAAACTGCTGTGGTAACTGATTTTCATCACAGTCTCTGCAGTTGCACTGGCTGAATTTTAACCACGGGAACATTAATGGTTAACAATAACAGAGCCTTTTGAAAATTTAAAAACAAACTCTGGTGGTGTGGAGGAAGTAGGGAGTGCAGTGTGGCTGGATAGCAACAACAGCTCGCTGTGAGCTGAGCCCAGCTAAAAGTTTGGAGTTGTGCTCATAAAAACAAACAACCAACAACAAAAAGACCAACAAAACAAACAAATAAAATAAATGCTTTATGCATTGGCCAAAGTAGTTTCCAAGCACTCAGGGAGGCAGAAGAAGGCAGATCACTGAGTTCGAGGCCAGCCTGGGCTACAAAGAAAGTCCAGGACTGCCAGGGCTACACAGAAAAACCCTGTAACCAAACAAAAAAACCTGAAACAGCAAGAAATACAACCTACCGCCTGCCAAAAAATCAAAAAACACAACTGACTGTGTGTGTTTTCCACATTTTAAACCGGAATACTTTACAGAGCATGCTTGAACTAAGCTGTGCCCTGCCACTTATGACTGTAGTTTAACTAGGCCACTCATCTTGGTTAGTTTCTTCCCTATCCTGAAGTCCTGCTCTGAAATAACTGCCTTTCCCCTCCTCAGCGGCCAAGCTGCGTGCATGCCGTCATGCAGAGGAGAGCAGCGGCTTGGGAGTTTCCGTTTTCTTTTTGGGTGTTATTTGGTGATCTCAGCTTTATTCACTGAGCTTCCTGCATGGCAGCTAAGTCATCCCCACAGGCTTTCAGCTGCAGCTTTACAACCTGTCAAAATCAAATGGCCTTTGCACTTAGAGTGCTCCTCTTTGAAGACTTAGAGAACATTATGACCTATGGGCATTGCAGCTTGAGCTTGGCTGACACTTTGTGTCCTCCTGTGAAGCTGGAGTTGAAGGTGTAGATTTGAGTGTTTCTGACGCTTATAACACAGAGTATGCTTTAAGATCCGGTTCTCACATGTATACCCACACATGGGAGGATTAGGACAAGCGCTGCCTGGCCATGTCTTAGGCAGTATGTGTTCCTGTTCTGTGTTTTGTTGTTGTTTGGTGGTGGCGGTGGCGGTGTGTGCACGAACACATCACAACATCTTCCACCTTGTCTGAGACAAATGGGATCTGTGGTTTTACCTCTGCATCCTCCATGCTAGCTGCACACAGGGTTCTGGGCATCCTCTTCTCCACCTCCTGTCCTCTTGTAGGAGCGCTGTAAGCGCCGGCTTTCCTGTGTCTGGCTTTCCTGTGGACTTTAGGATGTTAGACTCAGGGCCTCATGAATGCGCAACAAGTACTTTTAAAAAATAGGCAGATTGTGACGCTCTCTCAGTTGACAGCCTGCTAATACATTGTGGAAGCTGATTATAAGGAATTATTAGCCGAGTTAAGGAAGGAAAGGACTTCTTGAGCGAATTTAGAGCAAAAGGTGTTTACTCCTCTTTAACACACCAGTAACACTTGGCTTGTATGGTTGGTGTGAAATTTAGCAGCTTATGAAGTCGTCTTAAGTACGTCTAGGGTAAGTTAGATTTGCTTGGGTTTGTGTGCCTTCGTGACTTGGCTTTGCTTGCCGTCCATGTTTGGCGTGTTCAGTGGAAGTTTCAGCCTCTGGTTTTCACTGTCTTACATAGTCGTGGTTCGTGTGAGTCATTCCACTTTTGCATGAACCCTGCGCATGCCCTCCTTGCTGGGTATACATGTCTGTAGATACTGTACCAAGATGAATGTATGGTAAGCATACATTCAGCTCTAGGAGACCTTCCGAGCAGTTCCCATCTTACTTCTGGGGTTTGAGAGTTTAGTTTCTCTGCATCTGCTCACATTCGCTGTGCCTACTGTAACCTTGGTTTTAGCATAGTGTTACACTGGGGTTTAATTTGAACTTGCCTGATGACTAGCGTAGTTGAGTACCTCTTTGCTGTGCATGCCGTTTTATGACGGCTCTAATCAAGACTGACTTCATGTCTGTTGTTTTCCTGCTGCGTTTTGTACACATTCTTGCTAATTTACAGTTGCGTGTACATTCTCATAGACACAAGTATTGTATGTCTCTGAGGCTGACGTGTTGTGCTAAGTAATTGTTAACAGTAGGAACCTAATCTTATAGCCAGCTTGAATATTGATAGAAGCTTTTCAGCTATCTTTAAGAGACCCCATAGAAACCAACTCATATGTCAATCTTTTAAAAACATTTATAGAAGTCTTATTCTTATGCTTGTATTTTGACAGCATGTATTTAAAGACACCATACTTGGACAGTACCTGTGGAAATCAAAACAGAATCTGATCCTCAGAAGGAGAGTTAGAGATGGTGTGAGCTGCCATGTGAACGCTGGGCACTAAAGCTGGCTCCGCTGTAGGAGCAGCAAGTGTTCTTAACCACTGAGCCAGCCCAACGCAGTATGTCAGTTTTAATGAAACTTTTTTTCTCTTGTTTAATGGTATCATCATAGTAGCATTCCTTAATCCTAGCACTTGGGAGGCAGAAGCAGGTGGGCCTCTGTGAGTTCGAGGCCAGCCTGGTCTACAAAGCAAGTCCAGGACAGCCAATGCTATACAGAAACACCCTGTCTTGAAAAACCAAAACACAAAACAAAGCATAGGATTTGAAAGAAGAGGGAATTGTGAATTTTTGCACTTTCTGTAAAATCCTAGTATTTTGTTACTTGTTTATTTGTATCTGTGTGTCTGTGAATGTAAGCTCACGCGTGTGGGTGTGTCTACACCTGTGCACACTTGTGGAGGCAGAAGACGGCATTGTATACCTTTGAGCAGAGTCTCTGATTCTGGGGCTCACATGAATCCACTTGACAGCTTTGAGGTTGCTGTCCTGACTACCTTTTCCCTGTCTTATGTAGCGGTGGCCTTACCTTTTTCTCACACCAGTTGACTTTTGGCAGCCATCTTAAGAACTGTATCTGCAAGCTTGCCAGCATTCTTCCTTAGCACTCAGTGGAAACAGTGCTTCCTGCCACTCTCTGGTAAATGATTTTGTTTTTATATTCTCCCCCTTTCCCACAATGCAATATAAATCTCACAAGGATAAACATTCATATCCGTTTTGTTTACTGCAGATGTGGGAAGAGCAGTCTGGGATGGTTGCAGGGTCTTTGACCTGAGCCCTAGGAGGATGGAGCTGCCTGTAAGTCGAGGGAGGCCATTGGTGGAGCATGTTTGGAGGGGAAGGTCAAGAGTTCAGTTCTGGACATTCATCATGTTAAGCATGTGGCTGAGGAGGAGGCAGTAGAAAATACAGGTTGAAGGAAGAGGTCCAGAATGGATGGGAAACACTGATGTCATCAGAATAAAGGTGACATAGTAAACCTTGTGGTCACATGTGTGTGTTCTGGTTTGAATCTGAAGTTTCCCAGGAGGCTTATGGTCCCCAGATGGTTGTGCCCTGTTGGGAGGTCGTGGAACCTTTGGGCCTTAGTATAAGTAGTTTACATCTGCCTCTTGTTTGAGTATTGTGTTTTGTGGTCCGGTCAGCCAAGAGTCAAGATGCCTTTGCTTGCAGGGTCCTGCCTTTGTGCTTTCCCTGCTATGATGAACTGAAGTCTAAATAAAACGGAGTCAAATAAAGCCTCTTTCCCTCAGGTTGTTTCTCTCAGGGACTTTCTAATTAATAGTGATGCAAAAGTACACAGAGCCAAAAAAATTGTCGAGAGTAAGAGTCTAAAACCAGAGCTGTGGGACACTTGAAGGTCAGGGAGGTGAAGATAAGGAGAGCTTTGGGTTGTGATAGGAGAACACGGTCCATGTGAAGGTGTTTCAGTCAAGTAAGGAGCATCGTCTATATGCAGTGCCTGCTGCTAAGTTGCACAAAATGACAAAAGACAGTTAACTGTTGCATTTGGCATCATGAAGAGCCCACTGTGATGACTAGACTGGAGTGGAAGGGACAGTGCTGAGAGGAGTGCATCTTAGGGAAGATGCACATGAGAGAAGCAAAAGGAACCTACTCGCTTATGGGGATAGAATCTTAAAATGCATTGCTACGTAAAAAAAAAAAATCCCACTACCGGTGTGTGTGTGTTTTGTACACACGTACATGCACTTGAACCTCTAGACTATCAGTTACTATCAATGCTTTTGTAATATAGGCCTTTTGGATCTTGGCTGAATAGGAATGACTTTGCTGGGAGCATGGCTTGGTGTAAGCCAGGCAGGTTATACCTCAGTGGCTCTTCCACCTTTGCCTGCTAGCTCCTTAAACAGGGTCTGAGTGAGAGCAGCTGTATGCATATTTATTGTTAGAGCGTCCCTGAGATTTGCCTTAATCTCCTCTGTTTAATGTTGGTAGAGTTCCTTGCCCTTTAAATATCCACCCTGTGCTGCTTTTTCTGATCCACAAGCGCCTAGGATTTTGAGGACATGGATTCTGTACCAAGTGTGCAAAGCCTGGATTGAAGCCGCTCAAGTGGACTTGCACACTTCTTTGGATAGTTTTGTATGGTTTTTAAAACAGTTATTCTGGGAAGTCAAGGGCTGGATATTTTTTAACATTTTCTATAGGATTAGGATGTTTACTTTGTGTTCTCTAGGAATCATTGTTGACATTATATAAGAGAGAGGAAGAGGTAGGGTTGTGTGTGTGTGCGTGTGCGCATGTATGTGTGAAAAAGGAACAGGAAGCATGATCCAGTGCCATCTTTTTGAGTTTCAGTTGCTTACATATGATGGCGTTTAGGGCAGAAGTTCATTTCTGGCGTCTTTATGCATAGCATATTTACAGGAGGCTTTTTTTTTTCCAAGTGATTATTTTGGGGTGCTCTGATACTCTCCTAAGAAGTTTCCCAGGCACTAGTAATCACTGTCGTATTAGCTCACTTTTGGACAGGTCCAGATTCTTGGTGCATTGTTGCTCTTATTGGCAGGCTCTAGCCTTACTCTAGTGATCAGGAAGGGCTTTTCATCCAGAGTGTTCCTGGAGGCTAGACTTCCAGCTTCCTGCTAGGCAAGATGTCTGTCAGGCTAGGGGTCAGGGATACACTTGCAGCAATCTGCTAATGTACGCCAGTAACCATATGCCTTATTTGGGGGAACTTTTGTATATGCAATAAGAGGTTGCTTAGATGGTATGATCTAGAGGGTGGATAATTAATACCAGAAAACTAGCCTCTATCAAGCCAACAAGCTCATCTTTCTCATCTGGCAAGCTAGTAATACCAGGCATGGTTGGGAGTGTGTGGTGGTACATGACAACACTTGGTCTGGAGGTGAAGATTGTGAATTCAAAGCTACATGGGCCGTGTGCTAAGTTTTAGGTTAACATGGACTGAAGAATGAGACTGTCTCAAGAAACAAACCAAAACTAAAACATACACCATGGGTAGACTTATGTTAAAGAAAATAGAGTTTGGTATACCTCACATGTAGATTTCTGGAGGGTGTCATGCATCTATCATTTAGGAACAAACAGTGTCCAGGAGGCGACTGGGGTGTTTTCATTTTGAAAATGCTTTAATAAGTGTTGACAACACTGTTCTGCAAAATGTAAAGGTACTATACAAATTCTTAATACAAAAAGAATAAATTAAAAGCAGATTTCTTTTTTTAATTCTGCAACTTTGTCTACAACGTACATCTTTTTCATTGATTACAGTTGAACAGAATCCAGTAAAATCATTTTACATGCTCTACAGTCAGTTTCAGGAGCAACCTAATCTTTCCCCCATTATTAAACTAGAGTCCATTTTACACAACTTGTAATAAACTATTGACATGAATGGATATGTAAAACTTTACACCTAGTTAACTAAGCAGTAATTGGTCGTCTGATAGCACCTGGATGAGGTTTGCTATATAGTTAGAACTAAACTAATACTGAATGAAAACAAATTGGGATTTTAACAGTTTCAACACTCACCTGCATATAACAAAAGAAACCAACCTGGCTCACAACAAAGTCTGGCGGAAACAGGCAATTTCTTACATGTATCCAAAGACTCCAATAGAGGCCTTGGATCAGACTGGGGGCTTCATAGTTCAACTTCTTTTAAAGAACTGTGGATCTGTAAAGAGTTTGCAGGTGCTTGAATACAATACCTAGAGCGTTCATCACCACACCGTTTGTCATGTCAGTCTCAAAGGACTAATGTGTATTATGTACATTGTATCAACTGAACACAGCTAAACAGTAAAACCTGTTTTACTTAATCTCTGTCCTTACTCCCAGACTCTCATTCCATTCCCCTCTGCTCCCCAAATCGATTACACCTAGATTCCTTCTGCCTCTCATTGATCCGAAGGAATTCAGAGCTGATTTTTGAACTGCCATGTTATAACCTGTAACCGCGTAACCTTGTCTTGTTCTTTGTTTCCCTTTGGACTTTTCCTGTTGTACCATAGTTCAGTCTAACTATTCAGGCATCTCCTTTTGGAAGAAAGAAAACTGACACAGTGTGTCACATTTCCTATTAGGTAAGGAAGAAAAAAAAAAAATCCCCAAAGAAACCTGTATTTTGTAGCTACTATCATCAAAAATAAAATAAAAAAAGTAGCCCCGTCTCCGTCAAGCCCCAGGTTCGTTTTGTACCATCATATCCAGTTCCTACCAGTCGTACAGGGTTTCCCCTGCAGTGTCGAGGGAGCACACTGCTTCTGGAAGCCAGCCAGGCTCAGCTCTGGGGTACCCAGCCTTGAATGGGCCATGGGAAACAGTGGAGGTGGCCCCAGGCTGTATGGTATGAATGTTCCTGCCTGCTGGAAATGCTCCTACTTTATCCCAGAGCTTTCCAACCACTGCAGAGTGAGCAACAGGGTGGCTTATCCGTCTCTTACCTTCCTGCTCTGGCAGAGTCTACGTGGTTCTATGGTTTACATACATGAAAAACAAAAGGTTTTTCTTTTGATGTCACAGCTAACTTTTAGATTTGGTTTCCCACAAAAGTCTTCCCACCCTGGCTCCTGGTTACCTTTCACACAGGAAGTCATTACAAAGGCAATCCCTGCAAGCCCCCCTTACACTAACACATACTGCCTCCTCGGAGACTCTTCTGTGCCATCTTGAGTAACCCAACTAAGACTGCTGGTTAGTTATTATAAAGGTAATTCTGAGGCCTCGGAACAGTGATGGCTTTTTGGTTGTGTGTTAAGCATAGCTCAAAACACATGTAAACGAGCAACTTGCAGGCATGCTTTTTATTTTATTATTATTTTTTTCTTTTTTTCTTTTCTTTTTTCTTTTTTTTTTTTTCTTTTTTTTTGGCCTTTTATCCTCTAGGTATCTGTGGACAGAGGTGGTCAGTCACGGACACTGCTGGAGGGGGCTGGGCCCTTTGAGAGCTGAGCTGTTTCAACTCTGCTCTGCCTGCTGGCTGGTAGACACAGGTAAAAAAGCTTCCTACCTAGGGGCATCCTCGGGTTCTCTGACTAAATGACACACAGGAGAGGTCTATCCGAGTTCTTTGTCACACAAGTGTTAACAAACATAAATGAGCCAACAACAGGAAAACACTGGACTAGATTGCAATGTGCTTTTTTTTTTTTTTTTTTTGCTTGGTTTTCCATAAAAAAGATGAAATGCCTTGTACAAAAAGGAAAGGTTACACTTTACTGGTTGTTTTAACGAGAGAGAACTGCTTTTGGCAATGGTCACCTTTATCTTCCTCCCAATCCCAAAAGGAAAAGCAGCTTTGGGGGCACTGGCTGAGGCCCCTGCATAGGGTGGTCCTACTAGTACCCTGCTCCTGCCAGCCTCTGCTTCCCTTCGTGTCCAGACAGAGTCTGAGTCTGCCAGGCCAGTCAAGCTGCCTTCGTCTTCACTGTCCTGCTGGGTTTGTTTCTAGGCTCTTAGGTCGGGAGGAGCGGACTGCTACAGGTCATAACAGGACATGATTACGAATGGTTGGCTTCCACTTGTGCTGCATAGAAGCAGTTTAGAGTTGAAAAAGAGATTTCACTGAGGAGAAGTGTGTCCCTCTTGGGCCCCTCCTATCTGTTTATTGTTGACTGTGTCTAATCTTTGGCAGCATAGAACCGATGGTGGAGCTCTGGTCTTCCCTTCGCACGCTTCCCCTTAGGTACTCTTGCTGGCTGTCTCACTACAGAATAGTTCAGGTGTAAACTGAATATTCCCCATAAGACGTCCTCCACTTGAAGCACTCAGTTGGCCTAGGGTGGGAGCTGGACACAGCCTCACAGTCTCTGTACACAGGTAGGTCTTTCTTTTTTCTGTTCTCTACCAATGCTTCTCTTCCACGGGAATTGCATGTGTTGGCTTCCCTGACAGTTCCTGGCCTGGGGCTGTCACGGGCCAAGGGAAACCACCAAGATGCCATTGAGGCTTGTTGTCTGGCTCTCTGGGTAAGAGAGCCAGGGGACACACAGTGGGATCGGAACCTTCCAGAATGTCTCCTCAGTCAGGTTTTTTGAGGGTGAAGGGGATGTGGAGACAGGAGAAAAAAAAAGTGCTGAGGGCCGAAGCTGGTGCAGGTGACAGTGCGTCTGGGTAAGGCAAATGAGAGGCAGTGAGGTGACTCAGAATGGCGTTGAGGCGGTCAGATCAGGCCTGGCCAGCTCAGACGAGGGTCCCAGGCTTGGCTTGTTCCTGCCCGTACCATTGGACATCAGCTAGCTCTGGATAGAGGGGAGAATCCAGGAAGCAGCTGTCACTGTAGGTCCTGTGGGTCCAAGAGAGACGACAGAGTTAGAGGAGAGCGGCACAGATGGGCCCAGTTCAAGGTGCGTGGGCAGTGACATGAGCTGTCTTCCCTGCCCGCACCGTAGTCTCCATGGCAGTTGGTGTACGCAAGGTGTTCAGAGACCGTAAGAGTCACATAAAAGGATCTCCTGAAGCCTCAGGAAATGCAAGTGGTGGTCTTCAGGGGCACGTGGGAACCTCAGAAATTCTCGTGTTCAGGCCCAAGTCTGGACATGTTGTTGTTGGCCTGGAATGCACTACTATTGGGAACTGTCACAGTCCCACAGGTGGTCCTCGGATGCAGCCACAGCCTTGGAGCCCCTGGGGCTGTATCGCTCAGGATGACTTCCTGCATGACAGCCAGTGGCTTGCCTTACATCAGACCCCAAGACTAAGTGCACATCTGTGGTAAATTACCACTGTCCTGGAAGAACATTCAAAATGTGAGCCTTCCCTCATGACAGTCTAAACTGAGTTTTAAATGCTTTTTAAATCAATACTGTTGTGATTTTATAAAACTACTTTTGGTTTTTTTGAGACAGGGTTTCTCTGTGTGGCCTTGGCTTTCCTAAACTCACTTTGTAGACCAGGCTGGCCTCGAACTCATAGCTATCCACTTGCCTCTACCTCCCGAGTGCTGGTTTTGAAGGCGTGCACCACCATGCCTGGCTTATAAAAGTGCTTTTAAAAACGTACATATTATAAAAATAGTTTTAAAAGCCACAGGGCTGGGCCGCTGTAGAAAGCATGCTTAGCATATGAGAGTCTTGAACTTAATGCTGAGTACCAAAAAATAATGTAAAATACAGATGCGTTTCTCTCTACATAGAAAAATAGAAGAAAACAGGGATTTCTCGTGGTAAGTATTATTAGTAGGTCAAATGGGAGCGATGCCTAAGAATCAACAAATGCTCATGCAGCTGAGTGTCTGCAGCCCTACTCACTTAAAGAGGCCTCTAGCTGTCCCTGAGCTACCCTTCAGTTCCCATGTCTGTGTGCCAGGGGCATACCTTGGGGATTGGTGCCAGGAGGAGATGGCTAGGCCACTTTAAAGAGTATCTTAAAAGCCTCCCGGGTCAGTGCACTCTGAAGACAACCAGCCACTTTGCTGCCACTGAGTATTCAATGTTTTGTAAATATCCCCCTCTGACCCAACAAAGTCCGCAAATGCTAGAAAAACCTCAAGCCATCTCTGAGTATTCTGGTAGGTTTCCACGACAGTCTTGTGCTTGGGAGCACTGGAAGTATATGAGGTTAATTCTGATTAAATATAGCTTTAGAAGCAAAGGAGAGGCCCTTGGTTACGATGCCAGTCATGGGTGTAATTGCATGTATCTGTATGTTGGGAGTAAATGAGTGGATAGTTATACTCAATCTGAAAACATTGTCTCTCCCCCATTGCAAAACTGGCTTTTAAACGTGTCAGAAGGACTAGGAACTTTTCATGGGAAAGGTGCTTGGACTCTGCTAGAGACATGCAGTGCTCCTAGGCAAACAGCGTCTTCATAGCACTCAGACGCCTACAGAGGAGCACGTGACCGACCGAGTGCTGCCAGTCAGATCTCCAGCCACCTCATGGTGCAAGGTGGCCAGGTAGCATTGAAAGCATGAGGGTGCTTGTTTCCTCACCGTGCATGGAAACATCTAGAGAGCTCTGGCCTTAGCTTTGCCTCAGTTTCCCAGGGTAACCAGCTTCTACATGCTTATTCAATGAAGCTCCTTGAACTGATCTCGCTTTCCAATGCAGCAAATTCAGTACAGCTCCCTAGACTTGTGTGTTTCCGGTACAGTTGTGAGTCTCCTGCGGGCATTTTCCTGACTGCAACCTTGAGTACAAGGAGTCAAGCCAACATGTGCTTCTGAAGGTGAAGCACTCTCAAGTCATGTGTTGCTGTCTTCTACCTGAATAGTCCCTCAGAGTGTCACCTATTCACGCCCATAGAGCACATCTTAGAAAAATAGCATCCCACACAGTTTAATGCCACAGAGCATGTTCGAATCTCTTGAATGCTGGATCTTAAATAGTCTGGGGTTAAATCAGTTTTTTAAAAGTGAGTACTAATGAAATATTGAGCAATACCTTTTCCCCATAGCACCCTATGAATTGAAAAGTGGGATTTCACTCGCCAACTAACTGAACATATTTGGGTCGGTGAATAGTGCTGAGGGTCAGCGGCCATAAAGCCAGGGTGGTAAGACCTCTGTATCGCATATCATGCTCAGTTGCTGGTCCATGGTGTTACTTTGGTTCATTTTGAACTGACTCAACCACATCCCCACATGGACATTTTAAGTGTTCTCAGGTGTCCACTACCATTCCCCACCACTCTTGCCACGTTTTAATCCCTTCATATGTGAGGAGAAAAATGACTCCAGTTCAAAAAAATGTTCTTGGGACACCATTCTCTCTCAGCCCTTTACTGGTGCCAGAGGATGAGCTGTCCACCTTTCTCCCCCGCTTCCCCAAGTCCCCGTTTGGCCAACTGTAAAAATTGTCCATGGTCTTCTCCTGTCCTGTATCCCTGATGAAAGCACTGCGCTTTCTATACTGCAGAATGGGACTCTCTGTTGTGCTCCAACAGCCCTGCTTGTATCTACTCTTGGAATACTTTCTCTGCCTCCCTGATCCACTGCAGTTCTTTAACGCTAGGCTTATGAAGTATGTATAAGAACTAAAGGGAATCTCTCGCCTCTGAATCTCTTTAGCATTTTGATTTTAATTTGCAGAGCATTCAGTACTTTTATGTGGCAGTCTCTCACTCAGAGCTCAATTCGGTTTTTGTTTTTTAACTAAAAGTTATTTCTGCTTCTGCATGGTACCCTTATTTACGTGATCCCTGATGCACTTTTTAATTTCAGTGCTGTAATTAGTTCCTTAGACTTTTGGGTCTCACTATTTTGTATTCATATAGCAGCACTTTGCTGATTTTAGCATGCAGAGCCAGGGTGGCTTCCAGGAGTCATTCTGAGCTCCCAGGTGGTGGTGGTGGTAATTTACAAACTACATTTTGAAAAACCGGACTCTAACATTTGGTGCAACATACAACTATCGCTGAAAAATGGATGCGGTTACAATATCCCAGGTATTTTAAATAGCACTGATGCTGTTTTCATGGGTAGTACTTGCAAAGCCAGTAAACAAAAATGAACCTCTACAATTTTCTGTACTTATAGCCTAGAAAGTCTGAATATATATACTGTGAGGCAGTTTGGGAAGGAGCATGGGGGCTACCCTACATCTGATGTAAAAACACACATCCAAACATACAGCTCCACGTGTATCTAGAAATAAAACATAAAAATAACAGCTCCCACACCGTTCAGACATTTCCTCCTGGAAACTATGACATGGGCAGAGGCAGCACATATGCAGGACATCTGGAGCACACACTCGTGGGCAGTAAGAACAAAACGTTCCCTTACAATACCTCTATTCATCAGTACTTTGGTGAGTTGGAGACTCAGACCCATCCATGATGGGAGAGTTTTCTGTCGCTTCTCTGAACAAAGGAAAGCGGAAGGAGGAAGAGAAGAGAGTTCATGTTACACAGAAGAATTGACACGTGATTAGTAGCCTATTAACACACTGGAAAGACCTGATCATATACCCACATGTCTGCGACACAGAGTCATGCAGAACTTTGCTGTCCTTCACTGAGGGACAGGACCTCATGGGTTCTGTTAGGAAGGCAGATAATGGCAATTTTTACCCATTTTCTTGTTTCCTCATCACATTTCTTGAATAATTCTCAATCTGGCAAAATGCTGGACTTGAAGGACAGTGTCTTTTTGTTTCCATTTTGTCTTGAGTCCTCCCTGGCCAAGTCCCGTGAGTAGGCATGGGAGGACTTAGAGCCCGTTTATCAGCCAAGTGACAGTCATGTAGATGATCAGATAAACCTGGGCATGGCCACAGCGGCTCCCAAGCCTCTGGTTTAGCCACTAGAGGTGCACAGATTTATCACTCTTGTACAAATTAGTCCTGGGAGACTCAGGCCTCACTCTTGTACAAATTAGTCCTGGGAGACTCAGGCCTCAGCAGAGAAGCTGTCCGGCTTTAGAGGCTGGAGGTGTAGAGGGAGTGGCTTGGGCCAGTGGTGTCAGTAAGTTATAATGAAAACAGAGAGGTGACCACTGGCACAGCCACACTGAGGAGCGGACCTGAGAAGCACTATAGCTGCAGACTGTTTTAATTTGAAAAGAGTAAAGTGGAACTGTGGGGTTCAGTGGGTGTCCAATCATTGACCCTAACTACCCAAGGGTTCATTTAAAAACACCCAGGGGGCCCACCCCAGAGCTTCTGATTCATTAGGTTTGTCCACATGTTAGAACCTACCAGAAAAATGTAGAGCTTGTGACTTGTGTTCTCTGCCTCACTTATGAACCCAAAAGATGTAGCTACTTCCCTTGTCAGAGGGCAAACAGGATTCCAGGAAGCTCAGTTATGGTAGATGAAGCTGCCTGCCTTTGTGTTTACATAAGTACTCAGTGTCAACTCCCCCACTTCACCACCAAAAACAAAGGTTCCAGAAAAAGCCTGGTGTTGAATCACTGCACATAATGTGGCGGAGTAAAGATGCCAAGCGTGGGAGCCTGAGCACAGTCAGTGGGACCAGCTGTGGGACTGTGGTTTTCTTACAGTTCAGCTCAACAGCTGTCAGCTTTCCCCACATGTGCTCACCAGTGCCCAACAAAGCAAAAGCCGTGGCTAAGCTGGATACGGGGCCCATTTCCAGTAACCAACAGGTGTTGACAGAATGTAACATCTAAGAGGCAGTGACAGAAGAGAGGAGCTGGGTAGGAAGTGACAGCATGTGATAAGAACAAAGCAGGATGCTTGTGTCTGCTTGACCCTTTGACAGGTCAGAACACCCTAACTGGCCCTAACTCCACACTTAAAGCTACAAATGAGAGCTGATTTCCAGTTTCAGTTGTTTTGCTGTGCGCAGCCTCTACTTAAAGGCCTCAAAGCACAGCATCCCCTTTGCTGACTAAGAACAACTGCTTAGCCTAGACAGGCACCCCTTTTCTCAGGGTGCATCCCAATATTAAGACAGTGGCCACACCAAGAATCGTGTATTGTCTGCTTAATGTTCTCTCTCCGACCCCTGATATTTTTTGCTTGGCATTTCACGTTGGCCCCAGAGAAATAAAAATGCCGTGCAGAATCGAAATCCACGTCCTACATCCCAGGGGCCACTGCCTACTTTTAAATAGAACACACAGAACCCGTCCCTATCCCCGTCAAAGGCAGTGGGCCAGCTGGGGAGAAGGTGACAGCAACACAGGGTGCGCAACGCTGATGACGTCTGTCCTAGGTAATACAAGTCAGAGCCCAGAAGGACCAGGTCATCAGCTTCAAGGGACAACTCACCCAGTCTGCCAGGTCAGGATGTGGTGGGGACTGCTTGGTGGGGTGGCTCCAATTTCACTTGAGGGCGTTGAGCTTCTCTGGCTTTGAGGTAAGGCAGCTAGACGGAGTTGGTGTGGGAAAAGCAGGAAGAAGGCCGGTCAGACCCAGTGTGGAGCGTGTAATTCAATGACAGACCCAGTGGCAGGAGTTACCGTCGCCAGACAGGCAGTACATAACCTTGCAGACAGTCTTGGTGACCCCATGGCACAGTCAGTGGGGAAATACCCTTGTTAAAACCCCACCCCCTTTCTTTTAACTAGGTACCCTCCATTCTGACTGAGGCCACAGGACAGGACGTCCCCATGTTTCTGTGATTGAGAACTGAGCAGGGAGGGCTACCTGGGGGGGGGGGTTAGATGTAGCCCCTATGTGGGAATCATGCTGTCTGGTGGACATGGCCTCCAGAAAACCCTCGGCTGTCTCAGATGCACCAGTCACTACTACTATTTTTTTTTAAGACAGGGTTTCCCTGTGTAGCCTTGGCTGTCCTGGACTTGCTTTGTAGACCAGGCTAGCCTCGAGCTCACGGTGATCCACCTGCCTCTGCCTCCTGAGTGCTGGGATTAAAGGCATGCGCCACCATGCTCAGTTTAACAAGTCACTACTTTAATCACTCCGCAAATGAACAGTGCTTTTAGCAGCTCATTCAAATGTGAGTGGGTGGAATACACAGATCTAGTTAGGAGAATTGAGCACCAAGTAAATCCTACTTAGATGCTTCCTTTGTACTTTTTTCTGGGGTGGGGAGGAGAGGGAAGAAATCTTTTTCTTCTGTCAACATCAGATATAATTTACTAAAATCTTAGTAATATCCACCTGCTATTATTTAGTAAAGCAAATCCATACAAATGCAGCAATTTTGAGAGAATGAACCAATCTCCTAATTTTGCTTTTGCCATTTGTATTTGACTACCGGATCTAAAAGGATTCCAACCGTGATGGCCTTCAGAGGGTACACATAACGTATCCATTTTCAGAAGCTTGCTGGGAAGGCACTGGCTTTGTTTACAGAAAAATAAGAACAGGAAGAAGGTTGTAGGAGCTTGAAGTCCGTGGAGCACCCAAGACTGCTTAGATCACTTGTAGTCTCCTCTCTGGAGCGCCCAGGACTGCCTAGATCACATGTAGTCTCACCTCTGGTGCACCCAGGATTGCCTAGATCACTTGTAGTGTCGTCTCTGGAGCTTGTCTAGCACGTGTACCCTAATTAAGAGGGCGGTGGGAACATGGGGGCAGAAGGTGCCACTTGTTCCTTCCAGGCTCCACTCTCAGACTTATCCCCAGATGCTAGCTTTTAAGTAAAGTTCTTGGCCTGGCGTCTTACACTTCTTTTTCCAGGGTCTCAAGATCCAGGCTCTACGTTCAACCCAACCTTTCTTGGCAAATTTATAACTTGGGTCTCTAACCTACTAGAATGTTTCTTCACTAGGAAAAATAAAACGGTACACCCTGCTTTCTCTCCTTAACTAGAAGGGCTAAAGGAATGCTCGCTGTGTGCTCAGGGTTACACCATGGTTCTGTGAAGATCCATGGGCTTCCCACATCCCACAGCCAGGTCTCCGGAATAAATGACTGTCTTGGCTGCCAGGTCTAGGCAACCTCCAGGTTACCCAGGTCACTACCATCCTGCTGCTCTGCTCACCTGACGTGGCCTTGCACATCTGGGGCATCCTGGTGACCCTGCTGTGCGCCACGAAGGTGCTCTGAGAAGAGGTGCTGTATTGAGAGCCGCTGTCCGAGGAGGTGGAGCTGGTGTGCGACAGGCGGCTGTGCTCCTTGTGCGAGGCCGTGGACCGCTGGTACCACTGGCGCAGCTCGTCTGAGACCGTAGCACGGCCAGAGCCTTTATCGTGGGCGCCGTCACGCCCCAACGAAGGAGTCCGCAGGATCTGGGAGCGTGATGGCGTAAGGCGGCCTGCGTCGCCCTCCTCGCCACCTCCGCGCCAGCTCTCTTTGAACAGGCCACCAGCTGTGTAGGAGTTGGAGGTCTTGAATTGCGCTTTGACACTGTAATGGCCCTCCTGGTCGCTTTCCAGGCTGCGCACCACCACGGGTGTGGCGCTGCCCTCGATATACAGTGGGTACTCCTTGATGCGATACTGAGAGCTCGGCTGGCTCTGGCTGTGCAGGTACACACCGCCGCCCGCGCCCACAGCCCCGCTGCGTGCCGCCAGGTTGGGCATGCTGCCGGAGCTCGCGGAGCCCAGTGCGCCTGTTGCCCTCTGCCTCTGCCTCTGCCGCTGCCGCGCCTTGGACGGCGAGTCCTCAGCCAGCGTTGAGTAGTTGGCGTTCATCTGTGCCGGGTAATAGTGCTCTGAGCTCGAGTGACTGGTGCATGACGAGCAGTCATCCATGGGGTCTGAGCCATTGCTGCTACGAGTCCTCGGGGTGTAGAAGTCTGGGCTTCCGGTGTCGTTCTCTGAGCCCAGGAGCTTGCCCTGGGACTCCAAACTGGAGCTCCGATGCCTAAAGTGCAGTGCGAGGCTATGCAGTCTCGTGGGGCTGATGTCCACTGACCTGTTGGGGAGATGTAGGATTGGTTTTCGGGTCCTGGATCAAAGGGTATCATGAAAACCATAGGACAGACTCAGGGGCTCTACCAATGGAAGAACCCAGCAAGGTTGTCCTGGAAACCAGGTCAGGGGTAAGGAAGGGTTACCAGGGAAGTGGAGGTGCGTCTAGGATATACACAGGATTTTCTCAGGAAAGTGCTGACCAATATCCAGAGTGTTTTTGCTTCTTAAGAACTGATGCTATAAACTGAGTATGGTGGCACACACCTTTAATCCCAGCACTTGCCTCTGCCTCCCTGAGATTGGTTCTTGCCAGGTGCTGTAGCATATATACTCCTGTAATCCCAGCACTCAGGGAAGCAGAGGCAAGCGGATCTCTGAGTTCAAGGACAGCCTGGTCTACAAAGTGAGTCAAGGACAGCCAAGGCTACACAGAGAAACCCTGTCTCGAAAAACAAAAAACACTCACCAAAAGCCAAAAACAGAAATCCCCACCCCCAAAACAATCAGAAATAATGCTATAGATAGGGAACCAATTTACTACATTCTAAGTATTACATTAATCCCTTTAAAATGTTGGTTGAAGGTAAACAAAACTCCCAAATCCCCCCAAACAAACAAAAACCTCAAAACAACAAAAAGTAATAAAAACCTAACAGAAGCCCTCTCATGATTGAACCAAATACTCAGAAGTGATTGCCAGTGGCTGTTTCCTCTGATGATTCTAAACTGCAGGGTTGGTAGAACACAGAACCCTAAACATGAACCCCATACAAATGCATACTGGTAGTGCCAAGACTTCGCCTCCGATCCATCAGCATCAACCAGAGATAGTTAATGGCACAAATGCTAGGACTTCTTATGCAAATTCAGTGACACTTGGCTGCTACATACAGGTAGAAATATACTATAAAACCCTTACCACCCACTTCTATGACCCAACTTTACTTCTTTTTAAAAAAGGAATATGATTCAGGGAAGCCTATTTTTCTGTTCATTTCTTTTGATCATTATAATGTATACCTTGAGGCATTAAAATAAGTTTAGAATAGATTTAGACCTCATGAGAAAGATCTATGAGGAACGGGGGACAAAGATTAGCCTGGGGTGTACATGGCTGCAGCACCTCCCACGTTAACTGAGCTAGTTTTCCTGCCTCTACTCCCACTAGGATCCTTATTACCTGTCATCTCCAGGAGATTGGGGCTCTCTGGCTCCCCCAAAGTCCCTGGAATGGATAGCACCTGTAACTCACCTGTTAACTCTTGCTAGGCTGGAGCCAATGATGTCTCAATGTTCCAAGGTCTGGCCCACAAGGACAGGGGGCCTGAAGGCCCAGCAGACTCACCTCGTAGAGTGAACATAGTGGGGGCTTCGGACGCGCAGGTCTGGGGTGGATGGCATGCTAGACTGGGAGTTCCAGTGTGGGAGGCCTCGGATGGGGCTGTTTTGCAACGAGCTGCTTACTCCTGCCTCAGTACAGCTTCCGGTGCTGGGGAAGCGCTTGTGGCTGCTGCAAGCAGAGGGAAGCCAAGCTGGTCACACTGATACAGTGTGGCACCTTTCCTCGGTGGGAGGGGCTGACTAGCTTGGTAAGGAAAGCTTGCTGAGGACTCCAACTCACATTATCCCACACCTCCAGCCACAGGAGGGGGCCTTGTCCCCTCTACCCCTGCAGTAAGCACTGGGTAACTATTCTGTGACGGTCTCATCTTTACCAAGTATTGTTTTCCAAGAAACAAAGTACCTGCTAGGACCCCCTCTTGGAGCTGTATAATTAAGGAAAATGAGGAAAACAGAAGTGGACCTAAAATGTCTTCCAAATCATCTGTACAATGTTGATATTAACCGAGTAATGAGCTGATAATGTGCAGCTCGCATTACAGCTGCTGGGCTCCAGAAATCAGCTGGAAGATGGTGTAGGGTTCGACACCACCTGGGGGATCCTCGGGCTGGGCTCTCCTTTGCCATTCCGGAATACTGCTGGCTACAATTTCCTAATTAATTCCTGTGGACTTGAACGGCATTAAAGCCATCTGCCAACAGGTTGATTGCAAGCCAAAAACCTTGGTTCCTTTTTTTACTCTTTGGATGACAAATCTGCACTTCTATGAGGCTAACAGTAGAGGGCTTTATGAGCAAGGCTGAACTCTTAAATTCCAGGAAGGATATCCTCTGGGAATCCTGTGATGTGCGTGGGGCAAGCCTTTGACCTCTTTTGGGCATCCCGATGCGCATGCGCGGCTCACCTGGAATGACTGTGGGAGGGGCGTTTCTTCACCTTCTCATAAGGCTCGTCTAAAGAGGACTCGCTCCACATCTTGGGCTTTAAGGGTGACTTGTCATAGTCGGTGCGGTGATAGTGCATCTGCCTGAGTCCCTCCAGGGATTGCGGGGGAGGAGGCCTGTTGTGCGAGGACGGTGGCCGAGGAGGAAGTCCCTTATGTGGAGACTGTAAGGGGGATATTGTGCTGGTAACCTGAGAGTCTTCTGTGTAGAAGGAAAGAGGAGGTCATTGTTTCCACAAACCCAGAGATGGAGCCTTTGCCCCAACACACCACACTAGCGCCCTGGAGCTACACAGTGAATTTGCCCAAGGACCCTGTGACCCTGCCCCCACTATGGGTCAATCCAGGTCGAGGCAGAGCCTAAACTGCAGACTTAACTACAATATTATCACTTTTGGTTAAGTATGAATAGAGTCTAAATTGGATTTAGTGTACCAGTAAGTGATCAGCAAAAGGCAGATGTATTATTTATTTTTCTTTCCCTTTTTATTTTCTGGTGTGTGGGGTGCCAAGCAAATACTCTAGCATGGAGCTATGCCATAACTTATATTTGAAGAGACACTAAACACATCTCATTTCTTTGGAGAGGAGTTAACTTTCTTGAGGATTTTATCTGCTCTGTTAATCACTGTGTCCTCAGGGTTAGAATGACAGCTGGCACCCAGTAGGTACTCAATAAATATTGGTTGGAGAAGAAAAAATGAATGTGAAGTATATCTGTCAAGTATAATTAAGTGCTGGCAGGTCTGGTTTTCTACCACCCATGCTTCCCTCACAAGCTGCTTAAATCCTCCATAATCCATTCTGGCATATTTGATTCCATGATGTCGGAATCACGGCGCTCAGGGCCTCTTGAATGCTAGGCTCTCCACGGAGCTATAGCCTCAGCTCTGACCAAGGTGTTTTAGAGGAAGAGGGTCCCAGTCCCAATTACACTCTACCCCCTGCCACCTCTGGAGTCCAATTGAGCACATCTGTACTCAGGGTGACTTCCAAAGAAAGCAAGCCTCAGTAGCCAAAGAAGCCAGCATCTCACCAGCCATGATGACTCTTGCCTGTAATTCCAGCACTTGGTAGATAGAGGCAGGCAGATCAGCAGTTCAAGGCCACTGAATTTACAGTGAATTCAGTGCTGTTCTGAGTTACCTAGGACCTGGTCCAATTTTAAACAAAATACGACACAATAATCCCAAACCAAACTCCAAAGCTGCTGTCTGGAAGGAAATGAGCTATGGGGCAGAGAAGGAAGGAAGCTGTGTAGAAGTGTGGAGGGGTGAGGATGGGGATGAGGGAATTTAAGCAGGAGGCTCTACTCAGCTGAGGAGAGGGCAGAAGGAGGGAGGGAGGGAGGGAGGGAGGGAGGGAAGAATTCTGAGTGAGCCTAGATAGCATGGGCCCTTCAGTTCCAGGCAAGGAGTTGAGATTTAGTTGGACAGCTACAAGAAACCTTTTTAAAGCATAGATGTACAGGGTGAAAAATCCTGCTTTAGAACTATTGTTTTGGACATTTTGACCCTGGGAAAACCAGCAGGAGAAACTAGGAGGGTTTTTGAAGAAATCTGGCTATGGGAAGCTGGGATGGGGTGGCTTTTGAGGAAAAGGAATACTCAGGGCTCACAGGGAAGGAGGGGGCTGGGCTAGAGGGACATCTCACCAGCCATTCACGGGTCATATAACCACTTTCAACTCTTGGTTTTTCATAGCCTAATTCTCAGGCACCAAAATCTGCAGGCCAGATGGATCTGCTCTGGCCTACTTCTGCTTGTCCTTCAAGTCAGACGGGAGGAGTCCCTAGCACGCGAGAGCCCAAAGTGGGAGCACAGGACACAAGAGGAGGCCATAAGAGCTCCCAGGAGGCCTAGGACATGGGAGCAAAACTAAGCATTATGTCTCAGAGTGAGCTGACGACTACATGGAGGAACTTCATCGCCCTGTCCCTTCCTCAGCAAGCTAGAGGGAGGGACAGAGATCAATGGTAGGACTTGGGAGGCGGGAGCGGGGTGTCTCATATTCCAAACAGGCTTCTGTCTTCTCATGGAACATCTCGCCTTCCCCACCCACTGAATGCAGCAGACAGTAAAAGTCGACAGTCTGATTTCTAATAGCAAGGCCAAGACAACTGAGTAACGAGCTCTGCAGGCTTCCCCACATCAAGAGCAATTGTTATTATTAGGACAATTATCATTATTACTGTGACTCGGGTAGGCCTTTTATGTTTTCTGTTGGAATAGCCATTTACCACTGGCTGCCTGAGGTTTTCCTAGAGGGAAAAAAAAAATTAACTGCCAGCTAATAGATTTCCATATAATTAGTGCCCTCATCTTCCAATGTTTTGGTGTAGCGACCATAGAAATAGGTTCGGAAATGGTCTAAGTCTGGAATGCTTTCTTCGGCTGTGGGGCAGGAGGGGCTTTCAACCATTTCTCTAAGACTCAGCCAAGAAAACAATCCTGGCCATCGCCAGGTTTGGGAATTCAACAGGAAATCAGCTGACAGTTTCCAAGGTTGTCTGTGCCACTAAAGGGACATTCACACGCCTGTCTGGGAGAGGGGCAGAAGACAGGCCAAGTCCTTCCTGTGCCTCAGACTCTCCAGGAGGTCCTGAGCTTGTAAGTTGTGTACCTCAAATCAGTGTCGGCCTCTTTCTGTGTAGGTCAGGGCTGCCCAAAAGAAGATATGTAATGATGCAGGCTATTTGCCTAGAAAAGCTCTACTTGTCATTCCCCCTGCCTGAGTTGTTTGATTTTCTTTCTTTCTTTTTTCTTTTCTTTTTGTCCTGAGGGTGGAACTTGGGGCCTTGCATATGCTCGACAAGTGTTCTAGCACTGAACTGTACTCCCAGGCCCTTGTTTGTTTTCGACACAAGGTCTTGCTATATAAATATAGCTCAGTTTGGCCTTGAACTTTTGATCTTCCCACCCCTGTTTCCACCTGTCATGTGCTGGCATTACAGGGTTAAAGCTACCACACCAGCCAAAAGTGCACTTTGGCTGTTAGAAAACCAAAACACCACTTCATGAATATCACCCACTCCCACGGGTTATCAGGGCAAGCATACGTTCGTTTCCTAGGCTATTGGAACACAGGGCTGCAGATTGGGCGGCGCTGGAAAACAAGTGTCCATGCAGCACCACTGTGAACTCAGAGGTGACTGCCGGGGGAAGGAAAGCCTGCAAGGAGTCCAGGCACTGTGTCAGCCTGCCTCGCTCCTGTCTGTAAGGCCACGCCCAGGCTGTAGGCAGAGCACTCTCCGGTTTAATCTAGAGTCCACTCTTAAGAGCAAGGAATGGAAAAGCCTACCATCCTCGAGAACAAGGGCATCCGAGAGAGAGCTGTCTTCACTGGCTATGTTTCCATCTAGAGGATAAAAAGGGAAAGTTGACAAGGTTAGCTCATTCTGGAAACAAAGCCCTGTGCGTAGCAAAGAACAGTCTGACACTTGCCCCGCCCCAGCCCTACCCCCATTCCTGGCAGCACCCTCCCATAAAGATGCTGTTGGGTGCTCCCTTTGACAGTCCTGGTGGCGGGTGTAGCCCATCCTCCCCACCCCTGCCCTGCAATGGGCCTTAGTCTTGTGTGCTTAGGCTCTTATTCATCAGATTGTGTGGCTTAGCATGTCAGAGAAAGGTGGTGGGGCCTGGTTAAGCCACACCACTGTCCTAGAGCAAACTCAGGGCAAGTGCCAGCCGAACCAGAGAAGTGAGCAGCTGCTATTCAACAGATGCTAAACTAGGAGGGGGAAACTTAGTTTTGCTCACATGGCAATAAATGGTTTCACAGTGAGCTACAGTTATTAGGAGAGAAAACAAACACGTTAAATACAGCCTCCGTCTCTCTAAAGCTCACTTTTATAGTCACCATTCAACATGCCTGAGAAGGAGACAGGAAAACAATCCTCCCTCCCACTGGGGAAACTGAGGTACTCCCAGGAAAGAGGGGCTTGTCTGAATTGACTCTGCTTACTGGGAAATGTTAGCAAAGGTCCAAAGTCTTCAGCTTTGGAGCTTAGGGTTTCATCTTGCGATGAAACACATGCCGAGGCACTAAGGAGCTTGCTGCTCCTAACGCAGACGGGCCTCTGTGTGATGAGAGCGTTACTTCACTGTGGCAGTGAAGCTGGGAAGACAGATGGACTCTTGAGCAGTTAACAGAAATGGCTGGAGGTTTGCATGGCAGGAATTGGGAGCTGGTGCTAGTCAGGATTTAGAAGCAAGTGCTGCCAGCAGACCTAAGAAAATAGCCTTCACTCTGGAAGGCCTCAGAACGGGCTCCCTGAGGCCACCTGGTGAGCCAGAGTCCCGCCCCCAGGCCGCTCTTCCCAGACATAGTGCTGACGACTCTTTTCCACAGAGCAGGGAAGTTCAAATGCCTTCGAGGAGGCCCTTAAGGAGGCCATGACAAAAGACTGACTGACTCACTGTGGCCCTGTCAGGAAGTAGGGTAAAGTTCCATTTTTATGGCAAAGGACAATGGAATAAGATACAGAAAGATGGATACTTCTGAGTTCTGAGAGCAAAAGGATGACTTTTATGGTCAGCCCTGTCCCTCCCAACTACAAAGTCACCTTCTCTTCATTATTTGGTAGATGAACCAAGGAGACAGAGGGTCTGACTTTGGTAACTTGGTATCCAATCCTCCGCTGCTTCTTTAGTATACCCATATTTTTAGGAGATTTCTGTATTTTATAATACATATAACATCAGTCAGCATTGTCATCCTTTTAAGTGTTCAAGGGTCTTAAGTACATCCATGCCACTGATCTTCTGCTTGGATAGGGCTTTCATTTCTCCAAACTGAACCCTTGCACCCATTATGAAATACACAACACACATACACACACACACACACACACACACACACACACACACACACACACACA
>OU015749.1:13726121-13736181 GCA_907169655.1 Acomys percivali
CACACACACACACACACACACACACACACACACACACACACACACACCAGAAACCCTACATCAGTTTCTGTCTTCTTAGAACTAAGGTATTCTCAACATGCACACCCTATGGGAGAATACTAACATATTCTCAAGACTTCAATGACTTAGAGAAAAAGAAAAGATGGTAACAGTGGGAGAGACTTGATGCTTGTTGGATTTGTGGGCATCTCTCCCAGTTTACCATCAATGCCAAAACTCCCAAGCTGGGAGACGAACACATGCTCCAGACAATCCATGATGGACAGTCCTATCCTTCAAGCCACAGTTCTTGGGATAAGAAGCCCCTGGTAGTAGAATGGGATGGGTGGTGGCCTGCAGGACTTACTCCAGTGCTGTAGCTATCACACTTGGCCTTCAGTCTGAGGAAAGGAAGATAGAGGACTAAAGAGCCTCAGCTATCTTGAGGCCAGGCTGGGCTATCACAGGAACCTCCTTAGTTCCTGGGGACATCCAAGACAAGAGTTGGCCCATCCCAGGTTCCCCCAGAAACATGTCATAAGTAACGTTGAGGTTCTGTGTCTGGTCCCTGTCCACACGCACAGATTATTAGCATGGAACAACCGGGCTTACAGCCTTTTCCCTTTTAGGATGGACAATAAGGTATGTGGGTAAAAGGCTGTACAGATCCTGCACGGCTTGTGTGGGAGCGGGGTGGAGCGGGATTGTGGGTAGCACTGACCGTCTATGACCAAGGATGCCCTCTGGGTGGGTTTCTTCCCTGACTTGATGCGGTTCTCGTTGATTGCGTTTTCAATCTCCTGCAGCTTCTTCAGTGCGTTCAGATAAGAGGTTTTCCTTTGCTTCTTCAGTTTCTTGCTGACATTGGGGTCACTGGCTAGGCGGCGGGCAGCCTCGGTGATCTGGGACTGAATGGCAAACTCTCGTTCTAGGCGTTCCAGCTCAGCTTCCTGTGGGAGGGAAAATCCAGGCTTATACCTTCTAGAGTGGCTGCTGCCCAAGGAGACCCCATCTAGCCTACCTCCAGCCCAGACCTAGTCCTCAGATTTTTCTGGACTTTCTTTCTCTCCCAAGGTCTGTAGAAGATCAAGCCTTCGAGGAAATTCAGAACCCATCGCTGCCATTTTTTTTTTTACTTGGGGCAAAAGACCCAACGTGATTTCTGGATCAGCTTTTTGTCACTGTCCTCTGGGCTTTGTTCATATGTGTACATCTCCTGATTGTCCTACATATCCCTGTGTCGTCATACATCTTTGTGTGTCTCATGTTAGGACGCATCCCCACGCGCCTATGTGTCTTCTGGCAGCCCTAACTGTTCTTTTCACACTTGTGTGTTCACAAAAGCCCTTCTGGGGCCCTCTAGGAGGTAAATGGTGTGGGGGTGGGTGGTAGAACCAGTTTTGCCCCTCACACAGGTTTGAGACTCCCCCTCCCCCTTGTGTAACTCTCTCCTGACTCTATCACCTCCTTTAGCCCTTTTACCAAGATGAGTCTCCCCTGAGTTCTAGGCCTGGGAGAAATGAGGCTACAGATGCCAGATAGGCCAGAAAGACCCAGAAGATAGTACCCTGGAAGGAGCATTTGCTGCTGACCTACTGTCCAGATGTTTCTTATGCCGATGTACACACACCAGGTGATGCTAGGGGTGGAGGCAGGTCAGTCAGGCACGTGTGATAGGGTTAAGGATGAATGAGGAAGCGCCTTAAGTATCAAGCAGCTCTCAGTTTCTTTGTTTCTTCTCTTCCTGGTTTTTAGGCCTCGTATGTGAACTATCCCTGGTGTTTGGCTACCAGCTGCTGGCCCCGGTTTTGGAAGTTACTTTAGGAAGTAAGTCCTAGCCAGAAGAAGTACATGGCTGGGAATGTGTCCTGGTGGGAGGAGTTGGGGTGGTACTCACCGCCCCTGCCCAAGCTCTCTGTTCTGGTCTGATGCCAAGATTTAACAAGCCTCGGCACAAGCCCCACCCTCTCCTCAGTGATGAAATGGTAGTCCTTGAAAGCAGGAGCCAGAATAAAACCTTTGTCATTCAAGTTGCTTTTGTCAGGTGTTGTTGTTTTGTTTTGGGGCTTTTTGTTTGTTTGTTTGTTTTTGTCATCGTAACAAGAAAGAAAACTGACTTCCTGGTGCAACCACTTTATCGAGGCTAGCTCTAAGCATCAAAAGTTCCTACAGAGTTTGAATGTCTGGTAGGAGCAAAGGCTAGCAACCTGGGCACATTCTGGGAACTCATAGGAGATACAGACTCCAATAAAGCTTCATAAACCTCTGATGAGCACACAGTGGCTTCTCTTTCCCTGGTCCCCACCCAAGGCCACTGAAGATCACATATTGTGCCCTAGGTGATTACATTAAAGTTTGGCAGGGATTGACCAAACTAAGGAAGAGGAGACCGCTGTGTTTCCTGGACTCCACATGCCTTCCTATTATGATGGCTCAATAAGATGCAGGCCAGGATCGGGGTGGAGGATGGGGGGGCGGGTCTGCTAAGAAAAATACTCTTTGCATGATTTCATTGACTTCTGAGCACTTCAAGTCTAGAGGAGGCAGGAACCAGGAGTGGGAGGGAAAAGCAAGTGCTAAAAGGAGCCACTTAGAGAGACAATAAACTCCTGTGAAATCTTTCCAGTGCTGGCCACAAGTGTTGTCTCAGAGGAAGAAGGATATCAATGTGTATTCCTGCCCAGAACCTTGAGACAGGGACAAAGCCCCATCTGTGAATTTGGGCTCACTGAAGCAGCTGTTCCTGGGACGTTATGACAGCTTTGGTATAGGCCCTGAGATTTGCACGCGTCCAGAACAAGTCTTGACACTCCGACTGAGTCAAGGCTGGGACTAGATGCCTTGTCTGTGGAAAGAGTCACGTGCCTAGGAAAGCAAAGCTGGTATCCAGGAGAGCTGGAGCGGCACGGAACAAAAGTGAGGTCTTCCTGTCAGGAGGAAGTGCTGTAGAATTCTATCTGCTTTCTTTTGTGGAGTTTAGAAAGACGTATAGGGGTGGGCAAAGAACTCTCAGAGCCCTAAAGTTGGCCTTCTTGAACAGTGGTGGGAGGGGGGGAAGCTACGATATACAACACTGGGCTACTCACCTGGGCATGGAAAGGCACTCACTAAACACAGGGTGCTCTTGAAAGCTTAGGTTGTGATAACACCTGACCACATGGGGCTCTTTTGACATCTCATCTCTGCTTCCAGCAGTTAGTTGTTTGCTAAGCATCAGGGATGTGTTAAGTACCATTCCTCTAGTTCATTGCATACTATTTGACCTAGGGGGGTCAGCACTAAGAATATGAACATATGGAAGGGAAGAGGTACCCTCTGGTGTGCCCAGCAGCCTGCCAGGCAGGGATCTGTGACTGCAGGCCTCAGGCCTCACGCCCTCCACTTCCCTTTGGCCTTACTTTAGGAAAATGTCTTTCTCCGAGTTGCTTAAAAGGCTAAAAGTACCGTGCTTTCCTTTCGCGTTGTAGTGGTTACTTTTTTTTTTCCCCCAAGACAAAGTTTCTCTGTGTAGCCTTAGCTGTCCTGTCCTGGACTTGCTTTGTAGACCAGGATGGCCTCAGACTCACAGAGATCCACCTGTTTCTGCCTGGGAATAATGGCATGTACTACCACACCCTGCTCGGTGGCTTCTCTCTCTCTCTCTCTCTCTCTCTTTTAAAAAAAAAAGATTTGTTTATTTATTAGTTATACAGTATTCTTCCTGCACACCAAAAGAGGGCACCAGACCTCATTACAGATAGTTGTGAGCCACCATGTGGTTGCTGGGAATTGAACTCAGGACCTCTGGAAGGACAGACAGTGCTCTTAACCTCTGAGCCATCTCTCCAGCCCTTGGTGGTTACTCTTAATTGTCAAATGTCTGCGAGGGATTTTTCTAGACTAAGTTAGCTGCAGTGGGAAGAAAGACCTTCTCTAAATGTAGGTGACGCTGTTCCATAAGAGGGAAGAAAAAAAAAAAAAAAGAGGGAGGAAGTGTGCTGAGCTCACCTCTCCTGCTTCCTGGCGGCAAATGCAGTGTGACCAGCCACCCCATGCTTTGGCTGCCATGCCTTCCCTGTGGTGACTGTATCCTCCAACTGTGATCTAAGGCAAACCAGCCTCACTCCCCCTCCTCCTTCCTCCTCTTCTGTCAGGACATTCTGTCCCAGTAGCAGGAATAACTATTGTGCCAGGCTTTGAGTTCTGACATATTATTGAGTCTTCTATTTACTAGGATATTAATGAGTAACTCTAGCCAGAACAAATTTGGGGAGACCTTGAGGCCTGAAAGGTAAACCTGGGTTTTGAGGGCTGGATACTTTGTTTTTTATTTTTATTTATTTATTTTTATATAGTGTCTCACTATGTAGCTCTTGCTGTCCTGGAACTCACTCAGTAGACCAGGCTAGCCTGAAACTCAAAATATCTGCCTGCCTCTGTCTCCCAAGTGCTGGAATTAAAGATGTGTGCCACCATGCCTGGCTGAGCTCTGATTAGTCTCCAGTATGACTTCCCCAGTCTCAGTTCTCATCAGAATTCCATCCAGAGAAGATTTTTTTAAAAAAATCATGTTGAAATACGGCTTTTCTGAATACAGACCACTGAGACCATGATGGAACAAGCATAGGATGTGTGTCTGTGCAGTGATTTTAGCAGCCAGGTGACTTAAGATATTAGAGGCCGGGCCCTTTGGGTCATTTCCCCAGCCAATGAGGGCTGTCTTTTCGTCCACAGATCAGGCATCAGGCAAGACCAAGAGTAACTGAGGGCTGGAAGACCATTAGAGCGACATATATTTGCATGTTACTGGAAGGGTCTCCCCAACATATATTTGCATGCTACTGGAATGTTCTCCCCAAGCTTAATTGGCTGCTTACAAATGGGCTACAGTATCAGATAAGCAACCCCAACAGACACCCAGCTATGTGCACTGAGGCAAACAAGCCCAGCCTATCAAGGAAAACCAGGTAGCCACTATCCGGCTCACTGGAGAAAGGGGAAACAGGAAAGCATGTGGAGACAACGAAGGAATTACAGAGGACCCAGTAGCCCCAGAAGTGAGGCAAAGGAGGATAATGCAAAGCCGGCACCGGGAAAGACTCCAGCGCCAGGGGAACGTACCTCTCCTTTAGGCAGAATCTTCTGTTCATCCAGCTTGAAGGCTGTCCCAATCCTTCTCCGGACAATGGGCGGCTCCTCTCCTGGATCCAGGGGATACTCAACCGGCAGTTTGCCTGTGAGTTCCTGCGTGTGCAGAGGAGCATCGGAGTGTGTAAATTGGGGAGGGTGTGCCTATCCTTGCTCTAGGACACACAGTCCCGTGCACAGATCCGATGCACATGGAAGGCCCGTTAGCACTAAGCACTATGCCTAAATAAGAGTTCATGAAATAGCTGGACCCTTAAGGTACAGGCCTGCAACCCTGATACTCAGGAGGCTGGGGTAAGAAGATTACAAATTTAAGACCAGGTTGGCTAACTAGTGAAACCCTGTCCCAGAAGACCCTCAGAAAACAATCCTCCTAAAAAAGATTTGCAGACATAGTTTCGTGGCTGGCAGTGTGCTTGTCCGATATACAGGAAGCCCTGAGTTCAATCTTCAGTGCTGGTGGGGGACAGGAGGAAGAGTTCACATTATAAAATTTTACCTCTAAAAAAACCCGAATGACAGCACTCTCCTCTTTACAGAATAGATATGCTATGTTTTGGGGGGCTTTACCCCCAAAATAAATTTTTGTGGAGAAAATAGAACTTCTCTTTTGGACTTCACAGTAGTCCACTTTCATTCATTTGCTCATCTAGCGAGCATTTCCTGTGAGCCCTCTGCATGTGAGGAAAGGCCACACAGCTGGCAAGCGGCAATCAAGACAACTTGTCCTTTGAACTTGCATCCGGTATTCTCACTTGGAAACTTCAGGGTTTTTTTTATTGTTGTTTTTGTTTGTTTTGTTTATCTTTTCCCAAATGAGTTCTCTTGTTGTTTGGTAAATGCCAGGGACCTGCACTACCTAGGAAGGAATGGATATGCTGGTCATCATGCAACTCTGGCCCCGACTCGACAGCAGCAGGCTGACCGTGAAGACTGGGTACGCTGGGGCAGCCTATACCCCCAATATTCAGCGGCAGGACCACAAGTTCAAGGCCAGCCTTGGCTATATAGTGAGACCCTCTCTTAAAAAGACACTAACTTCCGTGTGAGAGTTTTAGTTAAAAGTAAACAAGAACAGAAGACACACACACACACACACAAAACTAGACAAGAACAGAAGACACACACACACACAGAGGAGAGAGAGAGGGAGGGAATGGGGGGCAGGGAGAGAGAGGGAGGGAATGGGGGGGGCAGGGAGAGGGAGGGAGAGAGGGAGGGAGAGGGAGAGGTCTAAGTGTTATGGCCACAGTAACAGTGAGTAGATGACAGATTCCACAGTGACTCTGGGCCCGCATGGACGATCTGAGGAGTTGAGGAATGACTGCATTCGAAGGCCTTGCATGAGTATGTTACATCTGGGCAGAATGAGGCTCCGTTTAGGTCTGCAGCTGCCCCACACTGTGGGAGCCAGACAGGACTGCAAGAAGTCACTCTGCAACACCAGAAAGGCTGGCAGCACCTCTCAGTGCATTCAGCAGGGCAGCCCTGGCCTGAGTGCCCACAGCAGGCAAAGTGAAATCACAGGAAGGGACCCCCAGAGTCCTTCTGTCCACCCTGTGGTGGGCTCACTACACGGGTATGTGTCTACGTGGTGTGTGTGTGTGTGTGTGCACAAGTGCCCCCTCCTGAGCCTCCTTGCCTCTGTGTTCCTATCACTGGAAATAACTCCTGGGATCTTTGTTCTTTATGTAGGCATTTTAGACCGTTAGAGCAGGATGGCCCACTGTTTGATGACTGCCTCTGCAGTATTCCCTCTTTAAAAAGTGTCTCTCAGATGGTTGCCTGTTTATTCTGTGACTTTGTACCCACTCCCCTCTTAAGCCTTCTACAAATATCAACCTGTTATGATTCTTATTTTAATATATATAAGTAGCCAACTGTCAGGATCCTTTTCCGAAATGTCATAAAAGGAAGGAGAGGCTGCTAGTATTGCCATGGATTTGGAACTCTTAACGTGTCTGTGGTTTTGCTTTATGTTTTTAAAACGAGGCTACTGATTTTCCACCGTCTGCTTCAAGGAACCCAGGTCAAGGTCTGGATTCTCCAGATATTTAATCTGATTTCACAGGTAACCAGAGCCGCATGCTGGGGAAGTAATTTAACGCACAGCAGTGGGCCCTCTTGCTGTACAACACCCAGAGCTTGCACATCCACTACCTCACCCTGGCTGCTCTCTTCCCAAGGGGTCAGTGTGTTTTCCTGCTACTTGAGCCTGGAGATCTGTGAGCAGGAGCTGGCAGGGAGGCTCCTAGGCCCCTTAATCTCACTCGTGTCAAGAGACTCTGGTGGAGATAAACATACGTGGACAAAGGGCTGGCTTTGGGGTTGTTTCTACCTAAGCTATATTTTCTATTCTCAAAGTTAGAGGAAGTGGGAGCTTTTGCTTTCCGTATACTGCATTTGTGAAACTTTTATGGCACATGCTGGCCTCGCCTTGACATACTTCTTACACGCCATGATGTATATTCTTTGCTTGCTTTAGGGGCTTCTTTATTAAACACAAAACAAGGCTTTACAAATTATGAGAGGCAGACACCAAAGCTCCTATTTTCTTTTCTCTCCTTCAAGTATAAGCTTTATATAAAAAAAAATGTTGCTAATATTTACAGTATCACATAGCACATCCCCGCCCCCCCAACCCTCACCCTACCCCCATCCCCCACCCCAGCCAGGCCCATGGCTTTCCTGATTTGCAATGGATTTGTGCTAATGTGGTTTCTGCCTTGAGCGAGCTCCGGTTTAAATCAATCCAGACGTAATTAAGCCAAGTTGAAATGTAATATGATCTCACTCTCAGGCCCACTGTTTCATTCTTCCTGCAAGGCATTATTATTTGGGGGGGGGGGAGGGGAAATTCACCTCCTGGATTGAGTTAGGGACCTTCCTTATCCTTCCCATTTGGACCTGTTTACCCACGGTCATGGTCTGTGGCGCACAACCTGTCTCAGGAGAGCAACCCCACATTGTGCTCATGTGAGCACATGCGTGTGTATGTGTGTGTGTGTGTGTGTGTGTGTGTGTACACACACAATACACACAGGCGCATGACTGTATGTGTTACATTAAGAAGTAAACTTCTAACAAAGCTGTGGGATAAACAGAAGAAGAGATGAATGGATATTTCAATAGATGTCAAAGTGCATTGTGGGAGCCTTTACATACTTATCGAAATGGGGACCAGCACTAAAACAGGCTGAAAACTACATTATCTGTGGGAATGGTGTGGGAATGGTGTGGCCCGTGTAAACTTGTGGCCTTTTGTGGCAGTCACAGGACCATCCTTGCATGTTAGCTTTCATCTACAGCCTTGTTTGAGACAAGATCTCTTTTGTTTCTTGTCACTGAGTTGCTAGGCTAGCTGGACCACTGCCTCCCATCACACCGTAGAGATTACAGGCATGTTCACCTCCACCAGGCTTTTATCTAGGTTCTTGGGATTCAACTCAGGTCCCCACACTTGCAAAGTGAGTGCTTTATCCATTAAACCATCTCTCCAGCCCAACACAACGTTGCCTTACATGAAACTTAAATGAATCACTAGGCTGGGTATGTAGCTCCATGGAAGAACACTAGCCTGGCATGTGTGAGGCCGTAGGTTCAATCCCCAGTAGCACAGAAGCAAAAGCAACAATAACAAAAACCCGACAAACTACCACCACCACCAAACTAGGAAAAGATTCCATTTTCAAAAAGAAAGAGCTAAAGAAACAGCAGATCAGCAGGCTTAAAGGGATTACTGTATCTTTCAGGTGACATCTTTGTGTTCTTGTTGGCCTCCAGTGCTGCTACATTGTATGCAGAGACAAACCTAGAAGAAGTGAAAGCTTTCCCAGCTTCAACAGGCATATGTTCCCAGGAATCAAGACCGCGGTAGGACATTATACAGAATGAGGCAGTGTTATGTGAGGACATGCCTATACACACTGTGGTATGCCATGCATGGTTTGGGGACTGTTAAAGTGACTTGCCACTTAGCCTCAGGCTATATGTGTCATTTGTAACATTCAGTTGGTGACTGCTTTAACTGGCACTACTGTTTCCTCAATGCCTTGCTTTTAACAAAGTGTATCATGGAGGTGTGGGCGTTTCCAACACTGGGGAGGGAGAGGGCTTGTTTTCCTGAAAGTCAGTCTGTACTGTCTCCACCCTGTCTTTTGTCCACACCGAAGATGTATGACATGACAAACAACACAGACTTAATTGCTTACAGCTTCCCGAAGACACAGTCTCTTCAATTCCTCCAGCCGCTGGCGCAGCGTCTCCTCCAGCGCTTCCTGCCTGGATTTCAAGGCAGCCAGCATGTCTTTCTTGGCCGACTGGGAACTATCAGATTCCTGAGAACCTGTCGATAAAGAGCAGGGTTACTAGGGCAACTGACTGGGGACACACATCTGGACCACTAATGAATTTCACCGGAGCTCACACCACGGATATGAGATTTACCCGGGGAACCAAGGAGCATGAAATGAGACAGGTGTGCAGCGTTCCAAGCATGAGAAGTGAATTCCAATGCCACATGGAATATATAGCTACTCAGAGGACCGGCAGGAAAACTGACACTCCTGAACAAGGACACTGTCATTTCTGATTATCTTAAGGCATGTCACATACCTGTTTTCCTCTCATCAGCCAATTTTAATACATTTTACACAAGGAAGGGGGGGAGTTAAAGTTCAAGTTAATATTAGTAATTTCAATACAGGTTTTAACTTTTCTTTAGTCTACTGAAAGATGTTGATTTTTACATAGTACAAAGATAATATCTGTTCATTGCAAAATATTTGACGATATAGACAATAGGGACAGGTATAAAAATAATAAACTAGTCATCTAGAGATAACTATCATATTATGCATTTTCCTTTGGCCTTTTCCCCAGAAGATACACACACACACACACACACACACACACACACACACACACACACACA
>OU015749.1:13746689-13764507 GCA_907169655.1 Acomys percivali
TGTGTGTGTGTGTGTGTGTGTGTGTGTGTGTGTGTGTGTGTGTGTGTGTGTGTGCTAACTAGGTTCTCAACATGCTTCTAAGAAACATTTTCTGGGTACCATTTAATAAGGGGTGGGAGGGAGGAGAAAAAACCGTTTATGCAGTTGGATGCTGGCTTGTCCGGTTTGTGAATGAAACGTTAGCATGGAAAGTCAGCCAAGTGGTACTGAAAAGACAGAGCTGACCTGTAACAGCAAGTGTGTGAGAACATACTACAGGCAAGATGACAGAAAGAACAAGGACGAAGTAGACTAGCCAGCCACCCCATTAGACCAGCAGCTAGACTCCTCCATACTGGGGACATGAACCTGGGGTCCATCACAGACAGGGGTGCCAGTAGCTTTCTCAGGTGCGGGTTGCACTCTGTCAGAGCAAGCACTTATGAGGGGCAGCGGGCAGAAGGCTCTGTGGGAGGGAGGACCAGACCCACGCACTCTAGAAATTCCCTTTGTGCGCTGATGGCATGCATCCTGTTCTGGTTCCTCCCTCCATTGTCCCAGATGTTTTTTTTCCAAAGTCATAAGGGTGGGCGTGGGGCATTCCCAAAGAGCCTCAAGCCTCAACTGGCATTTACAAACATTTTTTCAGGCACAAACTTGTATGGCTTGGAAGAGGGTTGACATGTTCCTTGGTCTCTTTATGGAGCTTTCTCTGTTTAGACACATGGAAATGGCCGTGTGGCTGAGAGCTAGTGACCACTATAACCTGTACACGGCCTTGGCTGCTTCCATCAGTTCCTAAACATCTCACCCGGGGCCCCATGATAACATGTGAAAGTCACTTCAGCATCTTGAGAGAAAGATGCTTACACCTGACATGTAGGAAGGTTTTCTTGTGATTTATCCTTTAGCCCACTGGACTGGTGGTGCATGTCAACCAGATGGCGGTACAGAAGTGGATTGCATTCTGGTTTTAGAGATGCACAAGTGCCATTCCTGGTGGCTATGTGGGGTCAGTCTCACCTTAGGAACTGCTGCTGATAGGCATCTGACTTGGTGCCCATAGAGGTTGCCTCAGGGATATGAGGGGCCCAGAAAGATGGACCAGGTCATAGGCTGAAAGTGGAGAAGCCTAAGTTTCACTATCTTGAGCCACATGCCTACTTTGGCCTTCAGAGCACAGACCCTGGACCACCAGCACCGGCTGAGTGATGTGGGGCACTTGGTAGAAACATAAACTCATTCCTAGGCTCATGCAGACTGACAGTCTTGTGAGATGAGGGAGAGGCAATGGTTATATTGTACTCCCATGACCCTGAGTCTGGAAGAATCCAGGGTGGAACAAGCCTGGATTCTCTGTAACTAGATAAGGCGGCAGATAAAATAGTCCAAGCTCTTATCTGAGACTGGGTTTAACAGGAATTAGAGGAATCTTTGCATTGTTAAAAGACAAACTAGGTGCTGCCTTTGGCTCTGCTTTACCCATTCGGTGGGAGGCTGTAACTCCAGACAGACCCTTGGGTTTGGAATGGTCTTGCCTTGATACGAGAAGACAACATTTTCTACAGTCTTCCTTGCAAACTTCTAAGCCTCAGAAGTAGTGGTCATTTGATACACCTTTTGCATGAAATGGCTTTGAAGAATTCCAAGCAAGGGCAGAATTCCAGTTAGAGTCAATGCCATAGAGAGCTGGCAGAGACAGACCTAGCTTCTGTGAGCCCAAAGCGTATATAATTTTGACAGTTCATTGAAGACAACCAATATACAACATGTTAGATTATAAAACTCACAAGCGTGTGAACGTATTACTAGGTCTCTGAGAGGTAGGGTCATAGCCTGTCCAGCATGGAGACTTGAGTTCACACTCTGTCCCCACAGCAAACCCACATCTCACTCCAGGCCCAGTGCCCAGACTCCTCTCCTTAGCTCTGAACTTCTGACTATGAGTGGGCAATACAAGCCCAGAAGCGAACACACAACTCATCTCCCTCTTCTGTCTTCCCCTTTACAGTTATTATAGTTATTTGCAGTCACTGTACATAATTCTAGAACTGGACCAGGAAAATGATGATAGGAGGTAAAGACTCCTTTTTATTTTCCTAGCTCAGAGTCGAGGTGACACAGCTCCTGCTGCCCTAGTTAACTTTGTCTGTCAGCTTGACATGGCCCAGATCATCTGCCTGAGTACAGAATCGGCCAGATCATATTAGCCTGTGGTCATGTCTGCGCCATATTGTCTTGACTGATGATTGATGTGGGAGAGCTCACTCCACTGTAGGTGCTACCACCCCAGTGCCCGGTGGGCCTGGGCTGCAGAAGAAAGCAGGTTGAATATGATTCTGGGAGAGCAAGCCAGTGAGCAGCGCTCCTCTATGGTCTGTTCCGGTTCCTGCCTGATGTCCCTTGGTGATGGACCATTAGCTGGAAATGTGAGATCAAACAAACCCTTCTCTTCCCTAAGCTGCTTTTGCTCATGGTGTTTAGCACCGCGACAGAAAGCAGACTAGAACAGCCGCCTAAGTTAATCGGGGTTTAAACAAACAGCTTCAGAAGAGGCATTGACTAGTCACACTTGGCTCGCATTTCCAAACAATTGCAGTCTTTTCTCTCCCTCTGACCTCCGTAAAGCCAGGCCTGTCCTGCCAGTTAAGCAAACAACAGCATTCCCACCCTGTCACTAACTCAGGGGGCTAGGGCTTGAACCCACAGCCTTGTGTGTGCTAAGCAAGCGCTCTACCAATGAACTACTTCCTTGATCTCCACTCTTGAAGCCAAGATAAATTTGAATCTGGCCCGCCTGACCTTTAGGGCCAAAATGACCTCCCTGATGCTCACAGAAATAGACAGTAGAGAGCCAGGTGTGGGGACGCACGTCTTTGATCCCAGCACTTGGGAGTCAGAGACAGGAAGATCTTCATGAGTTCGAGGCCAGCCTGATCTACAAAGTGAATTCCAGAATAGCCAGGGCTGTTACACAGAGAAACCCCGTCTCAAAAACCCTAAATAAATAAATAAATAAATAAATAAATAAATAAATAAGGAAAGGAAGAAAGAAAGAAAGAAAGAAAGAAAGAAAGAAAATAAATGCAACAGGTGCTCATTCAGCTGTGCCTTGTGATGGCAAGGCTCTCCTTTATCCCTTTACCTTTTAAAGCCCCAAATGTCTCCTTGGAAGCAGAATGTAGCAGCTTGACCCTCATCTCTGTCCTTCCCCAGAATAGCCTCCCTCTTGAGGTCATATAAGCAAACCCACACTCAATTGACACTCCTGATGATAGTTAATGACTCCAGTGACCAGTCAGCATTCTAAGAAGCCTTTAGAGTGAGTGAGTGAGTGAGTGAGTGAGTGAGTGAGTGAGTGAGTGAGCGAGCGAGTGCCCTTAGAAACTCAGACAATTTGTCCCATGCTGTGAAGTACACGGATCTCATTCCAACACTTTAGGAAACCTTTTTCAGGCCCACATTTGGCTTCAAGCTTTGGTCTGAGAACTAAAGCCAGCTTCTAGACCGCATGCCCAGTGGCCTCCTGGGCATGGTGTCCCAATCCCTCCTGGCTAGACGCCATCTGTGGAAGCCAGTCTTGGGCTCAGGCCCTACCTGAGGACAGTAGGCTCCCACTGCTGCCGCTGATGATCTTTCCTTTGCTCCCCATGTTGGCTAGCTTTGAGGTCTTCAGCGTCCCTGTTTCTGTTAGGTCAATGGCGATCTCGCTCAGACTTCGTGCCGCGTGGATCTTGGACTGGAAAGGGAAGGTGAACAGGTTATGGAAGAAACAGGAAACACACTTGACTACTTGTAATCCTGAATTCAGGTGGCTCATAAGCTACACAAACCAGAATTCACAGCCCAGATTTTGTAGTTTATAGAGCATAGTGTAAAGAGTGTGGTCTTTGCAGCTTAGATTCTGGAAAAGGCACTTAATCTCATTGAACCTTATTGTTCTTAAATATAAGCCAGTGAAGTTACCACCTACCACGGAGGGGTGAGCTGTAGTCAAAGGAGACAAGCTGTGTGTAGGACATTCCCTCCCCGCCTCTTTTTTTTTTCTTCTCTGCTTGACAGAACAACAAATAGAAATTTGTGCCAAGCCAGTAATCCTAGCTACTTGGAGGAGCTGGCTTTGGGAGATTATAAATTCATAGTCTGCCTGCACCAAAGAACAAGTTCAAAGCCATCTTGAGCAGCTTAATGAGAGACCCACTCTTGACATAAAAAGTAGAATAAAGATGTATAACTCAACGATAGAGCATGTTGCTAGTGTGTACAATATTGGAGGTTCAATGCTTAGCAACACACACACACACGTACATATATACATCACACACACACACACAGTGTGACTATACTTACTTTATGCTTTTTTTTTTTTTTTTTGGTTTTTTCAAGACAGGCTTTCTCTGTGTCACTCTGGATATCCTGGACTTGCTTTGTTGACTAGGCTGGATTTGAACTCATAGAGACCTATCTGCCTCTGTCTCCCCAAGGGCTGGGATTACAGGCATGCGCCACCACACTCATTTCTCATTTTATACTTAAACAAGGAGGGGAGATGAATTTTTAGTTTTATGAATGACAGACTAGATTTGTGAAACAAATTTATGAAATATCAATACATTTAGAAGTTGGTCTGCATCTTCAGTTGTTTCCCATGTTTATTACCAGGGAAGGTATAGATGACGAAATACTGGCATTCTGCATCCATCAAAGACTGTACACACAGACAGAAGCCTCTGGGACACTGAGGGCCTGCCCACCAGCAGCATCTGTCACAAGATTTGCTTTAATCATCATTGATTGAATCTACAAAGTCTTCGCACTGCAGTTCAAATTCCACTCCACGGTGTGTACAGATCAAATGACCAGCTGTGCCAATGGTCGTGCTTGGAGGAAAACCCCCAAACGGTTTTGTGTTTACAACTACATCCCTAAAAGTGATGTGTGTGTGTGTGTGTGTGTGTGTGTGTGTGTGTGTGTGTGTTCCCAGTAAGGCTGCTTTAGTTACACCCTTTGTAAAGTGGAAATGTGTTGTATTTTCTTCCTATTGACATTATTTGGCAGTTTGCAATTTGTTGCTGTTGTTTTATAAATCAGTGTTTTCATGAGACCATATGCATCACGGAACCACTACAAATGACAGTCTAAGCACACACTGGCTTTCTGTGGTAGAGGTAGCGGGCTTTAGCAAGCTCAACTGGGTGTCTGCTGCATGACAGCAGGTCTTTCCACACCCACAAGGCTCCAGACAGATTCTGACAGCCTTGGTGAGGCCTGCACACTGCTGTTCCCTCTTCCTCATTTACAGGCTTCCTGCTTTGCCCAGGGCTTGTTATTTGTCCCACAAAGGCTATCTGGGCCCTTAAGGCCTTGCCCTTCCTCTGGCCTGTTGTTGCCTGTACTGACGAACGCCAGCGACTTCCGGCCAGAAGAAGCACTGAGACTTTGGCTCTTGTGTTCTTCACCTGATGTGAACTGTCTTCCTCCTCCCCTCCTCCTCTCCCATTGGTGCTTTGACTTGGGTCTCCATTCCAACTTCCACTTTCTTACATATAGAACCAGGTCGACTTCCTCAGGTTAGAGCCCCCTTGTTCATAAACAAAGCCGGCTGCGACAGGAAGCAGGAAAGGCCTTTCTATTGCATGTGGACTTAGTATCTACAGCACCATCTGGCTGCACTTTACCCTTCGGGCAAGGAGAGCGAGCACAGTCCATTACTTCCTCTCTTTCTGCGCTGTGCTTTACCAAGTTGTTTCCATGGACGCAGCTCACACTTAAAACAACTACAGAGCTGTGATTCCTCATGCCCACATAGCACCAGTGGCAAAGGCCCAGAAGCTCTTCCTGGCCAGTCACTGCTAGGCTTTGATCCTTGACCTCTCTGGTCCTCAGATGCCTGTTTATAACACGGGGATCTCAAAGCCCACATCATAACCTTGGGATGTGGACCATGTCAAGGCCATTCATTGCCATAGGAATGGGATATAAATTAAGACCTGAATGCAAGTTGTGAATGAGGTCAGACTGATGCCTCTCCTTGACATCTGAAGGATCCCATTAATCACATTGGCAACTTGTCCTCAAAGAAACCCTCCTCTCCTTCTTACAACATCAATCTCAAGAGGCAGAAAACCAAAATACAGAGGCCATGACAACAGCTAGCCTTTTTCTGATGCAGTCTAACATAAATTCTGGTACCTTTAAAAACTTCCTAGAATGGGTCTGTCACAACGACCCAATAGATTCCTTGTTGGGCGAGAGGCAAGAAGAAACACAATGGAGACTTCCAGGAGATTCTGTTCTTGCCTGGTCAGGTCTCAGGGCCAGCCCCAAAGTTCCTAAACATCCCAAGTGGCCACTCAGTGCCAGTACTGGTGTTTGGTGAACAAACCTTAATTTGTTGTTTATTTTAGAAGGAATAAATATCAGATTGGATGGAGAAAGCGGAAAGGAGGAAAAGATGTCTGCACTGGGGCCTAACTCCAGAAAGCACCACTCCAAGGTCAGAGGGAAAGCATCCGTTCTTTCCCATAAACAGTGTGAGCTTTCAAATCCTTTCTCCCAAAGTCTACAAGTCATTCTTCGGCTCCAGGATGCACAGGTCACTGGATCCTTTCCACAGCCTTTCTGATCTTTAGCATCAGCAGATATAAGTGATTAATTATAATTAGCGTCTGCAGAGCTTCATACGCTCCATGAACTGCCTTTCTCCACTCTGCCTTTGATGGTGGGAGGTTCCCTCCATATACATACTTGGGGAGCTGATGGAGAAAGAGGAAATGAGGAGAGAGCGAACATGGAGAGAGGGGAGGCATTCTGAAATGATCTGTACAATGACCCTGAAGGGAGGGAACTCTGGGTGTCTGGGAGGAGCAACATGAGCTGTCTTGGCCACTGCTTCTGCTGACTCAAACCACTAGACAGTACTTGTTTCTCTGGGCTTGATAAACATCACTTGGGAGGCCTGAAGCACGCTGGGAGCCCTTCAGAGAAAGGAATGGCTGGCATGGCCCCATACAGTAGAATGTGGAGCCCTGCCAGGATGCCAGCCCACACCGGCTGCCCAGAAACAGCTGAAACTTTCTATCCCAGACCTGTCGACAATCACTCACAGAGTCCACAGGGCCCCACCAAAGATGGGGCCACGCGACAATCCCCGAAATGAACCAATCGGGTTGCAGCCCAGTTCCTACGGAGGGTTTCACCATCTCTGATTTATGTGGGGGGTCTTCTCAGAAAGTTTAAACTTGCTGTAGCATTGGACAGGGGAATGTGTTAACTTCATCGTGATGTTAATTAATAAGACACAAGTTTCCAAAGCACATATTTCCTAAAGCAGTTTCACAAACATCATGTCATTTTGCGAACCACTAATCTTGGTCAAGGAATTCCTTTTTTCTTTCTCTCTCTCTCTCTAATTGGAGAAAGCAAAGCATGCGTGATAAGAAGCCTACCCAGGCTGCAGAGCTGGGAAATGCTCAGAGGAACATGGTCCTCACCTGTCTGTAAGGTTAAAGAATTGGCTCCCAGGAGACATAGAGGGCTGAGAACATAGCTTGGTGGTGGAACACCTGCTTAGCAGCAAGTGTTCCTAGTTCCTAGCAGCAAGTACAGTTCCTTGTACTACAAGAATACAAACATTTCTTGTCCAGTACATATCCAGGGCTCTTGTGGCCATGTAAAGACTCTTGGGTAGAGTTCTATGTCTCTTGGAAATTTGGCTCTATTCTTTTATCCTTCAGAGTTAGCTGACAAGGAAAACTGAGAGCTTTCTCATGCTTTTGGTCTTTGCTTTTACTTTTTTGGGGGGCGGGGCAGGCAGAGTCTCACTAAATAACTAGCCTTGGCTTGTCTGGAACTCTCTGTACAGATTAGGCTAGTCCTGAAGCAGCAGTCTGCTTCTCAAGAGTTAGAATTAACAGGTGTGGGCCACCTCCTGTAGCTGGGCTTCTCTCTCTCCTTAACAGTTTATTTATTTTTATTTTAAGTACCTTGGTGTATTACCCGCATACATGTCTGTGTTGAGGTTGCCGACCCCCTGGAACTGGAGTCATAGGCAGCTATGTACTGCCGTGAGGGTGCTGGGACTTGAACCTGGGTATTCTGGAAGAGCAGCCAGTGCTCTTAAATATTGAGCCATCTCCCAAACCCTGGGTTTGTCTCTTTTAAAAAAAAAATGCTTCCTGTTTAACAAATAACTGGTGGTCATTTCTTCCTGGGCTTCACTTACTGTATCCATGGCCAGCTGAAGTTTCTTAAACAAGCCTTCATAGGCAAGCATAGCCATTTTTTTTTTCAAAGAACCCTAAGAATAGGCTGTTTGAGACACTCAGGAAACTGGGGGAAAAAACCCCAGAAAACCAGCAGGGGAAGGAGAACCCCAAGCTGCTGACACTGCTCTAGCCTGTGAAATAGGCTACTTCCTGTCTCCATTGCCGGACTAACATGTTAGAATGTGGGGTGGGGTAGAGTCCCGCCCTCAAGAGTCACTGACTGGGATTCAGGAGAAATGTTCAGCCTTCCAACGGTCACTACCCACCAGCTAGCAACACAGACTGAAATCAATGTTTTTAGGCATTGACCTCCAACTCTCTCTAATGGAGAGCAGGGCACCAGCCCCCACCCACTGTCTCAGCATCTAATATGAGTCGAGCCCCTGTGGCCCTGTTTCTTATGATCTAGTCAAGCTCCGAAGGCTTGTGCCAAGGCCCCATCATCAGTAGAAGACCGTAGAATACTCTTAGGATTTTGAGCCATAAGAACAACCACACACACCTCTGGACTCTGTCACCCCAGAAGTGACCAACTAAAGGGGCCAGAAAGACTCTGAAAAGTAATCAGTGCTTTACAAAGCAGACAGTGGTTGTGACATGGGACAGGCCCCGACTTGGAACTGATCTGGGAGAATGGCTTCACTCTTGCCAGTTCCCCTTACTATCTTCAGCTTACCTCCCTTTCGATTCCTGCTTTCTCCTCCAGAGGAAAAAGAAACCCCACAATAAAGGAACAAAGAGCCAAGAGGGCGACAATCCAAGCATCCCAGTCCATTAAATGCCACCTGCCCCTGAGAACACACAAGGGGAGGCAACTTCCTGCATCTGGTGGGAGCCACAAGAGGGGCCAAGGCTGGTCTTGCCCAGTGTCCCATCACCTGAAGCCTGCAGAATCCTAACACAAGCTGACAGCCACTTCCGGCAGGTAGGGGCCCTTCTGAGATACCTTGAATGGGAGTGGCCTGTGGGGTCCCTGGAAGAGGAGGGAGGGAGGGAGGGAGGGAGGCCAGAGTGTTGCTATAAGCTGTGTGTGAACCAAGAGCACATCATCCTCTCACCCACCAGAAAGCACAGCTGGCTGTCTGGGCTTGGGTGGGGTGGGGGTGGGGGATGCTGATATCCTGGGCACAAAGATGGCAGGTTCCCAAAGCCCCGGCTGGGCTCCAGGACTACCTGGAGGCAAACACGAACTGCTGCTTTTGTTTTGTTTTCCTTTTCACTTTTCCAGTTTTATGTTTTAAAAACAGGGCTGGCAGTTGGAAAAGCCTGGAGGGCTTTTCACAGCAATTTCCCTAAGTGGTTAGTCTTGTCTCTTTGTTGAGGATGGTTATCTGCCACACCCCCCACCCCTCCAAAGAAAACAATATACCACTGTTTAAACATCAGTAAGGGTCTGAGAGCTCTCCAGAGCCCCCCAAAAGTATGTTCAGAATCCCTAGGTGGCTACACCTTGGGCTTGAACACCTCTGGTGCTGGCTGGGCTGTACCCTGCCAAGTAGCACCCAGCATGGCCTCCTTAATGGTTTGCTGTAGCCCTAAGAGGTAAGCCTTTACCCAGATAGGTTTCAAGCCAAGAGCACAGCCCCTCCATCCCCACTCATCAAATTCCCATATAAACAACTGCTTTGATGCTTACTTAGCTGCCTAACTGGAAGGGCTGGTGACTTACCTTACTTTGCTTTCTGTCCAGATAGAACTGATGTTGGCTAATCGCCATCGCCCAAATGGACTTGATTAATGCCGGACATGCATACCACGTGTGCACGGCAATGCCACTGTGCCCAAAAGTCCTCCTGGTCACTGAGGCCCTGGAAAAGCAAGAACCCCAACCTTGAGAAGTCATTCATCACACAGCTTTAAGGGAGAGCCCAGTGACATGAAGGGGACAGAGGCGCTCACATAGAAACACAGCATACAGGGACATAGACACTGACCAAGCTGTGTATAGAAACCGAGTCCTCAAACTTTTAGCCCCAAGACAAGATGGGTCACTCTGGGTCACTTTTTGATGGTCCTTTTTGATCTTCAACTCCTGGCATGGAGCCAAGACAAACCTCAGAGGCAGGAAAAGCCTTTGATGCTCTTCATTAACCATGAGCTGCTGCCTGCGGTGAAGATGGGTGATTCTCCCCTCATCTCCACAGCCCCGCACACTTCCTACATGGTAGGACTTCCTGCATTGCTCTAACTAGATAGCTGTTCCCTGGAAGGTCTGGTAATCCAGGACAGATACATTTACGAGGGAAGGTGAAGAAAAGGGGAGCCGGCCACTTCCCCTACACTCTGTGTAGCATAATTCTAATTGGAGTATCTATGGAGTAGAGAGAGGCAAGTGGAGTTTAAAAGCAAAAATGGGAAGCTTCTGTCTCAACACATTAATGCTGTTTGGGTAGAAATAAAAGACTTGTAGGGCCACATTCTCTTTTGTTGTTGTTTTGCTTTTGTTTTTTTGTTTTGTTTTGTTTTGTTTTTGAGACAGTGTTTCTGTGTGTAGCCCTGGCTGGCCTGGAATAACTCTGTAGACCAGGTTAGCCTCCGACTCACAGAGGCCCGCCTGCATCTCCCTCCCGAGGGCTGGGATTAAAGGTGTGTGCCACCATCACCAGCATCTGTGAAGTACATTCTACAGGACACACTGACTACATCTGAGAACAGGGCCAGAGAGATGACTTGTTACCAACCAGGTGACCTGAGTTTGATCCTTTGGAACCACATGATATAAGGAGAGAAATGACTCCTGCAAGTTGTCCTCTGTCTGTCTGTCTGTCTGTCTGTCTGTCTGTCTGTCTGTCTCTCTCTGTCACACACACACACACACATACACACACACACACACACACACACACACACACACGCACACGCACGCGCATGCACACATACATGCACACGCACACACGCATATATACCTGCTCACAAAGGCAACATGTGTATGTATACACAAACATTAATAATTTGATATTTTAAAATATTTTAAAATCTGTTTTAGGGGAGGGGGAGGGAAGCGTGGCTGCGAAGATGACTCAGCGGGCAAAGCTCTTAGCCTGCCAAGTATGAGGAGCTGGGTTTGGGTCCCCAGATGCCCCATTAAGTTGGGCGCCATGGCATGTACACCTGCCATCCCAGTGTTCTTGTGGTGAGATGGGAAGAGAGAAGGGCCAATCATCCCTGAAAGTGTTTGTGTTAGTCAGCCCCACACGAGTAGCAGAGAACACAAGCCCTTGTCTCAAGCAAGGTGGGCTATAGGACCTCTGGCCTCTACTTGTGTGCTGTAGAGCCCACTCACAAACACACTCACCGTACATATCAAAAGAGGAGTGAGGGAGAGGCGGTAGCAGGTTGGGGTGTGACTGGGGCACTTGATCTGTGTGTCAGAAGAAATGTCAATGGTTTTAAGAAGAAAATAGCTAACTTGGAAGACCTGTAGACTCTTCAGGACTTATGAATAGCATTTTCCCATTTTTCTATACTCTATTTTCCTTTAAAAGCTAAAGATTTAACAGTGGGGCCTTCTTCATGCCCACATTTAAGGGGAAATTCAAATTTGGTGGTTAGAAACCTGATACTAGGCAGGTTGGGTCCTGGTTGCCCCCCCCCCAACCACCACCTCAGTTTGGTTTACACTAAAGGGAGAAAAAAATGTCAGTGAATAAAACAGCTCTGTGGGGAGAAACTGAAAAGGAGACAGAGAGAGGAGAGTTGTGTCCATCCATCCCCCAACCACTCCCCCCAACCCCGAACCTACCATTCCCCCCTCCCACAGGCCACAGGGGAATCAAAGTAGCTGCCACATGAACTCCTAGTTTGTCTGGGAGTAAATGAAAAAAAAAAAAAAAAAAAGATTTTTCTTTTTTTTTCTAGGAAAGGTAAAGTAGGTAGAAAAAGTGACTTGAAGTGTACTTTTATAAAGGTGGGGAGAGTTGTAAGATCCAGGTCACCCGAGTAAGGAAGGCTTGAGCGGTTTATCAGGTCTGGGAAGTCAGTTTCATGGGAAGATGTTCATCGGAGGCTCTGGTTTCTCTCCTGCTCCATTAGGGACTTATCTCCTCTCTCATCTCCCTCGCAGGCCTTCCCACCTCAACTTTTGCTTCACCTAAACCTTAGCAATGGGTCGGGGTTTGCTAAACCAGGAGAATGACAGAAACGAAGGGAGGTAAGAACTGAGTAGATGGGGGTGGGCGTGAGGGGGTTGGGGGATGAAGCCCACCACAGATCCTGTGCACAGTAGGGAGAGAGAGGTTGGGGTTGTATCTGTCCCATTCTGCCTAGAAAGCAGTCTTGGCCCCAAGTGATGCTCCCGTCATGGTGGCCTCAGAGCTACTTTTCCTCAGAGAAGATAGATGGTCATACTCTGAGCTCAGACTGCCATTTTTGGGCTTTTCTGTCTACAGAAAACCCTCCCTCCTCTCATTACGTCAGTTGTCCATATTCCCTGAGGGCTCACCTTCTGGCTTTGATCCGAGTAACCCCATGGGCTCAGAGCTTTCCTCCTCAGGAAACCGTGCATCACCAGTGGGGCTTTTGGTGTCCAGGCCAAGTGGTATGAACCAAAGTGCTGAGTGACATGGACACCAAAAGCCCCGCTGGTGTTCATGAGCTCTGGCCTCAGATTTCTAGGGTTCAAATCTAGCCTGTACCATATGCTAGCTATCCACAACCCATTTCTGGGCCTTGATTTAAGTGACCACACTTGGCAAACCCCATCTGGTATCCTCAGCTTTGCTGAAAGTGCCTATGGTGGGGGGTGGGGGTGGGTGGGCGTGATGCTGACTCAGTCTTTTTTTAACCTATCATATCTAGCACAGAAGAACACAGAAGTTCTCAAAACACGTATAAGATGGATCCCTTTTCCTAAATATTAGAGCCAAAAGCTCTCTATCTGGTGTTGTATGGTGTTAGATGTCTTTTCTATATCCCTAGACCTTGGCAAGGTGAAAAGAATTTAGTAATTGCATCACTGAGGAGATCACAGACATAGAAGGAACACGAACACACACACACACACACACACACACACACACACACACACACACTGAAAACATTTACCCCAGCATAAGCTGAGCAGAGGCATGGAGCCGGCTTATTCCCTGAGCTCAGGCCTACATATGTTCTTTTTTTTTCTCCTCTGCCAGGCATCCCTTTCTGTATATATATGGCCCATGCTGTAGAATCCATTTCACCCCCTTTTGCACTTCGGCTTCCTTTCCTCCCATATGTCTATGAATCTCAGTCTGACATAAGTTCACCTGGAAAAACAGCAGTGAGTTTTTCTCCTCTGGCTGGATTATTATTTTTGGCACCCACCTGCCCCTCCTTGGCCTGTGCTCTGTGGAGGAGGGGTCTTTAGACCCTGAAATGCATCCCAGGCTCCTGAGAACCACTGAACAAGCCACCCTCTTGCTTCCTCTTACCCTCTGCACCTGACTGCAGAGTCTCAGACACTCTAGAACCTTCTGTTCTCTGGTTGCTAGTCTCGCAGTAACTGCGGGGCAGGGATAAACTCTGGCCTACAGGAGGAGGCTGTTCTGTGTAAATTACAAGGCAGTACACAACACAGCTGGGTTATCAGCAGCAGCAGCAGCAGCAGGCATGAGGGCTCCTGCACAAACCTCAACCTTCTGCTTAGAGGCAGCATCTTATCCTGAGTCCCCAGCTCCCTGGAGGACACTCAGAAGCCTTGTGCAAGGTGGGGTTGCTGCCAGCACCCCCTCCTAAGTCCAGGGCTGGGTGTGAACAGGACCAGGACCTACATTGGCTCCTTGAGCACATCTGATCTATTTAAGTGTCTTCCCAGGCCGGCCTACTTTTCCTGTCAATCTGTGTCTGGACCTGCAAACAGCAATTTCTTCCTAGGTGTCAGGGGTGGCGTAGGGGATGCTGCTGCTGCCTATGGACTGGTGGCAACTCTAGGATTGCCAACAGGCAAAGAGGAAAAGCATGGGGTAGATGGTGCCCAGATTCCTTCCCTGCAGGGTTCTCTGCATTCCAAACTAGAACCCGATGTATTGTCTGGCATCCAACTCGGAACACAGGTTTTTAAGGCTGGTATTCTCTAGTACAATGTAGGAAGGAGGGGAAAGAGCTGCTGCATTTATTTCGTGTCTACCTACAATACTAACATCAAAAACTCCAAGCTCCAAGACCAAAACACATGAGCCTAACCACACTGGGGACAGATGTCTTTCAGTGTCGACCGTCCTGCCTGAAATAGGCTCAGCATCTCTGGCAAGGAAGCCTTTCATTGCCTGTCAGGAGGGCAATGTCTCCACATAACTCATGTTGTTCCGAAGTTCCACAAAATGCTTCCTCCAGCATCTCTGCTCTCTCTCTCTCTCTCTCTCTCTCTCTCTCTCTCTCTCCCTCCCCCCCCCCCCCCCGACACTTTGCATTTATCATCACAAAGCTTTTTTTGTCTGACATGAACTCTGCTCTCCGTGATTCACCATCCCTCCCTCCCCCCACCCCAAACTGGCCATGCACATGAACCATCAGGACAACACAAAACCAATATACACATAGTATGCACACACTCTTAAAAAACAAACAAACAAAAAAGGCTTTTCAGGCTTACCTGCGGGGGTCATGAACTTCCACGGAAAACTTCTTTTCCCTGAAATACAGATTCTCCAACTGTCTCCATTGAAATATCTGGTGGAAAACAACGCAGTTTAAATTCAAGAGTTCTCGGGTTGCGCTGTCTCTTCTTTGCTGATTAACTTCAACAGCTGAGAGTTTCCTTATCAAAGCAGAGACCTTACAGTTTGTTGGTGCCTCCTCCGGATAGCCTACCTACTACTAGTGCTTGAAACACACATACACACAAACAGAAGCACACCCCAGTGGGTGTAGATTTTCCTGCACGTTTCTTAACAGGCACAAAACAAGTTCTTTTTCAAGTTTGTTCCCCCTCTGGCTTGCGCCTTTGTTGAATTCTCCAAGACAGTTCTCGGCTCCGCGGACTTTTCCCTCCAAGGAGAGGGAGAGGGTGTGGGGGCGGGGAGCCAAGAGGAGGGAGGAGAGGATCGGAGCCCGGGAACACAGCGCTCAGGAGGGAGCGGTAGCCATCTGTGCGCGGCGCGGAGGGCTGAGCAGCGCTTCCTCCCCTCGAGTGCTGAAATGGGAAGGCGTTCAAATTCCCAGCCTCCCTTCGGGACTCCACTTCCTGCCGCTAATGTGCAAGAGCCTCAGACATCCTCACTCACTGGAAGGCGGAGGCTGCTGCGACCAGAGTTGGGGGCAGGCGGCGACTCACGCTCACAGAGCGTATTTGTCATGCTTTTTCTTTTTTCTTTCTTTCTTTTTCAGCACAAAGGGGGAAGGGGGAGAGCAAGAGTTCTGTCCTGTGGGGAGACCGCAGTCTTGCCTGGCCAGCAACAGGACCAGGGAAACCCAGGAGTGAAAGAAGCTGATCTTGAGGTTGGGAGGCAATTGAGGCGGCTTCCAATTGCTTTAGAAGTGGTGTGCCTTTTTCTGGATGAAAGTGAAAGTTACTTAGCGGTCTGGGGAATGTCACCAGAGGGCTAGCGCTCTGTTTACACGCGGCGTTTGCATTTATTACGTTCATGGGGTTTCCATTTCCTTCTATACACTTAGAAAGTGAGTTTGCTTTGCTCCAGAGTAAAGCAGGGTGTCTGTTCTTGCCACCCCCCGGGGGGGGGGGGGGGGTTGATTCTTCCCCGTAAAACTCCTTCCGTCTACTCTGTGACTGAGTTGCCATCTCTGTATTCCAGCACCCACCTCTCATCCATGAAGGCCATTTCCCTGCGTTCCATGAGCCCCATTTTCTCCAGGCCCAGAGCACAGTTAGTCAGTGTCTGGCCAGTAGATTTACCACCCGAGTGAAACCGGCCTGCAATTAAACCGGTTTTCAGAGTGGCTGCATTCTGTCTTCTTCACGCTCTCCAAGAGTAATTCTAAATGATTTTGTCTGCACAGGTAACCAGAAGAGCCAGGGTTAGGAGCCACCCCGTCACCTACAGTGCATCCCACTCTGAAGCCAGAGACTGGAGGCTCTTCTGTTTCTGAAGATCTGAGTAGAGGGGCATGGCAAGAAAATCACGTCACCCAAAGTCCCAAAGTCTTGCACCGGCTCTGTGTTCATCCTGCCTTAGTGGAGTTTTTGTCACTTAAGCAGTGGATGCGCTGCCACCATGAATCCCTCAATGAAGACACTTTGAGTCTGATACCCACTTGTTGGGTATAGATAGCTCACCTAAATGTCACCACAGCCATAGAAACACCAAAAACAACTAGACTCTATGACTTTAGCCTTATGCATAACCTACAGAACCGCGGCATGGCAAGACCACAGAGGCTTTAGAGTCTGAAGGCCTTAAGTAAGTTGTAGCAATCCAGCCTCTGCGAGATTGGTCAACCACAGCAGGTCCTGGGCTTGGTAATGGTATAAACAAGCAGTTAACACACACAGATCTCACTGTGTTTTCCTTCCGTTCTTAATGCTTTCAGATCCTAGTGAGTGAGAGAGCATAACTGCAGAACCACCAGAGTTCTGGTCTTAAATCTCCCAAGTTTTGACTTGGAGCTTAAAAAAAAAAAATTATGTGTGTGCTGGAAATCTTACAGTAAGTTCAAAGGCTTATATCTCCCTCCCCCTCCACAGAAAAAGTTGTCCTCCTTAGACCCTACGTCTGTCTGCCTAGCCAAGCAAAGTGGATCCTTGTACAGGACAGGCACTTGCTGTTGCCATCTTGAGATTTTCATCTATCTTGCATGGGCCCTACCAATGATTAGCTGGTCCTGGTCTCAGTAGCATGGAGTGGGGGTGGGGCTAAGGGGCCGCATCTGCCTCCGATGTGCAGACCAGAGAGGGTAGACCCCTCCCTGGGAGGAAAGGGAGCTGCACCTGGCAAGACCACTCAGGAGAAAGCCACACTTGTGCCCCCCCCCCCCCCCCCCCCCGGAAGTGCCTCCAGGCCTGATAAAGAATCCCGGAGCATGATGCAGCTCTGAGGGTCGCTTTTCCTGGCAACTCCTTCTTTCCCCAGCTCCTTGCAAAAATATAAAACACAAACCATGCCTTTCCTCTAAGTGGTCCCTGATGCTGTGCAGTGTGGAGATCTGTGTGCCTGCCAAAGGGCCCAAACAAAACCATCTGGGCTTGCTGCGGCCCCTCATCTTTAGCCAGGGTGGCTGCCCAAGGAGAGGGGTGGGGCGTCCGCTGCCTCAGTACTGCTCCGCAGGAGGGTGAGTCTCGGCTGCTAGGATGTGTCCCAGGGGTGATGCATTTTCTGTAGGAAATTTTGTAGCAGGGGCAGAACAGTGGATTCCCTGATAGCTGTTTTCACACAACTTTACTTTGGTTTATTATATTGCTAATTAAATACTGGGAAGAAAAGGCGGGAGTAGGAAAAGAACAAGTGGGCAGTTTTTCTAGCCCACACAGCTGTTTGGGGGCATACAGAGAATCCCCAAGAATGGACGAGGACATGCACACAGGCAACAGTACTGCTGACCCGATCTCTTTCCTCACTTAAGAGAGGGGTGGAGCTAGGGAGCACGTACTGCTGGTGTGTGTGTGTGTGTGTGTGTGTGTGTGTGTGTGTGTGTGTGTGTGT
>OU015749.1:13764517-13780845 GCA_907169655.1 Acomys percivali
TGTGTGTGTGTGTGTGTGTGTGTGTGTGTGTGTGTGTGTGTGTGTGTAATTGGAAGGCTGAGGGGTGGAGAGGGCAGAGACAGCTGCCACTGGCAGCAAAGGCTGTATGTCATTTAATCTAAAGGCACTGTGCTCTTTGTGGGGGTCTGGGGCATTTCTGTTCACGTGCCACTGCACCCCATAGAGCCCCTGGCTGCTCAATACTCAGCTTTCAGGCTGGTATAGCACAAAACAATAAGGAAATAAGCAAAGAGGAGATGCCTGGTTATATGTCTCCCCATCCCAGCCCTGCCCCCTCCCCCCACCCCTTCCCCCCACCCCCATGAAAAGGAAGAGATGAGCTCTTACTAGGCTGGTAACATATCACCCCTGGGGCCCGCTCCCTCTGCCGCTGTGTAAAGTCACCACTGTGCTTTGGGACCCCACATAAGGACACAGCAGACAGTTGACGATGATGGCGATGATTGGGCTAGCTCCCTAAGGACTTTAGCTACTCAGTGCCCGAGGAGCTAGTTATAAGCTCAGCAATGTAGTTGTATCAACGGTCAGGGGTTCTACTGATTAATACCTGTTAAATCAAGCCACTTCGGCGAGGCGTCTCCACAAAGCTCCACGGGACACTTTTTCTTTGCTCATTTAGCAGAAGGAGGAAAAGTGGGAATTTTCTTGGGGGTGGAGGAGAAGATACAAGACACACTGAAATGAGGGGAAAATTGCCTAGGGCCACACAACACGTTTCTGAAGGGACCAGAAATAGAAGTCAAGGGCACCTGGTCCATTACTCCAACCACTAACTATGCGGCTTTTCCCAGGAGTCCACCAATTAGTGCAAACAGCCCATACTCGCTAATGGGTGGTTAACTTTACAAGTGGAGTGCTTTCTCACAAATGAGCAGCAGCGTGGCTGTGAGAAGGCAGCTCCACACCAGGTTGTTTTGTTTTTCTCTCCTACATGATGACCTAGCTTCATCCAGGCTCTACAAAACAACCGCCTCAGTAATCAGCAGCTTTAGTCAAAGACTAAGAGACAGTAATAACCGTGGCTAAGAGTGGCCAGATGTCTGGATTTGTATGGGAAATAAAATTGCAAAAGGCCTAGCATGGTGGCTCTTACAATGCGAACCTATCAGATCAGCCTTAGACACACATCCAGACCCTGTCTCTAATAACAAGAATCGTAGTAATAGGAGTGAGTGAAGAGATCTCCAAATTTTAGAGAACCTATCGGGAATCAGTTTTTACTAAAATGATGTTTGCCACTTTCACTGGGACCCTAATGGCCCCTGATAAGGGTTTTCGGTCTTTGACCTAGCCTTCCTATGGTCACAGGCTCTCTCCTTTCCCGTGCTGAAACTGAGTGCCCTCCTGTATAAAAAGGAGACGGGGAACTTTTATCTGCAGAGAGCAAACAAAAGAGGCTAATAAGGATTGTTTTTGAGCCTTGAATGTGAATCTATAAATTCTTAATGAGCAGGAGCCTCCTGGGCCCTGGCTTCTATTAGTCCATTGGATTCCCACATCCTGTGCATGACTGAGGCTGTGGTGGAGGAAGGGGCCTTGACTCCACTGGACTTCCTTTCCAGCCAGCATTTATGAGGCACTGTGGGATGGCATGGAGAGTAGTGGGCAGGCTGTCGGGATGGCTTAGAAATAAACACTTGAGAGGAAGCTCGGCCTAGTGACTCTGATTCTTGCCCAGGACTTTAGGGAGCTTTGTCTTCCTCCTGTCCCCGAGGCTGAGTCATAGAGCCCATAAATGACCTCCCTTCTGAGTAACTTCTTCCTCCATCCGTAGGGACCACTCTACAGAAGAATCCAATGAGCCAACTGGACCTCTTCCTCCTCTCACAGATGAAGCTGCCCTGGTGGACAGAGACTAAGAGCTGCCAGAGGTTAAGTATGTGACTGATGTTGGGACCTGGGCCTCGTGACTTCTTGCCCCTTTCTATTATGCCACAAAGCCCGGATGAAGAGCAAGAATAACCATGCTTTCAATCCTTCAAAAGCTCAGCTTCGGCAATCTGAACTATGTGTGTTCCAAACATGGCAAGTTCTCAAAGTGGATGACACTTACAGTTAGGAATGGTGGCCAAGCCCAGAACACAACAGACGAACAACAACAACAACAACAACAACAACAAAAGTCCACTTCCTAACTTCACTCCTGCTATTTCTCTTTTCCTAAAACACTACCACTCATATTTCCCTGGGTTTATCTTTACATTTGGCACATAAAAATGAGGTGGCAAATGGAGGTGCCACAGAAGTCTCCCAGTGCTGTGCATACAGAGGATTTGGTCATGTCCATCCAAGAGTCTAGAGGAGAACAGAAGTAGGTATACACATGTGGAAGAAACAGCTGGGGCCTGTGTCTGTTTTAAACATTCTCATAGGTAGCCAATATGTTTTACCTTATTTGTAAAGAAAAGGGAAGCAGAAGTATTGTTTTAGGTTGATTCCCGACCTTCACCTAGTCTAATCCCCTTCATCATTCACGTTAGCGGATGTCTGCTTGGTACTGGCTATGCTACTAGGTGAGAGGAAGAATATGATGCCTAGCACATATTTCTACAGCTATCCCTCTACCCCATAGTATGTGCATCTGCTGTCCTTCCACCCAGGGGTTGATAGCATTTGGGGAAAAAAAAGTGTGTGTACTGAATACATAATACAGACTGTCCTCTATTCCGTCTTGACTCCCAAATCTATACTATGTCATAACTACTTCCATAGCGTTTCCAGTGTATTAGGTATTGCAAATCCCAGAGATCTGAGTTAAGGCATACAGGAAGCTGGGAGTGCTGGCTCACACCTGTAATCCGTGTACTCAACAGGCAGCGGCAGAAGGATGGTTACCAGTCTGTGTCCAGATTAGGATGCATAGCGTAGTGAGCTCCAGGCTGGTCTGGGTTAAACAGTGAAACCCTGCCTCAAGAACTTAAATGAAAGCATAGACAAGGCCATAAGGTATCACATGCAAATACAGCATCGTTTGATGTAAGGGGTTTACCAACTCAAGGTTCTGGAATGAGCTAATCACCTGTGGAGAATGGGCCTGGCTTCCATTACAACTCCCAGGTAGCACTCCATCACCGAGGGAAGTCAGGGCAGGAACTCGAAGCAGGAACTGAGGTCGGAGCCATGAGAGAATGCTGCCTACTGGCTCCCCCCTGCCTCCCCCCCCACCCCCACTCTGGCTTGCTCAGTTTGCTTTCTTATACGAACAGGACCACTTGTCCAGATGGTACTACCCATAATGGGCTCGGCCTTTTTCCATCAATCACTGATCAAGAAAATGCCCCCACAGGCTACCTCACAGGACAATCTTAGGGAGGCATTTTCTTGGTTGTGGTTCCTTATTCTCAAATCACTCTAGCTCATATTCAAGTTGACAAAAATTAACCAACACAAGGAGCAATAACCCTGGCCTAGTGGTCAGAAGTTCTCCCTTCTGGCCCTGAACTTGAAAAACCTTCTAAATTTGAATCTCCAAAATGAGATATTCATATATTCTGTGCATATGTAGGTCAGTGCTAGCATTGCAACTCCAAAGACCATCTCAATGCCATTCTCTTGAATTTTAAAATGAAATATTCCTACTATTAGGCAATACTGATTAAATAATATTTATTTTTAAAAATTCCAGAAGAACCAAAACAATATTCATTAAAAGCATGGATTTCTTGAAGGATTATTTATTTTATGTATGAGGGCTCTAGCTGCACGTACACCTGGAGGCCAGAAGAGGGCATCAGATCCCAGTATAGATGGTTGTAAGCCACCATGTGGTTTCTGAGAATTGAACTCAGGACCTCTGGAAGAGCAAACAGTGCTCTTAACCACTGAGCCATCTCTCTAGCCCCAAAAGTATGGGTTTCAAAGTCATACTATCTACTATGTATTGGATGACTATGTATCTTTAGAAACCTAATTTCTTTGTTTTAGTTTATTTGTTTTTAGAACTAATACTATGAAGAACTACGCCTCCCATTTAGGCTGCTGAATCAATGCATCAATACCTACAGAGTGCTGCAGTTGCTGCCTGGTACCTTGCCAGCATCCAGCAAGTGCTAACTCCTCTGACGCCTGTTCCTCCTCACTGATTACACGCTACTATTCTCCTTAGTGCAAAACACAAAAGTCGTGGGCAGTTTGGTCATGTATCAACCTAAAGTTCAAGTACAATTTTCTTTGAAAGATGATGAATATGGTACTAAAGACATTAAAAATATTTTCCTTATATGTTTTACATTTATTTTCATTTACTTTGTGTGTGTGCGTGTGTGTGTGTGTGCACGTGTGCACCTATGTACCATAATGCATGTGTGTGGGTTCCAGAGATTGAACTTGGCTTATCAGACTCAGTTTACAAGTGCCTTTACTCACTGAGTAATCTTACTATCATTTTACCATCATCTTACCATCCCTCATTAACAGTTCAGCTGAATTTTTCACTAAGCATGAGCCTAACCCAGGGTTCTTCATTCTGTTTCAGAGTTCAAGTTCTTCTCTTTGGGCTTGTTTGTTCCTAGTCATTTCTAGCCAATTCCCTCACCTGCTGATACAGAACTCTGTGTCATCTCTATCACACATATCACCCACACCACTCACATCTGTTTGTGATGTTATAGATGCAACCCAGGCTTTGCACATGCCAGCCGAGCACTCTACTGAGCTACAACCCCAGTCCCATTGCGATTTTCACCAGAGTCCATCTTTCATGCCTCGACTTCTATTCTCAAAATATTGATCCAAAAAAACAAACAAACAAACAAACAAAAAACCAAGTGTTCTTCTATAATAGGACCTAGTATTAGTAGAAAAGTTAGGCACCACAGGGACCAAATTAGCCCTTCAGAGTTTACAAATCATGAGCATAGGCAATGAGTAGAGGGCTCCTGTCTTCTGTAGCATGTTCAGCATTCTCAGGCACCTATTTCCTCTTGGAAATGCTTGCGTACTCGGCAACTAACACAATGGCTATTTTTTTCTCCCTAGCCAGATCTAATGGACTCAGTACTGTTTCTCCAGCCAGGTTGCCCCCTCCCCCTTCGCTGTCAGCCACCAGGAACTCCAAACTAATGTGGTTAGTCCAGTGACAGATGCCCAGAGCACCAAGCACTGACCCTTTAATGGATGGCCTCTTTTTAACCCATCAAAAACCTTTTAGTTTCATTTGGCTTAAGAATCATTAGGAAAAGAGAGAAAGAGGGTAATGAATCCTTAACAGAGCCCCTAGAGGAACAGGCTGCTGAGTCCCCCTCCTCCCCCCACTAGATTTGATCTCCTTCTGTCTTCTTTCCCTGAGGACCTGTCTGTATATGATTTTCTCCTCTCTACATCAGCCTTTTTTTTTTTTTTTTTTTTTTTCCATCTTGCAGAAAGACTTTATCATGAAGCTTTGGCAGACTCCAATAGTTTAAGGAGGCACTGTGTTTTCCTTTCCCTTTGGGATGTAATTACCCCTCCCCCATCAGAGTGTGCCTCTGGGAATCGAGGGGAGTGAGTGTTGAATGGGGTCACTGCCTGGGGTTGGAAACATCCCAACCTAAGTTTAACTGGCTTTCCTTGCAGTGAGCACTGTGCCCCAGTGCTACAAGGCTTAACCTCTCCATGCCACACCAGCTCTTCCATTAAGGAGACTTCCTTCAGTAGGTATGGTGGTCACTCACTGTCGTGTGCACCTAGTTGGATTTAGACTCACCTAGGAGACACAGCTCTTGCCATGCCTGCTAGGGTGTTTATAGGGAAGTTTAGCCGAGTTGACCCACCCTGAATGGGGACACCACCATTCCATGGCCTGGAGTCCAGGACAATAAAATGGGAAAGAGGAGAAGCTGAGTTGGGTACCAGCATGCATCTCTCTTAGCTCCCTGAAAGTAGACACAGTGTGACCTGTTCCTTTACGCCTGCTGCCACCATGCTCAAACTGTGAGCCAAAGCAAACCCTCCCTTCTTCAGGTTCCCTTTGTTACAGCAGTGGCGGAGTAACTGATACCTGCACTAGAAACGAGTGGGGAATGACTAAGTATAGATAGGGTTACTTAATACTCTTGCTGAGAAAATTGTAACAGTGGCCACTTCGCTTGCTTTGTCAGAGACATTTGTTCAACTGTCCTAAAGTGTTTATTTCCTGTAGTGCTTGACTGCTTTGGAGGGCAGACTTCATGTTTTAGAGGCGAGCATATCAGTTCTCTGGTACCTGGGAGTTCTATCTACGGATGTGGCATTATTACAACATCCCTGCACCTTTTGTGGAGGTGATCAGATCCTAGGGATAACTGAGATGGAAGGCAGAAAGTGGTGACTATAGCCTCCACAAGGGAGGTCAGCTATTCCCTGGTAACTACAAAGCTAGCCAGCTTAAAGATGACTAAACAGTGACACTCACTCCTTGTGTCACCTATGGGGAGGGAAAGAAAGGCGGCACAGCAGCAAGGGCTGCTTAGGGGCCATTATTTAACAGCAGAGTATTTGTACATTCGCACCTCTGGTGCTTCAAGAACTATCCTTGCTGATTAGGGACAGGTCCTCAATACAACCTGTCCCAGTTGATTTTATTTATTTATTCATTCATTTGTTTGTTTGCTTATTAGTGTTTTTTTACTTTTGTTTTTGATTTTGTTTTTTTTGAGACAGGGTTTCTCAGTGTAGCCCTGGTTGCCCCAGAATTTACTCTGTAGATCAGGCTGGCTTTGAACTCAGAGCTCCACCTGCCCCTGCCTACCGAGTGCTGGGATTAAAGGTGTGTGCCACCACGCCCAGCATGATTTTATGTTATTGCTTTGATACTGGATCTCATATAGCCTGGGATAGGCTTGACTGCTGGTCCTCCTGCCTTGTCCTTCCAATGGCTGGGATCACAGCATGCACCACTATGCCTAGTTTTATGTGGTCCTTGAGCCCTCTGCAAACTCAGTCCGCTGAGTTAATCCCTAGCTCCTCCAGACCTGGCTTAAGTGGGCATGGGAGGGAGACTCCTTGCATGCTCCTGAGAATTTAGGTGGGAGCTCTAGACCTTTCTACTTGGACAAGGAGTCTGGTTTGAGGCTGGAGCAGCTAGTGTGCTGCAGGTGGCAAGACAGAACATCTGTGGTTTTCTTTCAAGCCAGCTACAGGATGAAGCCTTCGGGCCTTGCAGGCTGCCCTATAGCCGTAGCTGTCAGTGGCAGGTGGAAGGTAGTGTGGCCCGGGGTTTCTGCTATAAGGTCTGACTGCCCAGCTTTTCTGAGGCATGCAATGGGCTGGGCTAAGCCACCCTCTCTGCAGCTGAGCTCCTGGTTGCTATTGCTTTATGGGTCTCTGTGCTGGAGCAATGCTTTCTCCAGAAAGAAGAGGATGGGTTCTAGGATTGAAGACTTCAAGTCCCATATTCCTGTCTTTCCAGGAAGGTGGGTCCTATGTTTCAAGCTCTGGTGCCTTCCTTTCCCCTGGAGGAATTCTGAAGTGGTTGGGTGAGTTTGAAGGTTCCCGAACTTACAGGAGGAGGAGGAGGAGGGGGGGGGGACCAGGAGAGGAAAACAACTGAAGGTGCTCAGAGCCACAGGCTTCCCAGCCCTAGCCTGGGCAGTCCTTCCAGGCCCATCTATTCTCATCCCTCTGCCAAAGTCATCATCACCCTGTGCTGTAGCTAACTTTTTACTCAGGTGCCGCCACACCACTCACGTGTCGGGAATGTGCATTATTTTTCTATCCTGGAGCACAATGCTTGAGGCAAATCACTCACTCACTCACTCACCTGTTCCCCAATAACTGGACTGAGTGAATGAAGGAAGAACGTTAAGAAATGAGTTATGACAAACCCAATTCAGAGATGTGCAAGGTCGTACAGATGCCATGTGGTGGAAGGATGTATCTGAGCCTGAGTTCAGGCTGCTTCCACAGAGTAAGGGGCCTGCCCTCATTAAGGTGGCTGCTTCACTCAAGGCACATTCCTAGGGCTGGGAAGATAACTCAGTCAGGAAAGCATTTGGCGTCAAAGAATGAGTTTGAGGCTCAGAGCTTAGGTATGGCAGCACAAACCTGCTGTTCTAGTGTCAGGAAGGCCCTGGGACTTGCTAGCCAGCCTACTTGAAGGTGTGAGCCCCAGTGCAATGCTTTCAAATAGCAAAGTAGAAGGCACCCAAGGAACACCATTTGGGGGTGACCTCGAGACTCCGGCCTACACACACACACACACACACACACACACACACACGTGTGTACCATATGCACATATATGTGTACATGAGTCCACCCCTCCTCTAACCCAAGTACATTTCTAAACTGCACATGGCCATGGGGGAAATGGTGGTTAGAGCCAGACCAAGGAAGGAGAATCACAGATTCCTGGGTAGAGGACTAGAGATGTCTACAATCCCAGGAACCCTGGAATCCTAATCCCCATTTGGACTGAACAGCACATCCTAAGTAGAAACTGCCTCTGTCGGCTCAAAGTTGCTCCTTGGTACAGCCTCAGAAGGGCAGAGCCCTGCGGGTAGGTCCCTGGCTTATCAGTAGGCGCTGTGGCTTAGCCTCTGCCTGGTGGGCAGGATTGTGTCCAGCAGATTAAGGCTGTGCTGGAGGTGAGTGTTAAACGGGTATAGTGGTTCTTAGGAAGGTCGGAGCACCCTGGGTTTCCCCCATGAACCATGCTAGTTAAGACAAATCTTCTCAGCAGTGCTGTGCTTGGGTTCACTCTCCCATGATGTCTAGCAGGACTCCAGGATGCCAGGGTTTCCCAATCTGACATTACCCGTCTCTATGAAAGAGAAAGAGTCCAAGGGACCAGAAGTGTCTGGTGGCCAGAAGGGTCCCAATGGCGCAGTCCTGACAGCTTATTGCTACTAGCTCTTAATTTCTTTTTGGTCCAACAGACAAAAAACAAAACAAAACAAACAAACAAACAACAACAACAACAAAAAAACAAAGGTGAGTCTAGATGGAAGCCATTTTTAAATCTCTTTCTTTCTTTTTTTCTTGTGGTAAAATGTTATAAGCTCTCTCTTTCCTCCCTCCCTTGCAAATGTCTCACTGTTTCTGTGGAGTGAGTGCCTGAAACTCTTCCTTGAGAGTTATCCCATTTATACTTAAGTCCCTTAGGCCACTGTACACATACCTTCTGGTATGTCTTCAAAATTAGCAGTGGATTGCATACACTATTAGTTTACTCCAAGTACCATTTTGCCCAGATACGGTCTTGCAATACAGCACTTGCTGGCCCCACAATATGTACCCCAAGTTGGCTTTAAACCCACAGCAATCCTCTTGCATCAGCCTCCTAAATTCTGGGATTATAGCTGTGTGCTATCAACATGGCGTTCAATATCCTTTATTTGTTGAGTATCTGTTGTGTTTCACACATCAGATACCATAAGAGGCACCAATAGAAGTGATCTGCACTGTTATATGAGGCAAGAGGTAAACAAATAAATCAGCACACAGCCCACTGGGCACAGGCAAGTCAAAGAATAACAGGTCCCAAGAACAAATGTAAAACAAGCAGGCAGGTCAGGGAAAGGGTTGGCACTGTTACAGATGTGGCCACCTGTGAGCTCCATGAGAGACTGAGCAGATACTAACGTTTGTATACACACATACATGTGTGGATATTGCATACCAGTGCAAAAGTGCTGAAGTTAACAGCCAAAGAATGTGACCCTGCCATGACAAGGAATAGATGGCTCATTTGGCAATATAAAACGCTTGCTGAGAAAGCATGAGAAGGCAAGTTCAGATTTCCCAGCACCTATAATAAAAGCTGGGGGGTGGGGAAGGAGAGATGGATGGATGGAGGGAGGGAGGGAGAGGGAGATGGGGGGAGAGAAGGGGATGGGGGGAGAGGAGAGGAAGAGAGAGAGTTTGAGCGCTGGAAATGTAAACTCATAGTAAATTACTTATCTAGCATGGACAAAGCCCCAGGCCTAATGCACTATATTGGGGGAAAAACACCTCAATAAGGTTAGTTGCATAAAAGGAGCCAGCAGCTCAGTCTAAAAGAGAAGCCTCCTTATTCTCAGCAGCACCCCTTTTCCATAAGAATCTTCCCCTACTGTTGTGGGGACCCCCTTCTCTCATTTGTTGGGGGGAATTTGTGGATGAAAGCCCACCTTTTCCAGCCCTTGTGCACATGAGCAACCAGGGCAATAGCACCTCAGGGTGCTTGCTGTTCCCTGCTGCTCAAGACTTTCACTCTGCTAGTGAGAAACCTACCTGGCCTGGTTTTTTTTTTTTGGGGGGGGGGAGCGGTTCAAAATGTCAAACAAACTCAATTCTGTGATTAGAAACACACAGATGCACAGGAAACACCCTCAGCTGTGACTCTGAGTGCTTGCTAAAGTAGAGCGGGTGTTTGGTTTCAGTCCAATGTAAGGACCTGTGGAGTCTGGAGTCAAGAGCCCTCCCTCCTGGTGCTTTGCCCTCTCATTAAAAGTCCAGAACATAAAAAGCCACAACACCCAGACTTGGTACATGCCAGTGGGCACAGGGACACATGGGCTAGTAAGATGCCAGTATACACCTTCCAGAATGATTGAAAGGATTGGTGGAGAGGTTTAGGCAGCAAAAACGCCTGTCAGATATGCTGGAGAAAATAACCAGGCAGTTAAGTAGTCTGTCTCACTTGTCATAGATTTTTACTACCTGTAGTTACCCTGGATGCTAGAGCCAAGAATACGTAAAATGGAGAAGTCTTGTGTGAAACTTCAAGATGTGCAGTCCTACATGAGAGTCTTGTAAGTTGAGCATCAGGCAGGAGAGGCCACAACGAGGGGCCAAGAGCTGAATAGAAAGGTCACCAAGCAGGCACAATAGGGTGACATGGTTCTGACATGACGGCATGATTATTACCTACCTACCCAGGGCCCCCTTATCCCTCTGAAATGTGTTGTGGGGTTGGATTTGTTCACCCAAAGACAAATACAGACAACCAACTAGAGGAGTCAAAATTGTAACAACAGGTAACAGAGAGATGGCAGCCAGAGGCTAGGGGAGAGAAATGGGGCACTGCCATGAGAGCTGCAGACCTGTACTTTAGAAAGTTCTGAAGATGGCTGCACAGCATTGTCAACACACTCAACCCTACTCTGCTGCTAGTGAAAGCTCTAACAGTGTTATATGAACTTTGTTAGAGCTTCAAAACCTTACTGGCTAGAATGATGGCCCAGTCGATAAAGTGCTTGTCTTGAAAGCATAAGGACCTGAGTTCGATCCCCAGTGCCCACGAAAAATGTCAGGCATGGCGGTGCACACTTGAGGTCCTAGGGCTAGGGAGATGGAGGCAGGGGGATCCCTGGGGTTCATTGGTTAGCCAGTCTTCCTAACTGGTGAGCTATGGGTCAATCAGAGAATCTCAAAGGGGGCGGCCATATGCCCATGCTTGCACACATACATGACCACACATGCACACACATAGTAAGAAACCTTATGGTTGGATGATATTTAAATTCTTTACTCACAGTTTGCAGGAAGGTGGAAACTGAGAGAACACCATTACAGGGGAGGATTTTAGGAGATGTGCTATGAGCCCTCTGCTTTCCCAACAAGGAGCAAGTGAAAAAGGCCACCTGACCACACAATTCTACAGAGTTAGGGTTTATGACAATCACCTGGAGAGCTTGGGGGGCACCCTCCAAAGTCAGGTGAAATGAAGGAGAGGTGGAATTCAGTGGACAGGGATGAGAGAGAACACTAACACTGAAGAAGCTACTATACATTGGACCTTAATGTTTTTAATTTTCATTTATTCATTTTTCTACTTTCTATTTAATTTGTGTATGTGTATGTGTGAGTGTGGGGGGAGATGCATGTGCTACAGTGCAACAGCATTCATGCAAAGGTCAAAGGAAAATTTGCAAGAGCTAATGCTTTCTGTCTACCATGTGGGTCTTGGGGGCTAAACCCAGGTCATTAGGCGTGGTTGTGAGCCCCTTTATACTTTGGATAGTGACTGTTCTCCAATGGCCCATGTGTTAAAGGCTTGATCACCTGATCACCAGGATGATATTATTGGGAAGCTGGTCTTAACATCCTTAGGAGGGGAACCCTATGGGAAGTCACCAGGTCACCAGGGGTAAACCCCTGTAGAGGATTTGGGGACTGTGGCCTCTTCTCTTCTTTGTTTCTTGTGGATGAAGTTGGTGATTTTTGCTTTGCCACACATACTTCCTACTGTGATTTTTTTGTCTTGCAACAGGCCTCGAAGCAAAAAGGCCAACTGATCATAGCCTAAAACCTCTAAAGCTATGAGCTCAAATGACCCTTCATCTTTATAAGCTGATAATCTCAAGTATTTTGTTAGTCAGCACCCAAAAGCTGACTAACACAGGATTTTATTTTATTTTTGTCTCTTAGGACTGAACTTAATTTCCTTCAAATAAATATCTATTTTACTTTTATTTGTGTGTGTGTCTATCTATGTATGTTCATATGTGTATGGGGAAGCCAGAAGAGGGTGTCTGATCTCCTAGTGCTAAACTTACAGGTGATTTCAGCGATACCTGACATAGGTTCTGGGACCTGAACTCTGGTACTGTGCAAGAGCAGCAAGCACTCAGCCACTCAGCATCTCTCCAGTCTTATTACTATCTTACTAGAAGCTTGTTTTGCTATTTAAAAGTGGCTAGGCGAGCTTGACTCTGTGGCGGTGAGCAGGAGAGGCAGAGACCGCCTGTGGCTTCATCAGGGGGAAAGGAGAGACATGGACAGCAATGGTGTGAAATGAAAGCTGTGGGCTCGATGTTCTTGCTGGTCCATGAAAAGCCATTGGTTTTTGAAGCCAGGAAAACAAAGCCAGTTCAGAAGCTACTACTGCTTTTGTGGTTCTTTTGGCATGAGTGGCGCTACTGAATGCTCCCCTGCAGCAATCTGGGATCCAACTATAGCATTTGGTTTTGATTTGCTTCTTCAAATTGTGTCCAGGGTCAACAGGCCTCCTGAGGCAGTGGGAATCTGTCTGTAGAGTTCTTCAGAAGCTTGTCAGTTTCAAGGGTGCTGCTATGTTGTCTGGCTGGGTGTTTACTTGAGTGTTATAAATACCCAGTGTCCTGTTTGACCCCTACTGTCCACACCATCAATGTGGCTATTTATATGGCTTTTCTCAGTGTTGGTGCATGCGCTGTATAGGGGCAGGGAGGACGAGATGTCTAGGAGTCAAAGCATTGGAACAGGAGGAGTAATGGAGTCAGGAGACCACACACCACAACAGACATCAGCTGGGGAAGAAAACTATACCCTGTCCATTTAATCAGATCTGGCTTGGGCACTAGTTCCTGTGGAGAACAGTTAAGGATAGATGGGGTTCTCTATCTAGAAATTGGTGTTCTTACTCTGGGGCGATGGCCGAGTTGCTAAACTGCTTTCCTTAAAAATGCGAGCACCTGAGTTTGACCCCCAGAACCCAGGTGGGGGCGGGGAATGAACAAGGTGTGGTAGTATAGTAAGCATTTATTTCAGCACTGTGCAGGCAAAGCAGGCAGGCTTTCTGGATAGCCAGTTTAGCTCATGTGGGGAATTCTAGGTCAATGAGGGGCTTTGCCTCAAAAGAAAAAGGTTAAGCCCCTGAGGAATTACAACACACACACACACACACACACACACACACACACACACACACACACACACACACACAAAACCCTGGAGCCAAGTATGGTAGCACAAGCTTGTAACACAGCTTGTAAGCACAGCTACATGGGAGGCTGAGCCTGGATGATTTAGAGCCTGAGGCTAGCCTGGCCTACATAGTGAGTTCAAATCCAGCCTTGGTTAACTAGTGAGATGTTATCTCAAAACAAAGAAACAAACAAACACAAAGCAAACTCATCCACCTGTGTGGGACAAGGTTGACTTTTCCTGCTCAAAGGCGAATGAACTTTTCCCTCAAAGGTGATAGCGTAGTAGGAACGTGAGCTCCCCAGAAAAGAGTGGAGTATGAGCTGGTGCCCTTGGCATGCTCAAGATGGTCTCCCCAGGAACCTGTGGGAACAGAGGGACCCTGGGTTCCCAGACTCAATAACCAAGGAAGAAATCTCCTCTTCACAAAGGGATATTGTTTGCGCTTCCTTCTCCCCTCAGGTTCAGTACAAAAGAGAACGCAATGCTTCTTGCTATGTCAAGGGCAGACGCACTCTCATCTTGACAATGGGAGGATGCTTGGAGAAGTGAACTTACTCAACGCGGAGAAAACTAGGCTCTATCCATCCTGTCTGTGTCTTTCAGTCTCCTCTTCACAAACAAAAAGAGATGTAGAGAGGTTAAAAGTGTCACAGCCCCGTCTCCCCGCCTCCCCCATACCAGAAGTGAACAAATAGCATCCAGATTCCCACAATTCACTTTGGCTCTGAGTGGCTATGAAGGCCACTGGTTTACAAAGCACTTTTGTGTGTGTGCATGTGGCCATGCCAGACGAGCACACAGCTACTGAGCTACATTCCAGCCCTTGATTGGGGCTGGCTCTTGCTATGGAGTCAAGGCTGCCCTGGAATTCCAGCTTCCAGTGTCCCAAGTGCTGGGGTTACAGTCATGAGCCACGGTGCCTGGATTGCGGAGTCATTCTGGTAACTTCCTGTGTTCTTCTCCTGATCCCCCTCTGAGTACCTGCTCCCCAGCTAGCTCTAAGGTTAGCTCTTCTTGCTGACCCATTGCAGGGACCTGTCACCCATAGGCACTGCACTTTTGCAAGCCCACTCACCCAGCATTATCATCTAAAGGAGTGATGAGAGGTGGCTCTTTGATCCTGAACCATGAAGGAGCAAAGGCTGCAAAATGCTAAGAATGCTAACCACATTAAGTAGACATGCCGCCCCCCCCCTCCCCCCCTCCCCGATGCTGTGTACAGAGGGTGTGGTTTCCAAGGAGAACAGTCAAGCTGGAAGGAGCAAGGCACCCAGCCGGGGCCAGGCAAATAAGAGGGCTCCACAGCCAGCAAATGAGTCAAAGGTGCCCAAACAGAAAACTGGACCAAGCCAGCAGCAAGGCCCAGCGTGCCTGTCACTCTGAGTACCAGAGCAGAGCCATGCCGCGGGGAGTCAGCTCACAGTTAATGGAATAGTTCCTGTAAATATTATTTTCCCTTCCTGTCTCATCATCTCATTGAATTAAAAAAAAATCTTTACTTATCTGGGGGAGGTAACAGGAGTGCATCAAAGCATCAAACCCTGGAGCTATTGCCCCTGTCTCTGAAACGCTCTCAGGAGTCAGGAAGCCACGCTGGCTGCTCAGAGCTTGGCCATTTATGTTGGTTCCTTTTCCTAATGCCTCAGCAGGGACCCTGGAGTGCTCCAAATTGTGCATCGTGCATCAAAGCGTACATAAAAGCCCCCCTAAGTGCACATCAGATAAATAAATAAATGCTGCCTACTGAATACGTAAGGAGGCCTGACTGGACAGTCCTTCCCAAAGGATGGCTTCGTTCCGTACACACTGGCGAGGAGTAGGATGTACGAGTGCTGATTTCTGGGTATCGAACTTGACCTCTAAAGGGAGGTCTGGTGAGTCACTGCTTTATGCTGGTCTAGCTTTCTCAAAGCCTCACTGAGGAAGTTGTTTTCTGTTTTCTTCTTTTCATGGCTTCTGATGACCACAGGGTCAATGTGTCCAAAGGGCTGAAGGTTGCACTAACAGGAGGATTGCACACAGAATCCTGGTCCTGGTAGTGAAGTGCAGCCGTTAGTGTGGGAAGCTCGCTCACACCTCCTTGACTGAAGCTGTGTACAAGGGGCTGATGGTCACAGAGATTAAAGCAGCTGTTCTTTCCTCGGGCTTTGATCTAAGGAATGTGGAGACCTCCTCTTTACAGGGGGCCCTTGTGGGACAGATCTATTTATGGCCCCCCTAACACTCTGATTCTGTCAGGCTGAAGCAATAAGGCCTCTCCAATAGATGGCATTTACTTCACATCCAAATGCTTCAGGAAAGAAAGAAAAAAATACTCCTGCTTGTACTAGCATGATTGGCAGAGAGCACAGGGGCAGCCATCGCCGCTGAACAGTTTTCAGGTGTTGAAGTACTAAGTCTCAGTACTTGACCACAAGTGCAAACAAAGAGATAGCCTGAGGTTCACCCCAAGGACCCAAACATCCATGGGGTACTGTTTTGCTAATCCCTGGGGCCACTGGGACTCTAGTTTAAGAAATAAACAGTCTAGGCCATGAGTTCTTTCCACGTACATGTGTGCATGCATGTTAAAGATGGTTGGTAACACGGATGAAACAAGAGACCATAACCTGTGGAGAGCCAGGATTGTCCTTCTTTGGCCACCGTGATCCTCCTATTCATTTTTCATTGCTAAACCAAGAAAGATGTGGGGTGTGTGTGTGTGTGTGTGTGTGTGTGTGTGTGTGTGTGAGAGAGAG
>OU015749.1:13781245-13808059 GCA_907169655.1 Acomys percivali
CTGGTTGTTTTGGTCACCTTAACACAAGGTAGGGTCGTCTGGGAAGACAGAATTTCAAGTGAGGAAATGCCTCCATCAGATTGACCACAGACAAGGTTGTAGAGTATCCTCTTGATTAATGAGTAGTGTGTGGGGGCCCAGCTGACTGGGTTGAGCCGCTCCTGGGCCAGTGGTCTTGGGCTGTGTAAGAAAGCAAGCTCAGCAAGCCATGGAGAGCAAGCCAGCACACAGCTGTCATCCACGGACTCCCCTTCAGCTCCTGCCTTGAGTTCCTGCCCTGACTTCTTTTCATTTAGAACATTCGAATTCTTCTGGACACACTCAAAAGACAAAATCCAAGTCTTTAAAAAGTCCCCACATTTTATTGTTTCTAACAAAACATGCTCTGAGGGGAGGGGGGGAAAGGCAAGAAAAGAAATCTATGTTTTTGTTTTGCTTAAAATTTAATTTTGTTTGTTTTCTGTGGTGTTTTTGTTTGTTTGTTTGTTTGTTTGTAGACAGGGTCCTGATATGTTTCCCCGGATGACCTGTGACTGCCTATAGCTCAGACAGAGTCCTGGTGTTACAGCACTGTGCCACAACACCTAGCTTCTCAGAAACTGTTTGAAATGACGTTCATAGCTTGTATTGAGAGCTGCACTTAGCAGGGGATGAACGTGCTTGTTGGAGAGATCCAGGTGGTATATTGTAGGGTGTGACTAGCAGGAAGATCAGTTCTTTCTTCTACGGCAGCCTGGAGGCTCCTCACTTTGCACCTCACCTTTCCAAAGCTATTCAGGGCAGGACTCAGTGACATAGGGTGGATACTGACACTAGAATGACAAACTGAGTGTTACCCACAGAACTGGGACCAGGCTTCTGCCCCGTCTGATTTGAGATGGCCATCAGCTCTTGACTCTCAGGGATTTGGAGAGAGGCCTTCTGGATGAGCTCTAGGGGAAAACATATATGGAAGCTCTCAAGCGGCTCAATAGAGGCCAGCCCTCAGCCTTTCAGAGGAAGGAGGGAGCGGAGCCTTGCCACTGCCTCAACCGGAAGGCTGGCTCTTAGTGCTATGGTGTCATGTGACAGAGCTGCTGTAAGTGGGTCAGAGTGTCAGTGAGGGCCTCTGTTCATTGCTGGGTGGGAAGAGCTGCCCGGGCAGGAGAGGCGGTTGTTGCCAAAGATGCCTCCAGGTACTTAGTTAGATCTGGGCACTGATCATCTCCTGAGTATCCCTGGAGGCTTAAGGTGTTGGAGATGTACCTGGCCCCAGTGCCAGAAGGGCATGCCACCACCTGGAGGACATCCCTCACGTGTAGCTCACTCATCCTCTTGTGCTTGGGCACACTCCAGCTCTCAGTACCCAGGGACAAGGCAGCCACACCTGCTCTGCCTCACCAATGTTTCCCAAGTCTGAGTGTTTCCCAAGCACAGATGGCCACGAGTGATGGTGCCTATCTGTAAACCCATGTGGACACTCTTGCGATGCCTTTTACGTGCACGGTGGAGGGTCAGAAGACAGGGCGGACCCAGGGAGTTTCTGACACACAGTGAGCTGGAAGCACCAAGGAGGGACTTGGATTTCTTTATATGCAAACCTGCAATGATAACTCTTTGCCAGCACCTTCTTAGCAAGTGTTCCAATGCTCTGAGTTTCTCAGAGCCTCTCCTATTTCGTACATGCAACAAAGTGGGGGTGGGTGGGTTGGGGAGACGGGGAGAGGGGCAGAGGGGGAGAGGGGGAGTGGAGGAAGGACTCCTCCCCAAGTCTTCCAGCAGCCAGGATTTCATAACTATGGCTCTCTTTCACCCTTCAGTTTTGCCCCTAAGCCTCATTAATGTTTTAGACACGTGGACCACTCAAAGCTAATGAAGCAGAGGCCTGACGGGGGTTTGAAAGGACTGTTCCTAACTTGGTATTCAGCACTCATTTCTCAAGGACCCCCAAACTGTACATGAGCCCACACGGTCTGCATCTGGCTGTCTCCCAGGGACATCTATGACCAAGAACTGAAACTTCTCACTCATGAATACCGGTGACTTTTGTGGGAATTCAATTGTCTGTCCTTCCCTCTCCTCTGCTCATAACTTTCTAAAGAACCTTCCCTGAGCACTGAAAAACCAAATCAGGTCTTACTAATCGTGATTAATTTATTGAGCCCATGTTATGTGTGTCTCTGGTGTTTGACATATACCAAGTGCTATCGTATTACTTTCATTAGAATTACGCTTAAGAGATATTAAGAAGAAAACACCTACAAAGGAATACGGTGAACAGAAGACGCCTTAGTACTGTTGGCATTCCTTTGGCAGAGCTTAGAGTGCAGGACTGAGTTCTACTATGGGTCTCAGTTAGCTACACTGGCCTTAGTTCAGTTAGGCTCCAACTGAGTATCTAAGTGCCTACTGGCTCCATTTCCCTAGGTGTCCATCAAGCCCACTACTGTCTGTGAACGCCAGAAGCTATGCTGTCTGCCAAGCTTTACTCTCTAAGGAGGGCAAGGAAGAGCTGCACAGATTGCAACTAGGACTTTGTGAAAAGGTGCTGGGAGTGTATTTGTCATTTAAAAGTAGAAAAAATAGAATTGGTCTGGCTGGTTGGAAAGAATGAAGAGGTGGTGGAGAAGAGAAGAAGGACGCAAGGAGAGAACATAAGCAGAGCATTGGGAGGCCAGGTGCAGAGAAGGCCAAGGAAGCAAAGACACAGTAAGGATGAAGTGTGGGTCTACAGCCCAGAAAACTAAGAGGGTTAAAGCAGGAACATGGACAGGGCGCCAGGGGTAGGAGCACCATTCGTTTCTTGTGTGCAAATGGGAAACAGAAGCTTTGGAGTTTGCCACACAAAGCGACACACATCCCCAAATAGGCAGGCTCCTGCTGCATCACTTCCAGAGAACAACTCCTCTATCGTTTGTTCATGATCTTTCCTTGTAACTGAAATGATTTACTGATCAACTGAGAAAAAAAATTCTTCTTACCACAGGGTCAGTTCCCCACTATCAAATGAAGAAGGCAACTAAGGGCACAGGTGTTAACTTCATAGAGTGTGGTCAGCCCGGGTGTGCATAGAGTGTGGTCAGCCGGGTGTGCATAGAATGTGGTAAGCCCAGGTGTGCATAGAGTGTGGTGAGTCCAGGTGTGCATAGAGTGTGGTGAGCCCAAGTGTACATACAGTGTGGTGAACCCAGGTGTGCACAGAGTGTGGTCAGCCCAGGTGTGCATAGAGTATGGTGAGCCCAGGTGTGCATAGAGTGTGGTGAGCCCAGGTGTGTACAGAGTATGGTGAGCCCAGGTGTGCACAGAGTATGGTGAGCCCAGGTGTGCACAGAGTGTGGTAAGCCCAGGTGTACATACAGTGTGGTGAACCCAGGTGTGTACAGAGTGTGGTGAGCCCAGGTGTGCACAGAGTGTGGTGAGCCCAGGTGTGCATAGAGTGTGGTGAGCCCAGCTGTGCATAGAGTGTGGTGAGCCCAGGTGTGCACAGAGTGTGGTGAGCCCAGGTGTGCATAGAGTGTGGTGAGCCCAGGTGTGCATAGAGTGTGGTGAGCCCAGGTATACATAGAGTGTGGTGAGCCCAGATGTGCATAAAGTGTGGTCATCCTAGGTTTGCATAGAGTGTAGTGTGCCCAGGTATGCATAGAGTGTGGTCAGCCTGGATGTGTTTCTATCCTACTCACAAATACAAAAGCTGTAGCAGCCTTGGATAGCATAATGGACCAATGGAACCTTCTCACCCACAAAGCATCTTTCCATTGTAAGTTTTCTATTTGTTTTGGTCAATGAAAACAAAATTCAAACACATTTGTATTTCCAGTGACTTGACTTCCCTTTTCTGAGACAGATGACTCTAGTCTCTGTTTACTTTTATGATCCCATAAAGGTAATTGTCAGGTTTTTAAGACCCTTTCTTACTCTTTATTTTTCCATCTCTCCTTGACTTATAATCCATACACTCTTATAACTTTATTCCAAAAACCATCAGGGAGAACTCAGATTGGCCTAAGGATTCAAGAGAGATAATGTTCCTTCTTTTTGCCAAAACACGTAGCTTCCCAAGAAAAAGAACATACATGACAGTCCCTTAGGGCCCGTTTGCCTGTCTGCTCTTAGAGAATGAAGCCAAACATCCTACCTGAAATAATTATAACACTTTAAGTTTCCTTAGAGACAGGGAGAGAAAAATATTTACCCAGGAAACACAGATAGGATTACTACGGAGCGATTTATATGTACATTAGTGTGGGGTTTGTGAGCCCTCAGGCTATGCAATGTTAACTCACAACTACTCCATTCCTCTCCCAAAAGAGAGACTTTAAGCCCACAGATGACGCTACCCTTACCTTCCTTGGCTTCACTTTATCATGGTAGTCATACTGGAAGATTCCTTTGTAGCTCAGTCCCAGCCACCAAGGTATTCCCTGCTTGTCCTAGGATGTCAAGAGGAGTATAGGTCAACACGGGGCTGGAGAAGACAAACACAGACCAAGAAGGAATTTCCTAGCTCAGCTGATGACAAAGAAAAGGGTAGTGTTTCTGGAGTAGAAGGAACCCATCTCCATACCTCCACAGACATGCCAGTCCTGGATGCATGCTCAGCTTTGTGAACAGGGCTGGGGACCAAGCCTGAGCTGGCCAGTTAGCTTTGTTCCCAAGCAGCATCACAGCCAGAACTCCTGTATCCCTAATGCTTGTTTATTTATTTAGTATGAGCATGTGTACCTGTCCCTGTGTGTACAGGCGTGCATGCACATGCCTGAACCCTCTCTCTCTCTCTCTCTCTCTCTCTCTCTCTCTCTCTCTCTCTCTCTCACACACACACACACACACACACACTTTATTTTGTTTGAGACAGGGTATTTTGCTGAATCACTAGCTTTTTCTTTTGATGTTGGGGATTGAGCCCACAGCTTCACACATGTTAAATGTGGACTCTACATTTTAGGACTTTGAGTTGCTCCATTCCATTAAAAAATATTTATTTATTTACAGCACTGAGGGTTATTCTCAGGGACTTCTGCATGCTAGGAAGATGATAGAGTAGATAGATAGATAGATAGACAGACAGACAGACAGATAGACGGACAGACAGACACATGTAAGGTGCTGTGCATGGCACTGGTTTTGGTGAATTAAACAAGAGGAAACCCGTGGCCTTGTGAAGTTAGGGTGCTAAACCCTGGCATATGGGGATTCAGAGGCCCTTTTGTACTGAAACTTCATTCTGGGGCCAGTGGCCACATCCTCCCACACAGCATTCCCTGGGGGCTGGTTTTGGGGGATTCACCTTCCTTCTCTGGAACAGAAGGCCCCAGGGGCCAGATTACCCAGCATTTGACACTGTAGCTTAGGCTTGAGAAAGGCAGCCATCTTTGTCTATCGTGGCAGAAAGAGATTCAGTGTGACACGGTGTGTGTGGAACTAAGTGGAATTTAGAAGTTGATGTCACATTGCAGTTGACTGCCACATTCAAGAACACAGTCTTGGCCTCTTTCAATGGTCCCAGTTCTCCTCGTTGGAAAGCTGACATGTGGCCATCAGACCCCAAGAGAAACACAACATTCCGCCACAAATTTTGGGTCTCTCTAGTTCCTTGATTTTGAGGGAGCATTTCTAGTGAGAAGGCCTGAAGCTCTGATTTCCCAGGATTCCTCTGAGACGGAGAGGAAGTCGAGATTTATTATATTACTTCACAAAAGAAGAAGAAAAAAAGAATATTGGAGGGTTACTCTATCAAGTGCTAGTAACCCTAGGGATAAAATCCAGTTGCTCAATTTCCCCTGGCAAGCAATCTTTCTGACCAAGCCAACCTCCGTCAACTCCTATTCCCCTCAAAATCTTCAAGTTAAAAAGAGAGAGAAGGAGAGAGAGAGAAAGAAAGAGAGAGAGAGAGAGAGAGAGAGAGAGAGAGAGAGAGAGAGAGAGAGAGAGAGACTTTTCTGTTTGCTTGCTTGCTTATCTCAGAATAGGGTGGGCAGACTTCAGCGGGTAAGCTCACTTACCTTCACTGCATAGTAGTGAACGCCGTAGGTTGGGAGCGACTCCACAATACTCATGTAGCTGTGAAGGCAACACAAACAGTTCGTCTGAGGCTTAGGGAGCAGAAGCATGGCTGTGTGTTGCGATGTCCTGGAGTGGACATTAACTTGGAAATCAGTAGACACACACCCCTCTTCCTACATAGCTTTACAAGTAGAAATCCAAAACCTTGATATTATGGCCTATTAACACGCAACATAGTCACGTGTGTATGTTGTGTGTGTGCGTGCTCTCATGCATTTGTGCATCTGCATATACAAGTGCAGGTATATGTAATCGGATGTTGGATGTCTTCCTCTATGACGCTATATTTGTTTTTCTTGAAACTGGTTCTCAGTGGCACGGGCCTCCCTGATTCAGCTAGGCCGACTGGCTAGTGAGGTCTAGGGACCTGCCTACCTCTGCCTTCCCAGGGCTGGGGTTATATAGTGCAATTATATAGTGCATATCTCCTTGCCTGGTTTTTTATGTGGGTTACAGGGCAAGCACTTTACTGACCTGTCTCTCCAGCCCCCAAACACCATCTAAGCGGTCACCCCGAAGAGCCACTTACTTCACGATTGCTTGTCCCCTCGTCTGGCCATTCAGCTTCTTGTAGTACTCAATGACTCTGTCTTCACTAGAATCAGAGGAAAGGAGTCTGGCATTAGAGACTGAGCATCCTGCCCCATGAGCACTAAGACTTTTCAACTACTCTCTTCCTGAGGAACCTCTGAGGAAACAGCAGGACAGTTCTCAGTGCTCGCTCAAGTGAAGTCTAAAAGACTGGGTGGGGATAGCGAAGCTTGCTTTCTCCTCAGAGGACTCACATTATCTTTATCTCAGACTGTTACTCAGTTGGATAAGATTAGCATACAAGCTAGGGTGCTGGTGGTACTGTTCTTTGCAAGATACCCTAGAATAGGAAAAGATGAGAAACAGTTGGCACCGGGCACAGAGGACATCGCTGTTGAACCTGCTCAGCTTACAGGTCCTGTCCACACAGTGAGGTCGTGCTAGTCCTATCCAGTGCTCAGGGCCAAGCTCCTGCTGAGTATTCAAGGACTCAGATCTTCCGAGGAGGAGAGAACATTCTAGAATTTGGGTCTGGTTAATAAAATTTCCAGGGACACATTTGGAAAACAACGTACCAGCTAATTGAATGAGGTTGCAGCTCGTTTATCTTTTGAGGTTTTTACTTCTAAAATTAACAGGAGATTAAATGGCTCCTTGGTGACAATGGAGGGTCAATATTTGCTTTGACAGAATAGAGTATGGTTTGGGTGATAAGTAGTACAGCCCTTCACGGGGAAATGACGGGTGCCAAGATAGGTGGGCACAACAGCAGCTCCCACTACAGCCTCAGGGGTCACTGAGACAGTCCACAGGAAGAAAGGAGGACCACTGTCAGCAAAAGGCCTTGTGTCCCAACTATTAAGGACAACCCTAAAAGCTTCATCCTCCACACCCTCTTCTATATTTTGACTTTGATTCCCACCGATTTACTTGTCATTTCTTTGAGCACCAGCAAGAGGACTCCTTCAGTTTTCATAAGGCTCCATGATGGGGAGTGTGAGTGACACAAGGGTTGTGTTCTCAAGACTGTATTAGCTGATCTTGGGTGTCCATTATTAATTCATTATTGCAGAATTTAGGTGGAGCCCTCTCTTACTTTTTTTCTTATCTAGATTCTCTACTGGGGTCCCCCATTTTATAAGTTCATGACCTATGATGGCACATAACTGTGATTTGTTGAGGTCAACTTTTCAATCGGTGGTCAAGCTAACCAGTGGAGACTCAAGCCTACTTCTTTTCTAGCTCTGGGAGAGAGCATCCCTGAGGTGGGGGGTGGGAGGCTGAAAGTCAATATGGTGCTGTAGACATAAGCAAGGCTTGAGAAACATCAACAACACAAAGCTCCAAACACTGCCAGGCAGCTGTCCTATGGGCCTGACCACAAAGTCTCATGGGGCCTGACAGCTGCAAAAAGTGCTGCCGCTCCCAACCTTGTCCAGCTGCTTGCTCTCTGAAGCCATCTGGAAAGCCACAGTGGTGACCTCCTCTCGCCTCCGCCTTCCCCACTTCTTTTTCCACAGTAATCCAAGAGGGGCCTGTCATGTGATGACGTACTCAGTGCCAACTGGGGTCTCATCTAGCCCATCCTGACTCCATTCCATCCTGTTGCCACCTGTCTCTGGAACCTGTGGGAGGGATGGGTACTCCTAACTCTGCAGACCACACCCCTAATACCGCTGGTGCCTTTAAGGACTGGGCAGAATAACAAGGAGCAACACACATGTTATAGAAAATTGAACCCCAAAGCCCTGTCTACAGGGCATGATGCTTTGCATGTCGTCAGGGCAGAATGGTGCCTTCACACTGACTAGGGCTTGTTGGGAAGTTACACTACTACTCTGTCAACAAGGACGCACAGAAACGTGAGAACAGCAGGAGGGGCAGTGGTGCTGGTGCTGGGGTTCTCTGTCTTGGAGGAGTTGTCAGCTTGCAGAGGCGTGGCATCAGTCCCTGCACATACTATAGAGGTGATGGGGTTCCTGGCAACCTATAACTAGGCTCATGATGGAGAATTCAGGTAGGCCCTAACAGCACACTGTTCTGTAGTCCTGGGCATACCACCTTAAGCTGTTAAGATGCCTCTCTGATAGGGAAGCCATCACATAGCAGGAAATCCACGCTTAGGGAAACAAACTGAAAGGAGAATGGCACAGTGACACAGTCAGTGTGCTTGTGTGCCTCGTACTGCCTTCCATTTACACAGTGCGGCTGGCTTATTTACCCATCAAATCACAGCCTGAAGCAGCTTGGTGTGGTCAATCCCATTGTACAGATGGAGAGAGGGGCTAGCTTGACAGTCATAGCCTCGCAATTTATGGACCTGTCTGATACTGTGATGAGACCCAGGGCTTTGCCAGGATGTCACGCAAAAGGGCTCCCAGTGACCCAATCTTGGCACCAAGGAAACTCACTGTATCTCTGGACGCCAGTGGGAATGAAAAGCCAGGAAGAATAAGGAATCTGCATCCTTGTTCAGGAACGATCAGGGCCACCTGAGACTGTGTGGCATGCCAAGGGAAAGGTGTCTGCCAATAAAGGGGTCATGGCCAACTGATGGTGAGAGGTGATGCTGAGGAAGCACAGAGAAGCTCCGTCCATTAGCTTTCTCTTTTTATTCTGCGTCTATACAAGTGACATCTTCCCTCTGCTTAAGTCTTTGCTTCTTTAGAAATTCATGTAAATAGGTTGAAAAATCAGAGGCGACCACAAGCAGCCGAGTACAAGGCAACAAGGTAGGGACAAAGTGAGAGGGCCATGGGTCCTTTTAGCATCAGGATGGTCCATGCTATTGATTCGTTCACAGCTGGGTTTGACACTGAAGGCACCTGGCTTCCCTACCCTGCCACACTTCCAGTGCATTAGACAGTTGTCTGCACACTCATGGGTCTGGGTAGAATATACTAGTAAGATGGTTGTGGGCAAATTGTTCAGGTAGAGATGCTCACATTGATATAAGGCAGAAAACAGACCCAGAAGGAAGCCTTTCTATACGAACACAGAGGATCTGGTGGAGACAGTGCAAGAATAATCCAGAATTGGGGGGGGGGGGACTCTTTAATTGGCATTGGGCTGGTTTGACCACATTAGACAGTTAATAAAGACATGATTGAGGGATGAATTAGGTCAAAGGCAATTCCAACTCTAGACCATGTACCAGCATTATAGCTCTCCAGTGTAAGTCTCCCCTGAATGTCAGAGCCACTGGCCTCTCAAGTATTGTCATCATGTTTGTTTTGTTGTTGCTATTGTTTTGGGACAGTTTTTCTGCGTGGTCCTGGCTGTCTTGGACTCACTCTATAGAGATCCGCCTGCCTCTGCCTCCCGAGTGTTGGGACTAAAGGGGTGTCCCACAGACGCCTGGTTTATCATCGTCTTCTGAATGAAACAATGTCTCATAGCTCAGGCTGGCCTTCAGATCACTGACATCACCCAGACTGGTTGGGAAATTGGAGCCTGTGGTATAAGCCTGCTCTTTATTTATAGCTACATCACCCAATGATGAATGATGAAGTCAGGTCAAAGGTGAAGTAAGGAACAGGAGTAGACTGATAGGATCTCACAGTCCAGCTCTCCAGGAGTGGGCTTCTCAGAAGCGAGTGCTTTCTGGGTGTGAGTTCAATCTCACTAGAGGACTCTGCATCATGACCTGACCTACCCCATCTGAAGGCACCCTTAAAGCTACTTAAATAACAGAATACTTAGTTTATTTACTACTATAAGTGTCTAGGCAGGATGGATTATTTAAAATTTTTTTGAATGTATTTATAGGTGCTTGATGAGCCACGTGCTATAGTTTAGTAGGGTCGACCTGTTCAGTGCTTTTTCTTCTCTCTTCTCCTCTTTCTCCCCACTTCTTACACTAGGCCTCACACATACTAGGCAAACACTGTGCCACTAAATTATATCCCAACCCTTAAAATATTTTTATTTTAGACAAGGTCTCACTAAGCTGCTGGCTTTGAGCTCACTCTAGGCCAGGGAGGCCTTCAGTTTACAATCCTCCTGCCTCTGCCACTTGAGAAGCTGGGGTTGCAGGTCTATACCATCAGGTGCTCTGCCGTGACTATGTCTTATACTACGGAACAGCGACACTGCTTTCTGAGAATGGGTCAGAAGGAACAACAGGGAATAGATCCTGTCCTGGGCAGAGGGCAGAGGGCACTGCATAAGTGTCCAGCAGGATTCCAACACACTCCTCAGGAATGCGAGCCCTGCTCCATCCTGGCCCAGCCGCAAATGTCTAAATCATGTGGTATTGGGTAATTCAGGGCTCCGCAGATGAACTGTGGCATAAAGTTACAAGGGAAGCTAAATCGGGATATAGGAAACACCACGGAGAAGGAAAACAACCTGCTTCTTGATGGCCTTGCTCCTCCCACCCCTATAGACCCCCTACAGCACAGTAGTAGCATCCCAACGCAAAGCTGGACCAACCCAGGAAAGGGCTTCTATTCTGGCCTTGAACTTGCAATCTTTCTGCCCCAGCCTCCCCTAATTCTGCCATTATAAGTATAAACAACTCCCTCTGGCTCTGAAAACGGTTCTAAGTTACTTGACAACAGCAGGAGACATGTGGGAGCTGAACCCTGTGCTCTCTTTGAAGAAGACACTTGTTCTGAGAAGATTCTGGGATGAGGGTCTTACCAGTAGGCCAGGGAGGGGTGCTCCTTCAGGGCTTGGGTGGGAAGGGCTGGCAGTTTTTTCAGGTCACTTCTCACCACCTCGGTGCTGAAAGAGACAGTCAGAAAGCATCACATCACCCTCTGAGAAAGTAACGACCCCCGGCTGACTGAGAGCCCCTCCCCGGCACCTGCTCCCTTACAATGGCAAGTGACAGAAAGAGGTTTTGTTTCTGTCTATGTGATACAATGGGAAAAGAACACAGGACACACAGAGCTGAGGGGCCTCTTTTTTCCAGTACAGAGCGAAGGATACACACAGGGGTAGCCTCATAACCTCTGCTCTCCCAGAGACACCGCTGCATGCTGGGTTCTGAGCAGCATTGGGTACCAATGGGGAAGGAAAGGGATCCCATAGGGTGGGCCCCAGGAGGAGCTTTCAGGGCCCTGTGGCTGGGTTCACTGACTCAAGGAGGGCAAAATCTCTGGTCATCACTGGAGTACTGTTTGCCTCCTTGAATACCCAGTGCTTGGTTTAGGCTTGGAAACTGTTTTGTTAATATGATACATACATAGCCTTTCCTTTGAACATGCCTGAAGACTACCTAGCTGGTGGGAAGCAGATTGTCTGGTACTATCAGGGAGCCTGACACAGCTGGTCTTGGAATCAGAGTGTCATAAATACATACACACCCAGGGTTGGAAGATAGTTTAAACTCCCCTGGTCCACCCAACCTTTTTCAGATGCTTAACTGCCTGCTGGAGTCCCAGGCATGACCATCCTTTGGCTCTGTGGAACCACCACCTTATCTTCTACAAGGTCCATACTCATTCCACAACCAGAGTTACAGAAATAAAGCTGCCAACAAACCTCTTAATGTTCTAAGTAAGTTTGCTCTTTCTGTGTTGAGCTATTCTTATGGCCATGTAACCGATTATCCAAAGGTTATACACACCAATATCTAGCCACTTAGCAGTTCTGCAGCCCTTTATGCTAGAGGTCCCTGGTATCTATACCCACCCTCAATTTCTAGAGCCATTGACAGTATACACTTGGATATGAGTCTGGTATCTAAATAGTGTCTCCTGAAACGGGCCCACTCCAGAGCCACAGGCTTATCAGCTGGGCTTGCCAGGGTCCATCTTGTGAAGACTTGTATTAGATACACAGCACTAACCTGGGATATTGGCAGTTTTTGTGTTGTTCATATAAAGTTGGGTAAACAATGGCCACAGGGAGCCTCGACTACACCATATAAAAGCAATGAATAGGAGAGCAATAAGTAAATAGGAAAGGAGAAAAAAAGGAAGGAGGAGCCTAGGGGAATGGGATGGGAAGGCCACAGGACAGGTAAAAAGCTCCCAGGGTGACTGCAAAGCACTCACTCTTAAATCTATGCTGTCAACTTATGGCTAAAAAGTTCTCTGGATCCTGAGTGGAAAACCAACACCAACAGCAATGACATCAGCAGCCCAACAAATGCAGTAGTGGAAAGCCATGCCAGTGAACCACGCTCATTTCGGTGGTACCTAGGAATCACCTAGCTGCTTAGTCACATGAGAGTTGCTGGCATTTTCCAAATGTACTAAGAAATAGGGACAGGAATGTCCATATATTCATCTTGAAGCAAGCCAATCAGATGGGGATTCTCAACTTTGAACTGTTTGGCTCAATGCATCCAAGTACTCACACAGTTGTAGTCTCAGCAGTACAGAAAGGGTTTGTCATCGCCTGGCCATACGCTGGAGCCTTCACAGTTATAAAGAAAGTACCAGGGGAGACAGAGATGGGGTAGGATGCAGTCCTTACCCAAAGTGTGTTCACAGGTAGCTGAGAAATCGAGAGATGTTCATTCAAAAGTAGCTGACAGGGTGAGTGAAGCAACAGTGTTTGATAGTGTTAACCAGGCAACATGGGAGTTCTGAGGGAATGAGGGCCGTTTTCAGGTCTCGGGTAAACACAGGGTTTGGGGATGACCCTGTAGGAAAAGAGGTACACAGCTCGTACTTATTGTCAAGGGAGCCATGTAACTTGATTGGAAGAGCCCAATCAGAATGGGTGATATGTGAGGGACAACAGGGCTGAAAAGGTTGTCTGGGAACAGAATTTTGAGGACCTTCAGTGGTAGTTTAGTAGAGTCCAAGGTGCTCCAGGAGACTTTGGAGATTTTCAAAGAGGGACGTTCCTGGTGGTTTGGGGAAAATGAAGTTATCAGCTATGGCCTAGAATCGCATGCCGGGGAGGCACAATTTGAGCCAACATTCGGCTGGCTGAACACTTGAGAATCCACAGTGGTGGACAGAGGGTCTTTTCTGTCCCCTTAACTATGAATTTACCTGAATATAGAATTTGACTCAATGGCTCATCAGTGCCAAGGGTGACTCCTTAACTATAAAAAAAAAAAAAAAAAAAAAAAAAAAAAAAAGGTACTCTTGCTGGGGAAGGCTTTATTTGTTGGAACCATGAGATGTCTCTTCACAGAGTTGAAAGCTGAGGTACCTTTCTCTCATCACATCTAAAGTGTGTTTGGGGGAAGGAACCAAAAGGCACAGAGATTGTTTTACCCACCAACCTCAAGTTTGTTGGCAAACAATCATTCCCTGATGACAGCCACAGGCTTTACTTCCTTGCTGGGGCTTGCCGAGGGTTCTCTTGTTCTCTCCAGGGCAAGGTTACACAGAAAAGTGTATGGAGAAGTCACCAGGGCGTGAAGCCCGTGCAAATCCATTACACTCTGGAAGAGATCCATGACTCCCCCTCCAACCCCCACACACCACAGGATGAGCATGTAGGCATGTCCTGTTTGGCTTTTTGCTGTTTATAAATGCCTACAGTCACTTAGAGGTGTCTGCCCCTGTCAAACTGGCTGACATGTGCACCTGGAAGTCAGAGAGACATTTGAACGTTCTAAGACTGGGCCTCTGATTTTGAAAGATGAGCTAAGAAAGATGGGCCACCATAGAACTCGGCTGGGAGAAAGTCACCCCAATGGGATAGGTGGCTGCTCCACTTTAGGACTCTACAAAGCTAGAGCCTAAAACATGCACTAAAAGTTCCCAGTTTTCATGTCTAGGCACTGCCACACTGATGTTTCTCCCAGAGTTTAGTGTGCTTGATATATACTAGCTTAAAACACACTGTAAAACAGTTCATAGTCATATTCTATTTTTAGAAACAAAAATTAAAAAAAATCTCTTGTACAACCAGCTTTTTAAAAATTCCTCAGTCTTATTTTTAATATCAACTAGATTGTATTAAAAAATGTTTAGGTGGCTGTTATTGTTGCCAGTATAGAAATGGTAATTTCAATGATGTGCTGTTTTCTTGCGGTGGTAAGTTGAGATGCTGTACCTGTGTTTGGCTGCCTAAAACACAGGAAGTGAGAGTGGAAAAAAATTCTAGCAATATAATAGAGTACGTGTCATATCAAGGAACCACCTATTTAGTCAAGACACTCTGAAATGAACAAGGACAAAGTTAAACACCAAAGAGGAGTTGCTAAAGCCTACCACGTATTTTCCTTAAAAAAAAAAAAAATCTGCGAGGGGCTGGAGGAATGAACACTTCCTTTGTAGAGGAGCGTAGTGTGGCTCCCGGCACCCACACCAGGCAGCGCATAATCACCTGTCATTCTAGCTCCAGGGAATCTGATGTCCTTTTCTGGCCTTCATGGGCATTGTACTCATATACACACACATTGTAAATAAAAACAAAATCCTTTTTTTTTTTTTTTAAGCTAGGAAAGAACATTTTTAGGAAATTCCCCTTGGGTCAAATGAGCCGTCCGTACACTGGAGAGGAAGTGCGAGTTCTCTGGGGTATGCTTCTCACAGAAGGGTCCTTCCAGAAACCACTGCTTCAAAAAATCAAAACTAGTGCATCATGGGAGAATACGCAGATACTAGCAACAGGGGCCATTCTCACGCTACGCAAGCGCCAAACTAAACCCTCCATATCTGATGGGCCTGTCATGAAGCTCTGGTCCTCTGGGCAGGTTCTCTGGTGTGTCAGTCAAGGAGGAGTGTATAATCCTTTGCACACGTTTCCAAAAAAAGCACAAGACTCTGGGAAACAAACGCTTCTTAACCTATTTGGTGGCAGGCCGATCTTTTAACTCAAGGGTGTGTTATACTATCTCTTCCATCCAGCACGGACATTTGTCTTCCTTCCTCTTTCTCCCCTCCTTCTTCCTCGTCCTGGTCCTTCCCCATCCTCCTCCTTCATGCTTCCCCCAACCCCATACCCTGGTAGGGCCCAGTCACATGTAGCTCAGGTTGGCCTCAAACTCCCTATGTCGCCAAGGGTCATTTTGAATTTACAAAAATTACTTCTCTTCATCTTATAGGTATAGACGCTTTGCTTACACACATGCCTATGTATCATGTGTGTGCCTGGTACTCGTGGAGGACAAAGGTGGCGTTGGAACTCGTAGAACTGGTGTTAACAGGTAACTATCTCTTAACTGCCATGTGGGTCCTGGAAATGGAAACCTGAACCCTCCTGCAAGAGCAACTCTTAACTGCTGAGCTGTCTCTCCAGTCTCTGACCTTGAATTGATTCTTGACCCTCTTCCCTGTCCCTCCCGATTGCTGGCATCACAGACACACATCACCACTTCAGGCAGCAACTGTGTTTTTGTTCAGGGAAGAGTGATCTCTTTGATGCCAGTCTTGCCTGGCTCGGGTGTTAATTCCCTCCTGGGAACAGAACTTAAACAACTTGTCTGAAATATGAGAAATTCTGAACAGAGAGATCCTGGATCCGGAAGCATAGGGACATTCAAGCTCCAGATGTTGCACTGCTGGGTGGCATTTCTTTTTTTTTCTTTAGTACAATGAATCTAGAAAACTCCATGCTGATGGGAAGTCACAAACTTATTCCTACTGCTCTTCAGGAAGTGTGCAAGAAATTTTGTTTGTTTGTTTGTTTTTGTTTTTGTTTTGTTTTTTTAGTCTTCACTTCTTCTTCCTTTTGACTCCACTTCATTTTCTGTAGTGAGCCAAGGCAGCACGGAGATCGTAATAAATGAAAGAAAGAAAAGGATGACCACACCCCCTCTTTCCCTTCCCGTCGCGTGCTTTGTGCCCAGGTATGGAAGGAAAGGCTCAGCAAAGCTGATGGGTTGGAAGATGACACAGAGAACTTCCACTGTGGCCTTCAAGCATATGTGAAAATTTTGTCATCGCATCTGACATCTGCAGACCAAGGAAAACATCCGGGACTCGGGGGTTATTTTCCCCCTCGGGATTCTGGATTTTTTGACAATGTTCCATGGGCTAACACATAATGCTATCCATGTATTCATGAACAATTTGTCCTCCATTTCGAAGCTAATCGCTCAATTTATGTAATATTAATTTCTTCGTGGGTTTAATTTTCCTAGGCTTCAAGGAAATTGTTGTGAACTTCCCATTTGGTTGTAAATGCATAGAACGCAAAACAAGTTAAGATTTCTTCTCTTGGCCTATGATTTCAGGCAAATAATTTCACTCAAACAGAGTGAGAGAAAACAACTGATTACTCTGCTGCTCTGTCAGCCTTTAACTTGGGAATCTCAACTCTGAAAATCTGACACAGTGTCATGACCATGAGACCTCTGTGTGCCTCAGAGTTCACTCAAAATGTGATACCAAGATTGGATCCAGATCTAACAAGAGAGAGAAACTGTCACACACAAGGTTCCCCCCTTGCTTTATATCTGAATAGTTCCCATAGGATTTGAATGGTATCAACTTGCGAAAATAAATCACTGGGTTTTCACTCTTTGAAATGTAAATCACAACACACTCAAAAGCTCAAATGGGCTTCTCTGCACAAAACAATGCTTTCTGGAAACGTTTATAAGTTTTTTTTGTGTATGTGTGTGAACGGTTCACTTCAAACTCTCAGATGCTGTTCCCTTTGAAAGCCGTCGCTGGCGTGACAGGACCCTGCTGCTTCTCAATTACTCATGTGGCTCTCTAGGTCATTTTCCAATCGTGGGAAAACTCCACACCTACCCTCTTTCTTTTAAAACAAGCAGATATATGAGAATCATATTAATTTCAACTCAAGTTTGACAGATGATCCCCACCCCCTACCCCCCAGGAAGTAGCCACAAAGGGAACTGACACGTTTAAATGTGACAGAATTGGCTACGTTATGAAAGCCTTATCCTAAATGTGAACCATTCCCAACATAAATGTATGCGGGTTTTTTTCCCCCACTTCTTATCTAAAAAAGTCTCAACAAATCCATTTCTCTCACTAGAGGAGACTTGACAGCTGTTCTCTCTCTCTTTTTTTTTTTTTTGACAGCTGTTCTCTTTTATTGCAATTGGGCAATTGTAGGAGTCAGGTACAATGGTGCCTGTTTGTGACACTAGCACTTGGGAGGCTGAGGCAGGAGGATCCTTAGTTTTAGGCCAGAGTAAAATCCTGTAACAATGTCCCCTGTCCCTTCCCCAAATACCCATTGGTATGAAAACAGATGGCAAGTGATCACAAGGCCTACTAGGGGTTTATAATAACTGACTTGCTTAGTCAGGCATGAATCATTCCTGTAAACGAAGAGCTTCGGCTTTAGCAATCTACAAACTTTGTAATTATGGTGGTTTGAATGAGGAATGCCCGCCTAAGCTCATTTTTGTTGGATAGTTGGTCCCTAGTTGATGGCACTGTTTTGGGGAGGTATACATCCTTTAAGAGGTACAGCCTTGCTGGAGGAAGTATGTTACTGGGGGTGGGCTTTAAGGGTTTCTAGCTTTGACTCACTTCCTGTTCCCTTTTCTGCTTCCCTGTGCAGATGAAGATGTGAACAATCAGCTTCCTGTTACTGGAACCGTAAGTCAAAATGTTACTCATTCTTAAGGTGATGGTATTTTATCATACCAATGAAAGAGTAACCAATACAATAGTATTGTTTTAGAGTTATCAGCACTCAATCCGGTTGGCTGGACAGGAAGATTTCTTTGTCATCCTTTGAAAGACAGTCATGTTTTAAAGATTTCTACAAGAAAATGAGATCTTTTTTGTCTTTCCCAGGACCTTCTAAATTTCTTACTCCAGGCTATGACTTGTGTTCTTCTAGCCTGATTAGAAAACCTTCAAAGCCTAGAGTTTAAAGAGACAGGTAAGTCTGTTTTAGTTTACATTAACTACTAATACACTTTTGAAGGGGGGCAGACCAGATTTCAAAAGTGGAAAAGAAATTAAAAAAAAAAAAATCAAGAGAAAACTGCATTTTTATTCACTAAGATTTATTTTTCTCTAGATTAGTGACCATATAGTCTCATGGCTTATAGAAGATAAAATATTAAAAGGTCATTATGCTCTTTACTTTTAATTATTTTCTCAGGGGCCTAAGACCATATGGCTTCTGAAAGTTAATGGGAATGTTCCAGCATAAATAAACACTGCAACTCCTCTTGTGAAAATCAACTTGTACTAACAAAGAGCTCCTCTTTGTCTCTAATGGTTGAGCAATATGTTGCTCCATTTATAAAAGCAGGATTTCCTTTTTGAAAAGATGTACAAGTAGAACCCTACAGATGCTATCTGAGGGACATGGTAAGATTTTTTTTTTCCCCCAGCCACTAGCCATTCCCCATAAGCTCTGATTCTCTCACACAGACGAGCATTTAATTGTGTGCAGATGTTACTCTAGCTTGAATCTGAAATGTCCCCCATAGGCTCATGTTTTGGATGCTTGGTCGTCCCCCCCTCCCGTGTGTGTGTGTACTCTATTTTGGTTGTCTGGAAACTTTGGAAAGTGGGGTCTAGCTGAAGAGAGTAGGTTGTCTAAGGGGGGGGGGGTTCTAGGAGATAAATTATTCTAGGCCACTGCCACTTCCTGTCTTCTGTTCTGCTTCCTTTAAGCCATGTGGTGGAGACTTCTTCCCACGACCGTGATGTGCTGAACCAGTAGAGGAGGCCAAACAGCCATAGACTGAATCCTCTGAAACTGTGAGTCTAAATGGGTCCTTCCAACCTTCAGCTGTTTCTATTAGGCGTTTTGGTCACAGCATCACAAAAACTAGTAACAGTACCAGATCATCTTACTTCCAGATAGCCAATCAAAATCTCCATTCTCTTCCTTGCTAGACTGTGCTTTTCTGGAACAATGCCGAGCCTCCTAGCACTTCCTATCTTTCCTACCTCAGAGGTGTATGGTGGCATTTGCTAGACGGGCAAGCTGCCAGACACACAGTGTGGCTCAGTCTTTTTCAGTCAGCTTACTGGTCCTAACACAGCTTGTGTTGCAAGGACTTGCTTTAGTGTTAACATCAGCTCTCCCAGTCTTCTGTAACCAAGGCATTTCCAGGGCCCAGTAGGCAGCCTAGGGCAGCAGAACTTCAGCGATTCCATTTTCATAAAGCTAGTGACCAGAACATTCTATGGAACAAATGTCTCTGCTTGTGCCAGGTGACTCTCCCCACCCTGCCCCCAAACAAAATCACTTTACTCTAATCAGACCGCAAATAGGAACATCATACAGCTAGTTTGAGGAAGGCACTTGAACACTCGTCAAACTGGGTACATCTCAGTATACTTCATTCAATATGGTTCTAAAGGCCGTCCCAAAGTGATGATGCTTAGCTTCATGATTTCCAATTTCACTATTAACTATATGTTTTATTCATTTTCTACCATAAGAAAGAGCCTAGGACAGACTTGAGACTAGAGAGGAAAAGAAAGCTTTATAGCCTGATAGCCTCTTTTCATGAGTCATGAGTCATTTTGCTTGTATTTTACTGATGGCTCTTCCTGTCAGAGGTGGTGTGATTTTGACATTAATGATTTATGGTGTTTATGGTATAAAAATTATTGTCACAGTTTTTGTTCTGAGACCGAGCACTACACTGGTGCTGGCATTACAGGCATGAGCTTCCATGGTCAGTATGTAGTAATTATATTTTTTAAAAAGTCATATATTCAGAAAGTTCCAAAGAGCTAATAAAAAATGATGAGGTGATTCTCAAGATTAGTATAACAAGAGGGGTCAGCAGATGTTGGTGTGATGTTTCTGTGTACTGTGTAAAGATTTTCCTTGTATTTTTCAAATGCTGATTTCCATGTTGGTGCTGGTGCAGATTTGACTCAGGCTGGACTTTGGCATGGTCATTTTAGGCAGTATCTCTTGTCTCAGTGTTTTGTAAACATTGTTTTCCGTTGCCTTCTGATTGGTCAAATAAAGAGCCGGACAGCCTATAGCTTGACAGGAGAGTTAAGGAGGGACTTCTGATCTCAGTGACAGGGTCTCAGGTGGGAACCAGAGGTGGGAGTTGCCATTGGGACACAGATGAAGAAAGAGGCGCCAGGGAGAGACTAAGATGGCAGGTAATGGGTTACATGGCTGAGAAGCAGGCCAGGCCAATATTGCCAGGCTAAAATAGCTGAGTGTCTGCCCAGCTATAGTGCCTGAAACTTTAATAAATATAAAGTTCTCCATATCATTATTCATAGCAAGGGCAGGCATAGAAAACCATATTTTAACAAGTGGGAGTTTTAAAATAACTTTCCCTTACCATTAAATGTCCCTAAACAAAAATAAATTCAAGTTATTGTCCCTAATAGCTTGTTTAGTGCAGTGCTATGATGTCTTCTGTTAAGGCAAATTAGAGTCTTGTTTGAATGTTTAGATTTCCTGTAGGTGATTGACTCTACAGGTGTTTTTTTTTTTTTTTTTTTTTTTTTTTTTTTTTTTACAATGACTTTAGCAAGAAATAGACACAAATAGATATGACCTTCCTATGGTAGCTCAAGGAGTTTTAAAAGGTATTAGATAAAAACATCCCGAGAAAAGCTTGGGAGGTGACTCTGGGATTAAACTGTGTAAGGATGACACCTGAGTTCAGACCCCCACCAGCCACGTGCAGAGTCAGGCAAGGGGGTGTGTCTGTGATCCCAGCTGCGAAGAGGAAACGGGGACTTTGGGGAGTCAATGGCCAGTTATTCTATCTAATCAGTGAGGTCTAGATTTAGTGAAAGGCTGTCTCAAAGAATAAGGCGAACAGTGGTAGAAAAAGGCACTTGCTATATAGACCTCTGGCCTCTATACACACGTACACGTGTGCTTTGCACATATATACATGTATTCCACATACAAAAGGGCTGGGCGTTCAAGAAACTGGGACATTGTAACGAATACAGCTTTTATATAAATAACAGGCAGTATCTGCTGGTTGACTAACGTTGATCCATACTGAGTACATGAGAGCTTTGTTTTGTTCCAGGTTGGGCAAGCTTCTCCTACAGCTGCCTTGATAGATAGCTCAGAGGCTGTTCAATTGTTTTTTTAAATAGAAATGACAACCCTGCTCACTTCCTGAGCGGTGGCACGTTGTTTTAAAACCTGAACACACATCAGGAAACGAAACAAGATTACTTGTGCTATGCTACGGAAAATAATACAAGTGAGAAAACATTATTTTTAGATAAGGCTATTTCCTAACCCTTTAATGATGGCATACACCTCATGTCAGAATATCAACATGCGTGGTGCGTATTTCTCACTATCACGGGCACTATTCAGTTAATGGTCTAGATCTCAGCCATCAGCTTTCAGCACTGCTAATGCAATGCTTCATTATCACATTCAGTAAGAATGCCGGCTAGGGTAGCACATACCATTAGTCCCAGTGCTTGAGAGGTGAAAGCAGGCTCATCTCTGGGAGTTCAAAGCCATCCTGGTCTACATAGTAAGTTCTATGGCTATGTAGAGAGACCCTGTCTCCAAAAACTGTAAGTAGAGGAAGCAAGCATTTCTACTGACTGAAAGGAGAAATAGGCAAGAAAACCTTTCATGGATGCACTAAGTAAAAAGAGGCCCAGAGGGGAACCAAATAGCCTGTGAGCAGCACAACGGAGTGGCTCTAGTTCAGGGCTGTCTTCATATCAGTTCTCCTACGCGTGCCATGTCGGTACTTCCGGTCTCTCTCAATTGCAAACATAACTTCCCTCATCTTTTCCTTCAAGCAAGATGTTCCCATATTTGTAGGTTGTTAATGCTCATTCCACACAGTAGAGCCAGATCGCATGTGACAAACTGCTGAGTGTAGAAATGCAGTGCTTAGGGCAAGAAAGGCCTTTAGGAAGGGACAGATTCCAGACCTTTCACCTCAGGTTGTGGAAGACTTACTTTGACTTAAATTTTTTTTTTTAATTGATTTCAATATGCATGTTTGTGCACCGCATTAATGCAATGCCCTCAGAGGCCAGAAGAGGGCGTCTAATCCCCTGGAGTTAGAGTTTTAAATGGTTGTGAGTTGTCATGTGGATGGTGGGAATCGAACTCAGGTCCTCTGGAAGAGAAGCCAGTGTTCTTAACCACTGAGCCATTTCTCCAGTCCCAGAGTTACTTTGACTTCTGCGTGAGGCCATTAATTTAAAAAGCTACTTGATCACCTACACTCTATGGTATCTTAGAATTAATCCTTGGAGCCTGTATTAAACATATAAAAGCCTTCTTCAAATGTCTGTATTTCTAAGCTTATTTTTTATTGATGTTGTTAAGGAAAATATATTTATGACAGGTACTGTTTATATTTACTATTCATTTGTACATGGAACTAACATGAAAGCACCATACACAAATGAGTGGTGTTAAAATCTAGTTTCTACAAAATTAAAGTAATGAAAATGGCAAATCTAAAGTGCTTGATATTCAGCCAGCAAACCAACTATGGTTAACTCCTGGTGTGCAGAATCTTCCTAGAAGTGGCATTCAAGAGACACACATACGAAATGAAGTGTCAAAGCAGGCATTGGTGGCACATGCCTTTAATCCCAGCACTTGGGAGGCAGAGGCAGGTGGATCTCTGTAAATTGGCGGCCAGCTCAGTCTACAGAGCAAGTTCTAGGACAGCCAAAGTTATACAGAAAAAAAATCTTGAAAAACCAAAAAAGAGAAGAAAAAGGAGGAGAAGAAGATGATGATGAAAGAGGGGGAAGAGGAGGAGAAAGGAAGAGGAGGAAGAGGAGGAGGAGGAGGAGGAGAAGAAGAAGAAATGATGTCGCATTCCCAAATTCAAGCATATACTACTTTCTTAAGACCGTTTCTTTAAAATGTATTATTATATATTTCTTTTCAATGTGTGCAGTTTATGGACGTGTTCCTGTGGGTGTGAGTACATGTGCACGCAGGTATGTGGAAACCAGAGGTTGGCATCAGCCGTCTTCCCTGATTCTCTATACTTTATGAGACAGTCTCTTATGGGGGCGGGCCTGTAGCTTGGTTCAGCCAGGCCGCCTGGCCAATGAGCACTGGGGGAATCCTTATGCCTCTGTCTCCATACCCACCAAGAGTGCTGGGGTTACACACATACCATGCTGCTCACCATCTATATGTTAAACTATAGTCCTCATGTGTGCACAGCGGCCCTGAGACTTCTGAAGTGTTGTCCGTCTTGAACTCACTTTAGAAAGTGGCGTGTTATCAGGGGCTTGCATGTCCCAGCTCACCTCTGCACTCTCTGGGGGTGAATTTACAGGATGAGAGAAACTGACCTTGCATGAACTGTCTGCCTTTCCCTTCGCCCCGCCCCCACCCGCCCCGCCAACAGCTACTTCTCTCTCTAGACAGCTGCAGCTACAAAAAGCTGCTAGACAGCTCTGACCAATGATGCACCGTTTGCATATCTGCTTTCAGCTAACACCCTGGCATGCTAGTGCTCACAAGGGGCTGTGAAGGATTGCCAGGCCAAGCCCTGCTCTTCCTCCTGGCAGTCGGTCTGTGTGGCCGCATTCCCATGATCTGTGGGGACAGATGAGGTTGTTTCCAGGTCACATTCCACCCTGTCATGGTACTCTCAAAAAGATATACTACTTGCAGCCGGGTTCCGAGCTGGCCGCTGGAAAAGTCTCTTCAGGGTAAGTAGACCAGACACTGGACCCCACTAAATTAATGGCCTTTTAGCCAGTTTTCATGGAATTGCAGAAATCAAAAGATTTTAAGTAGGTGGACTTGCCATTGTTAAACCCTCAGATCTGATCCCAAACTCAGGTCAGAAGAAAGGGACAAAGAACAGATTATAAACTGTAGTTTCTAAAAACTGAGCAGGCTTCATTCAACAGATTCGGTACACAGGCACTGGCCATATGCCAAGTTCACCATCTCCAGTTGAGGCCCCTCACACCCGTGATGTAGTGAAAATCTCACATTCTCTCTCTGCTTCCTTCCAAACATTTGAGAAACCTCAGTAAAAGAGCCTTGGAACTGTCATTATTGAAAACAGTTGAGCTGAGATTAAGGAACTACAGACCAATGAATCCGCTAAGTCGAGCTCACAGGCTCAAATTATGCATCCTCCTTGTTTTTGTATGGCCTGTGAACTAAGAGTAGCTCTTACATCTTTAAATAAAAAGGGTAAGGGGGGGGGGAGAGGGAAGGAGGAACAAGAGAAAAGGATGGAGAGGAAGAAAAATGCAAGATATATGCTTTGTGTGATACTCAAATGTCTGTTTTCCTAAATAAAGTTTTATTGAAACATAACCATGCCCCTCTGTTCTCCAACCCTGTGATGTTTCTTTGACACTTGGAAAAAGTGCAGTACCTGCAGGGGAGATCACGTGATCTGGGGAAGCCAGAAAAAGTGTGCCAACCATCATTAGATTATAAAATGTTTCTTTCCATTTCGCTGAGGTATTTGACTAAGACCACACACACTTCAGGTCTGGCTAGGGTATATTCGTAGATTTAAAACAAAACCCTTCAAAGATAGCAGCGTACATATGCTCTTGATGAGGTAGAAATATGATTTGTGTTTGTGCGTGTAGGAACACCCTTCCATGCAGATGGGCATGGGGACCAGAGGCTGACTTCAGGTGCCGCCTTAGTCACTTCCCTTCTTTCTGTTTTAAAACACGGTCTCTCGCTGAGCCTGGGGCTCACAAGTTTGGCTGACCAGCTGACTAGTAAGTCCTAGGGATCATCCTGTCTCTGCCTCTTTCTGTCCCAGCACTAGGGGTACAGATGCATAGTTGGCACCATGCCTTTTAAATCCATACTGGGGCTTGGAACTCAAGTCTTTATGTTTGCATGGCAAATGCTGTATCCCCTGAACCATTTCCCTGGATCTGATGTAAATTTCATGTTGATACTAATTTTCTATCTCTTGTATCCTCTCTTCTCCTCTCCTCCTCCCTCTACCCACTCCTCTTCCCTGCCAGGGATACAACTAGCCTCCCACGTGTTAGGCAAGTGTTCTACCACTGAGCTGTCAGCCCTAGCCCTTGGAACCAAATGACTTGACATTTTCTTGGCCACAGAGTCTTTTCTTTTACAGATAGACCTTGATCCTAAAGAATGGGCTATCCTGGGCTTCCTCCAGTAGATGTTGATAAAATAGACTACTTGGAAAATGTCTGCCTATGAACAGTTATTCCGTTGAGGAGTAGCTATAATCCTCTTGCTGTGAGGATTCATGACAGACTGGGGACAATTTCATGTCTGCTGTGTTATATGTAGTGCTTAATGACCGAGTGACAAGAGTCAAGCCAGCGGCTCTACAGGATGACACAAGCTGTCCTCAGCACTTAAATCTATCTTTTCTCAACAAACCAAGCATCTTTCCATGGAAGGCAGATAGGAATGGGATTTCTATGTTGTTACTACTTTCCTGAAACATATGTCCCATAATGATAGTGATTTTTCTTTTGGAAGTCAGCGACTAAATGGAGAAGAAAAAATAAGGTGTGCACCTACTCGTTAGGACTGCCAGCTTATATGCAACCTCATTTACACTCCAAGAATGATTCCTGGCTCCCACCACAGACACATGACCAACACACCAGGCCTGTGAACAGTGGCCACTGAGGACACTGGGCTCTGAGCTTATCTTGTTAGTAACCTGAGGGAGGCTCACTTAGTAAGAGTACTGTCCTCACTGCCACTGTGAACGGCCTTCCCGACTGCCCACTACCACTGTCAACGCCCTTCCAGACTGTCCACTACCACTGTCAACGCCCTTCCAGACTGCCCACTACCACTGTCAACGCCCTTCCCGACTGCCTGTTCATTGACAGTACGCCTTCCGGATCTCACTAGTTCACACACTGTCCTCCTACAAGGTAGGTACATGCAAGGTCGTTTCTTTAAATTAAAAAAAAAGCAACAAATATATTTTAAAGCCAACACGAGAACAACATCAGGGGGACTCACCTAGAGAAGTCTCCTTTTGCTTCCTGTGGAGGAAAAGAAAAAAACCAAATGAGACATAAACCCATTGTTAAGAATTAATACAATGTCCTATCCTCAGGGCTACTTCTCTGCTGATAAGACAACAGCAGCCTCCTCCTGCTGTCACCCTGCTCTCTCCGGAATTCAATGAAGAAGGATGTAGGCTAGGTGTGGCAGAACACTCCCATGATTCCCGGTACTGGGGAGGCTCAGGCAGGAGAATTCCGTGTGCGAAACCAGCCTTGGCAGCATAGTAAGACCCTGTCTGTGGTTCCGAGTCAGGGAGAGTATATACATGCACCACCAGAATAAGAGACACAATGCAAAGTTCACAAAGCTATATATAAGTTTATACTTCGAGGCCCTGCCTGGTCCAACGAAGTTACGCTTAAAGCTTCTAAACTGAGCATGTGTCTGGACACACACACACACACACACACACACACACACACACACACACACACA
>OU015749.1:13818448-13835948 GCA_907169655.1 Acomys percivali
CACACACACACACACACACACACACACACACACACACACACACACACACGGAAACATACATATATACACATACACGCACACATATGCACACAGGGCAAAAAGAAGCAGGGGTGGGGCTTAGGGGCTGGCATGTGGGAATGGAGAAGGCGAGTCTATAGAAAAGACAAAAATAGGAAAAGAACAAAGAGAAGAAATAGAAAGGAAGTTGAGCATGCGCTGTAGTTAATCCATCAGAATGATAAGAGTATTATATTCTTTCCTTTTTTAAAGATTTCTTTATTATTATGTATAGTCTTCTACCTGTACATACACCTGCATACCAGAAGAGGGCATCAGATCACGTTATAGATCATTGTGAGCCGCCATGTGGTTGCTGGGAGTTCAACTTAGGATCTCTGGAAGAGCAAGTCAGTGCTCTTAACCTCTGAGCCATCTCTCCAGCCCGAGAGTATTATATCCTAAGGGCAATAAAGTTTCTTGTTTTAAGAGTGTGGAGGCTAGAGGCTGTCACCAGGCATCTAATATCAACTGTTTATTTTTGTTTTTGTGTATGTGTGGATTTCACGCATGCTCATGTGCCCATGCAGGTCAGCAGAAGGCAGTGCATCCCCTGGGGCTGGGGTCACAGGCCTGATGTGGGAGTTGGGAGACAAACTGGGTTCCCTTTCTATGAACAAGAGGCACTTTTAACTGCTGAGCCCTCTTTACACACACACACACACACACACACACACACACACACACACACAGATTAGAAATACAAAGGCATTTTTAGAAACAAATACATACACACACACATACATACATATTAAGGTTAAAAAACAAAAGAAGAGATGCAAGGCAGTGCTGAAAAAAAACCTCCCCCAAAACAGAATAAAGAGCCAGAAATGGAAAACTGACACAAGCCTGTCCTAGCTTCTGATTGCACTGCAGCATTTCCGGGGGGGGGGGAGGGAGAGGCAGGGAGAGGCAGAGAGAGAGAGAGAGAGAGAGAGAGAGAGAGAGAGAGAGAGAGAGAGAGATGGACTAGGAGGAGGAGATAACAGAAATAATCCCGAAAGAATGAGTCTCCAGAATAAAAATATCCACCCACCAGCTGACAGATACACAGTAGAATGTATCTACAAAGATCGGCATTCCTGAAATTTCAGGTCAAGAGGAGTGCAGAGGTAAGTCCCAAAGATCCAGCTTTTGGGAGACAGCACAGGGGTGGACACACAACGAACAGGAAAACAGACATTTCTAGTACAGCACCTGATATTCTGAGAGAAACTGTTTTCTGTATTCCTACAAATAGTCAAACTTCTAAGACAGCGGCTCTCAACCTTCCTAATGCTGTGACTTTTTAATACAGTTCCTCGTGATGCAGTGACCCCAACCATATAACCTGATTTCTGCTGCTACTTCAGAACTGTAATTTTGCTACGGTTCCTCTCACAAGGGGGCAGTCTTCACATCAACAGCTGTGTATAAAAAGACCTATCAGCATCCAGGTTAAGTTGCCATTGCATGTGTACACACACACACACACACACACACACACACACACACACACACACTTGCGGTAGTTGATTTCACAGTGCACAATTTTACATTTACCCAGTAATTATAACTCATAAAGTGTCATTTTACCTCCAATATTGGTGCTTTCAACACAGTAACTGTTCTCTACACATGTGTGACAGTCAACATAAGTACATTAGGGCGCTAACCCTGTCACATACACCTGTATTTGTTCAGGGTGTATGTGATGGTGTTGGCGCGATGATGTCATTGTGCCAGGTACTCATGGGAGTGTATCTGCATGTGGGTAGACTCTCCTGGAGATGATAGAGGAATGGTGTGTCAGTTCTTAAAGGCATCAGAATTCTCTATGTGTTCTCTGATGGTGTGAGGTGACCCCTGTGAAAAGGTCATTCAACTTCCAAGGGGTCATGACCCACAGGTTGAGAACCATTGGTCTAAGTAGACAGGATGGGAGGATAAAGACGTTCTCAGATGTGTAAGGACATTCTTTCTCTAGATTTGCATGGGGATGCTGTCCAGGAAAACAACGGTGTAAAACAAACAAGCAAACAAAACCCAGGAGACAGATGACCCAATACAGAGCGGGGGTGGGGAAAGACCCAGACAGGAAGGCGGCCTCCCACGAAGAGAGCTGTGAAGCCAGCCAAGCTCATGTTGGAACAGGAGGGCAGAGAGTTCCAGGGGGAAGTCTCAGAAAAAATCAATAGCAGCAGCCACAGAACTCAAGCCAGAGACGGCTGATGAATTGCCATCACATTGGCATTGAATACTAGAATATATCTGGGAATCTTTAGGAGCTGTGAGCGAAAACCCGGAAGAAACGTAGAAACTAAACAAGTGAAAACAAGACGAGGAATCCCTTTAGGTAAATGACAGCCACGGGCCGAGGCTTGGATTAGTCATACTGCCATACTGGTGGTTACGATGGCTTCCACTCAGAAGTCCACTCCTACCCTGGGAACACTAGGAGAGGGAGAGCGGGGGTGGCTACAGGGGCACCCCAATCCCGTCTATCTTACAAAGATTTTAATAAGTAGAGAGGCGACAAATCAAGGAAGAATTAGGGCATTTATTTAGAAATAAAGAGGCAAATAGTAGAAGGACCAGCAAAATGACTCAAAAGGGTTCAGATGTGGATGGGGCATTTGCATAACAAGCCTCCGAGAACCACTTGGCTTTAGTTGTTTTATTACAGTGTGTATGTGAGCATGTGTGTGCTTGAGTGTGTGTGTGTGTGTGTGTGTGTGTGTGTGTGTGTGTGTGTGTGTGAATAGGTATGGAGGAAGGAAGATGATGTATGGGACTTGGTTCTCTGCCTCCACTTTGTGTGTCCTGGGGTCAAACTCAGGGCACAGGCTCGGCGACAAGCACCTTGACCTGCGGAGCCATCTCATTGGCCCCTTATCTGTCTTTTATGCCCCCTTTTGTCTGTGTTGAGGATTGAACCCAGGGCCTTTCACATGCTAGCTAGACACTCCTAGCTCAGTTACACAGGGATCAAATCCAGTCCCTGTTTTTTTTTTTTAAATACACTTAAAAATGATATTTTAAGTTTGTTTTTATTTTGTATATGTGAGTCTTTTGCCTGCATGCATGCATGTGCACTGTGTGGGTACCTGGTGCGCGGGGCTTTTAGAACAGCGCATGAGAACTCCTGAAACTGGAGTTAGAGCAGTTGTGAGCCGCTATGTGGGTGCTGGGAACCAAATTCGGGTCCTTTGTAAGAATAGCAAGTGTTCTTAATTGCTGAGCCATCTCTCCACTACCCTGTTCCCTGTCAAAAATAGATCTGAATGTAAACGGAAGTAGGTCTGCACAGGAACAGGGCATGTAGCTTATTTCACCCAAACAGCTTAGTTCTGAGACCAACATTGGAGCTCCGTATGGTGGTCAAGTCTGTAATTCCAGCTATTCAGGGGGCTGAGGCAGGAAAATCCAAGTTCAACGACAGCCTAAAGTATAGCGCGAGTTTCAGGTTAGCCTGGGTAACTTAGTGAGATATCGTGTCAAAAGAAAAAGTAAAAGAGAGCCCAAGATATAGCTCAGTGGTAGAGTGCTTGCTAAACATATGTAAGGCCTGATGCTCAGCTTGGAGTCTACAAAGTGTAAGCAAGCAAATGGAAAGAAAAATAGTCAGCCTTTCTCCAAGAAACAGCAAGTGGTCTGATTTGGGGTAGCATCAATGTGTCATGACACATTTTTAAGTCACCCTACCTTTTGGGCTATAAGGCTTCAGCATACACCTGGGGACATGTGGGTGGCACAAAAAATTGTAGCCAAGAAAAATGTGTCAGGGTCCAAGTGGCTTGATCAAGTGTGTGGCACAGCGCTAAGTACTTTCCATTCTTTGTCTTAGGAGAATTTCCTAGAAAACGTGGGTTGGGTCTTGCAACATTTTTGTTTAGTCAAAAAGGAAAATTAGCCGGGCGTGGTGGCGCACACCTTTAATCCCAGTACTTGGGAGGTAGAGGCAGGCGGATCGCTGTGAGTTCAAGGCCAGCCTGGTCTACAAAGTGAGTCCAGGACAGCCAAGGCTAACACAGAGAGACCCTGTCTCGAAAAACCAAAAAAAAAAAAAAAAAAAAAAAAAAAAAAAAAAAAAAAAAAAAAAACCAAAAAGGAAAATTGAAGCTTGAACACATTTTGAGGAAGACATTCATAATTAGCTGGCATGGGAACCCAAGTCTGTCACAGCAAAATCTAAGTAGCTACAACTGTGTGGATGTCTGTTGCTGTTACACGGTGCTGAATGTGGCTAACAGGACACGTGGCTGTCTGGTCACTTCTAGTTCTTATGAATGCCAGCTTCCTCTTTGGCAAAGTTTCACCTCCCTCAGAAGTTGAGAGGCTCAGATTGAATACATTAAAATCTCTGCAAAATCTGCCAGTGTTCGCAGATGAGATATTTAGATGGCTGAGGTTAACGGGTGGTCTTGAGATGCTGTTCCATCTATACAAACTGTAGGGGACCCATCCTTGGTCATTTGTGGCCACTTTTGTGACCATGTTCCAGAATAGATTTTAGGAAGTGGGAACTAGGGCTCTGAACCACTCTCCACTTACTACTTGGCAAGCAGGCAGATGCTGGGGGCATCTGGATCTTAAATGACTCCTGCTCTGGAGGCATGGCCGCCTGCACCTCCTCTTGGGAAATTTGTCATATTTGCTTCCAAGGACTTAATCTTCTTGATTACCACAAGCTCAGCATGTATGACCAAGGGAAACCGAGCAACTCCAGGAAACAGTTTCCTTCTCCTTTATGTAGGTCTGCACCAAGCTCTAATTGGTCTGAGCTCTCTTTCAAAGGAGCTGCCATTTCTATTTATTTTAGCTCAAGTCTGCCACCTGGTGGACAGTGCTCAGGTTTTTGTTTTTTATCTTTTCTTTTTTCTGAGACAGTTTTTCCGTGTAGCCTTGGCTGTCCTGGATTCACTTTGTAAGACCAGGCTGGCCTCAAACTCACAAAGATCTGCTTGCCTCTGCCTCCCCGAGTGCTGGGATTACAGATGTGTGCCACCATGCCCGGCTTGCTTTTGTTTTTAATTGTTTCTTAACTTTTTAAAAACAGTGCTTACCCAATCATAAACAAACAAGCAAACCACCAAGTGCTCCTACCTGGATAGTATTATTCTTCCCACTTTATAATGATAAAATTAGGAATTAGAAGGAAGCAGGAATTCGAAACCCAGAACTACAATCAATGTCTTTCCCCGCCAGTCAGCAAAAACTTAAAAGTACTGTCATCTGTATGCCCTGGGTGGGAGCCCTGTACAGGTCCCAGGTCATCAGCTACTACCAAGTGAGGTCTTTCTGCAAAGCTGAACTTGCTGTCAGCCAGGCCCTGCACCATTCTGAATGGCGGACTTATCTCATGCAGTTCAGGTAAACTGCATGAGAACTCTCCCCTGAGGGAGAGCAGTGGATACTATCCCATTTCCGCCCTCCTGGGTTAAAGTTTGGTGAGCCAAGGTAGTAGGCCAAAACAGAGTTTGCTAAAATACAAAAGCCACGTGTCGTGAGTTATCCTTGGAATTTTCCAGAAGCACTCGGTGGCCACTTAGAGACATGCCCACATTTGAAGTTCTCTGGGGACAGTGTGCAAAGGGAGGGCTCTGTGATTGGAGTTAGGCTCCTCTGAACCAATGAGCAATGCTGCTTGTTAGATACGGAAGTCTCCCTGTGCCTCATCTTGGTTGTGGGAGATTCACTTGAAGCTCCAAGCCTATGCTCCACGTGAGCTTCACAGGATGCTCATATGATGGTTGGCTTTACTTGTCAACTCGGCACAACCTAGAATTGCCTGGAAAGGTCTCAATGAGGCAGTGTCCCAGGTCAGTCTGCGGATGACTGTCTTACATGACTTAGTGGACATGGGAAAGCTCGGCCCACTGTTGGTGATGTCATTCCCTAGACCGGTGCGAGTGTGTATGTGCGGGCATCACGAACTGTATCAGAGCGCAGAAACCGAGTTGAGCGCAAGAGAGCGAGCATGCGCGTATTCCTTTCTAGCTGCCTTAGACTGTGGTGGCTATGTAGTGATTAGTTGATTGATTTTCTGCTACTTTGACCTCCCTCCCTTGAAGAACCCTTCCAGAAAGCCAGGCCAGTGACGGGATTGGAAGAAGTCATGTTGCTTAGCTGGTGGCTTTCTTCATGTGCAGTTTTTTTTTTTAAACTTATTTATACCAACTACTTTATAAATGACTTTTTCTAGTCAATAAAACTGCCTTATGGGCAACATTTTTGATTTTCTGTTTGTTTGTTTGTTTGTTTGTTTGTTTCATTTTTTTTTATTTTGAGACATGCTGGACGTCCTGGACTCACTTTTAGATCAGGCTGGCCTTGAACTCACAGTGGTCCATCTGCCTCTGCTTCCCAGAGTACTAGGATTATAGACAGGTGTGTGCCACTGTGCCAGGCTTATTTTGAGGTATGTATAATTTCCTTAGGAAACTGGACGAGAAGAGCACTTTCCTACCTTGTAGATGCAGGACTTAGCATTCAGGAAGAAGAGCTCGATGGTGGCGTTGTCCTTCAGGTAGGAGATGCTTTCGATATAGAATCTGTAAGAGAGGAACCGCATGTGAGGCAGGGGGAGTGGAAATCACACTGTTGAGTTGCGTGGTTCCAGGAGGATCGCAGTTCCCGTGCTGAACGAAGAAAAGACGAGGAGCCACCAGTCACATTTCTGATGCCTTCTTTAAGGCTGTGCCCCGTGTAAGACACTTTTCTAAATGTATACTTAACACAAATAAGCATATGAGAAAACATTCCAGGTATCACTAGGCACTAGGGAAATGTAAACCAAAAGCCTAATGACATATTAGCCTACACAACTTTAAGATCCTTGTTTTTCTGCACAGCGAAGTCATCTTTATTACATTAAAATACAGTGTTGGGATCAGAGAGATTTCTCATCAGTGAGGAGTGTATGCTCAAGGTACCAGGGTCAGTTCCCATCACCCCCACCAGGTGGCTCACAACTGCCTCTAACTCCAGTTCCAGAGAGTCCGATGCCCTCTAGCCTCGGTGGGCACCTGTATATAAGTGGTATCCATAAACTCATGTATGTGTATCTACATACACATACATAAATCTGAAAATATAGTCTTATAACGCATATAGGAGCTTTTGTAGTAAAACAACCATCTTACATCTAAGGACAAACCAGTTCTATCTGTTAAGCTGGTGTGAGGGTAAGATACAGGACATAATTAAGTAAACAAATTATACTGCCGCACGCACCGCACACACATGTTGTGTGTGTCTATATATGTATGCAGTGTGCATGTAAACATGTGTGCACATGCTTATGGAGGTCAAAGGACAATCTCGAGTGTGGTTTCTTAGGAATTGTCCACGTTTCAAAGAAAGCAAGCAACCAACCAAACATGGTCTCTCGCTGGCCTGGGGCTCACCATAGAGGCTATGTTGGGTCTGTCTCTGTTCCTCCACCCCTAGTGGTGGGTTTATAAACATGTGCAACCATGCCTGGCTTTAGGTGGGTTCTGGTTCTGGGGATCAAACTCTGATCCTCGCGCTTGTATGAGTGGACAAGCACTTCCCTGACAAAACTATTTCACCAGCTCTTGGCTGCGATTTAACCCCCAAACCCAAAACCTTTAAAATACACAGCCAAGAGGAAAAAAAAAAAGTGGAAAAAACACACACCAACCTAACAAGTTCTAACAAATAAATGCTATACTTTTTGGGCTTTCATGGGTTTTGGTTTGGTTTTTCCAACAATGACACGTGGATTACCTGCTCATCATTTTCACGGAAATAAACCCAAGCTCAAAGCGGCAAAAAGAATGACTTATATTCATATGAGAACGATGACGATGAATCAAACCACAGGCCCACACTTAGGCCATACCAAATTGCCCCAGACGTAAAAGGAAGCCAGAGGTCCCCCAGGTCCTTCTGTCCCACTCTCCTCTCCAAAGCTTTCTCGAGCCAACTCTTCCCAGACACCCTGAACGTGGGCACCGCAGACCTGGGTTAACTGTGATGATTCTCTGACTCTTAGCTCACCCACTACTCTATTTTCTCATTCTGCTTTTTTTTTTTCCCATGTTACTTATATTTTAATCCTAATCATTGTTGAACTAGGTTTTTAAAAGAGAATTTGTTCTGTTCAGCGTTGCAGCGGCTTCCTATGTGCTTCTTTGCTGAAGGTTGGTGCCTGTAACTGCATCTCAGCCCATCCCAAGCTGGGGCACGTGCTCTTAAGGCTGCGACCTTCATTCATATTAAGCCGAGTTTCTCTCAGATGGATTTCTCTCAAGATGAAACATGCTGACATTATTTAAGTTTACATTAAACATGCCTTTCCACATCGATTTAGAGCTTATTAAATTGTTTAATCAGATAATGGGCCCATTCAGTCTAAAGAGCCATGCAGGGTGTTAGAGTAAAAGCCAGACTAGACTGGGAGGGCACTGGTTACTTGGATGGTAGGAAACAGACAGACGAGGAGGGTGCAGAGGGTGAAGTTGGCGAAAGAAGAAGAAGAAATCGCTATGGCAACACAGCACTGTGGCATTCTGATGCCGAGACTCCTGAGAGGTCAAGGACCCGGGATCTAATCTGTGTGACTGAGAACAGGTCACAAACCATAATGGGCTTCTCTTTTTCCAACTGTAAAAGAAGAGAACGGGACTCAATAGGCCCTCATGTTGGAAGGCTTTTTATTTTCAGATACGAGGAATGAATTTAAAGTAAGACAGCCCCTGCAGCTTCCACAGCTCCCCGGCAGCAGCAGGAACAAGACAAATCTGGATTTAATGGTACACACCTTAATAGTCCAAGCAGAAGGAATGGGAGTTCACAGTCATCCTTAGCCACACAGCGAGAGTTTGAGGCCAGCCTAGGCTACATAAAACCTTGTCTCACAAAACAAAACAGCAAAATATCCTCCTCACAATCAACAAACTGCACCCAGGCTAGGCATGCCTAGACTAAGTGAATGATGCCTTCTATATTTCAAATATGTGAAGAGGCTGCTGTAGTGAGAGTGGTGCAGGGTCACACACACATACTAGTGGACCTCAGAGGTCATCTCCGTCAACAGACAATGGCAGCTTATCACAGAGTCAGACTTCACACAATCCCAAAGGATGGGAAAATGGTCCTCACCCTGTAAAGCCTGGGAGACGGGATTGGTTGAGCTCTCGCTGCTCTGTTCCCATCCTGGAGCACCTGCCTGTCACCTTGGGAGCAGGTGTTTTAGATCATGGGGCCAAAGCTGCACAACTTTCAGTACTTGAGTAATGGAAACCCAAAATAGAGTGGCAGATTTTACACCTCGAAAGTAAGTATGCTAAATTATTTAATTTTAAGATCTAGATATTCATCCTTTAATTGCGTGTGTGTGTGTGTGTGTGTGTGTGTGTGTGTGTGTGTGTACATGTGGAAGCCAGAGTACAACGTACATAATCGATTCTCTCCTAGACTGTGTAAGTCCTGATATTGAACTGAGGTCATCATGCTTGTCAGCAGATGGCCCACTGAACCATCTCTTGGAGCTTATTATTTTTTATTTTAAAAATGACATCTTATATGTGTGTGTGTGTGTGTTTGTGTGCTTGTGCATGCACACCTGACACGGTACACACTTGGAAGTCAAGGACAACTTGTAGAAGGTGGTTCCCTAACTCCCCATCATTCATGAAGACTCTTCGGCGAGGGGCAGTCAGCATAGCAAAGCCAGTGGAAAGAAAGGGAAGAGGGAAAATTTAAAGAAAAGGAGAGGACTAAATGCCATAGAGAAAGAGAAATGCTTTGAAAATTAAGCTATTTCAGACTCAACAGACTCTACAAATTTAGACTCCAAATTATCACCCAGTGGCACAGTCACTGTTAGCCTTAGGAGGGGGGGTCTGCTGGTTTTTTTTTTTTTCTTTTTCTGGTACTATTTTCTGCTTTAGCAGTGAGATGTGAACACAGTGAGGTAATGGCCGGCTGTGTGGATATGAAACCCCACTCTGGGAAGTTTATGATAGCTGAGAAAGCTCTTGACAGATTCTATATGTGGCCTTTTTAGATGTGCCTCTGTTCAAGCCGTTACACGGAGAGCCACCACTTTCATCCCTCTGCTTGAAAGTACCCCCACGGAGGAGGCCATTTCCATATCTCCTGCTTTCCCCCCTCCCCACACGGCCTCTCTCACTGGCTTTTGGGACTTTGCTCAGCATATTTCCCACAGCACTGTCATTCGGCTGCCACCTCCTGGAGAGCTAGGCATACCATTGTTTTCTTTGTGCCTCAAGAACAAGCACAGCACCTGACACAACTGGCTTTGATACTCAACTTACGTCCACTCCATCCCATCTTGGTCAGAGTTCCTAAGGGGATGCTGTGTGTATTAGTTACTTTTTCCATCACTGTGAAGAAAGACCTCACGGAAACGGCTTAGAGGAGGATGTACTCATTTGGGGTCAATGTCTGGAGACACCGGCCCAGCACGGCGGCAGGGAAGGTATGGCAGCTGAGGGGCTTTCAGAATGGTTGGTTCATATTTTGGTGGATGGATTAGAAAGCAGAGAGCTCAGGCTGAAACCAGGGCAAATATATCCTTCAAGGTTTACCTCCAGCAACCTGCTTCTGCTAGATAAGCCCCACGTCACAAAGGTTCCACAAGGTCCCCAAACAGCAACTCCAGCTGTGGTCCAAACACTCAAATGTGTGAGTTTGTATGCATGTGTATGTGTGCGCACGTGTGTGTGTGTGTGTGTGTGTGCGCGCGCGCGTTGTGTAATTCAGATCATAAGCCACGTAACAGTGAGAGAGTAAGGATAAAGAAACAACAAAGTACACCCAAAATATCATAACACTGTAGCTTCGGGGTTTCACACTCCACCTGGCCCCTCATCATGGTACTTCCGCATTTCTTACTGATCACACGGAAAGTGGCTAAAGCGAGTCTGCTGATTAGCTTGTGTCTTAATGGCAAAAAATTACCAGTGACCCATTGAGCCTGACAGGGCTTATGGCCACAGTATTTTTTTGTGTGTGGAAATTCAGAGCGTCTGAAACAGCCTAATTTTCTAGCTCCCTAGTCTTTATTCCATTTGCCTTAGTCCTCAACTAGAAACATAAAGATGCTTTGCATGTCTCCCACCCTCAGTCCCAGTCTTTACAGAAACCCATTTGTAGGCTCCATCTTTTCCAAACTTACTTTATTTGGGGTTCCTTAAATGCTTATACCTCCCTTTCAACCCACTTACCCTAGATAGGAGAGAAAGGAGATTTAGGGGAACAGGAGAAGTAGACCTTGTTGAATTCAGTTCCTGGGAGCAAATCCTTCGCTGGTGCGGGTCTCTCTCGGAGTATCTTGAGGAGCAGCGATGGACACCCAAACATTACCAAGACCCAAAAAGCCCCACTTCCTGTTTTGGGCTCGTATATATATCTCCTCTCAGAGTCTGTACTAAGATGTTTTTCAGCTGGCAAAAACCAAGCCCCTACACGAAGTTGGCTCAACCTCCAAGTGGATAAGCATCACCTGTTCTCTCACAAGCCTGTTCCCCATCCCACCGCTGGGATCAAAACAAAAACATGTTTACATCCATTACATATCCCACACTTGGGATCAAAACAAAAACATGTTTACATCCATTAGACCCAGGGCGCCACATTTCCCTTTAGTGCTATAACAATGGAGAAATAAAAGAGGCAGAAGCACCACCATCTCAGGCACCTGTATCCATTCCCACAGATCTCTACTATCTGGCAGGAGAGTCCAAGGTGGTTTCAGAAATAAACATATTCTGGGATGGAGAGAGAGAGAGAAAAAAAAATCCCTCTTTTGACAGGAATTGGAATGTAGTTTCCTGTTAACCTTTATCACTAAGACAACAGCCTGGAAAACCCTGGAAACCCTCAGCCTGCCATGTTTTTGTTCATAAGCTTGGACATTTATTTCACCCTGAACTTTCTATCTGTGCTGGGAAACTTCTGAAATAAAATGCTTTGGTAAAAACAGACCCGAGACGTCTCCATTCACACGCTGAGCAGGCACAAGGATGAAGATTTTTCTGGGGGAGAAGGGGAGAGTTGATGGTTTGCGTGGAAAGTTGAGATTGTCCACCATCTGCCCATCTCAAAAAATTCACTTCGGTTTCCGGATTTTATGAGAATCTGGTTTGAACTCCTCTATGCCGGTAGGGGGCACTGTTGCTTCTCCTTAACTGCCTATCTGACTACTTCCTCAGTTTACAAAGAACATTCCGGGTTTCTGAGAGAGTGTGTGTTTGGGGGGGGGGGGAGATGAAAAATGGCTCTTCCATTGCAACGGTCTATACAGGCAATGCCATGTCTGTTCTGCATTAACTGTATCTTTACAGTGTACCAATGTCTGGGTCTTGCTGGCTCCATAGTTAGTCAGTTCACAGAATTGTATTCCTGGAAGTCAGTTCTAACTCTCATATATGACTTACAGGTCCAAAGGCATGCTCCCACCACCTCTATTGGCTGTCACATGCTGCCACCATCTCTCCCAGAGATGCCGTCACCTTTTACACATAGTGTTCAACAGCGATTCATTTCCCCTGTAACGGACACTGATGTTCATGGAGCCCCCTGCCCTCCACAAGCTGGATCCCTGGGAGTCAACCAACGACACCTGCTCTCTCCCACCTGTGCCTCTCTTGCTCCTTCTACTTTTTCCGCCTCTTATGTTTACTCCTCACTTACCGCGCACACAAGTGGCTGTAATTGATGCCTCCGTAAGACCCTCCCGGAGTGTCAATCTCCCTGTTAAGCTCTGCTTCTGGTCTTGGACCTCCTTCCTGACCCTTCTATGGGTTGCCCTTGAGCACCTTTCTAGAACGCTTACAGCTCATGGCTCCCCGTTATCATTAGCGTGTTCCTTATGGTCTGTCCTTATGTCTCTCCCTACCTGCTCAGCTTCAGTTCTGCCTGCTCTCCTCTGATCACAAGCTAATCAAGGGCTCCGCCAGCCCTTGCTGACTGCTGGAAGGCAAGTGCTAGCAACTTGAGAATAAGCCTAACAAATAGGCCGAGGAAAAAAAAATGGGAGGAAAATATAGCTACATACCCAAGGACATTTATGCATTTCTGTAGGCCTGGACTGTGCATGGAATGATTCCTACAGATCAGGGAAGTTCTTTGAATTATGTTTTCAGCTAAATGTCTCCATTCTGCCACGGCATTTGTAAGAGAATAGATTAGATTTATCTCTTCAAGCTTCGGGTTTAAAAAACAAAACAAAACAAAAACCCCGAAATGAACAATAGAAAAAGGACAACAAGGCCATGGCAGGAAGCTCCTATCTAGAAGATGATTCTTTGGCCCTGAAGATGTCTCTTTCCCTGATTGAAACAACCGTCGCTACATCCTGTCTGTTGGGAGAACAATGCCAGCATAGATCTTATATGAGGTGCCCAGCTAACCAGAACTTGACTTAACTCAGCTGGGCCTCCTGTTAAGACTTAAAGCCTCTGAAGTTTCAAACATCAGAGATTCTTGGCTGCAGAAATCCTCAGCTTATTACTCTCAGTATTATCACCCCCTTTTCGTCACCGACAGCCAGTGTTCCAAATGTGACATTTGTGTTCGTTACAAAATGAAATCACTGGCCCGTTTAATTAACACTTGCTGTAAATATTCAGTGATTCCCAAGTGCCAAGAGGTAGCTGTGAGAGGGAGGCGGAGGGTCAGGAGCCTGGTAGAGAGCGGGCCTGATGTCATCTGGTTGGACAAAGGTCAGTGCGGCTTTAACTCAAGGCTTCTGTGAGCTAAGGAAGGGGCGCGACTCCCCAAGGCTGCAGACTCAGATGCCCCCTCATTGCAGCACTGAGCATGGTGTGCATGCCTCCACTTCAGACTGGGATAAAACACCCTGAGTCCCCTGAGCCACTGTGCCTGTGACATGGCTCATGGGCTTTAAAGCACATCGGGGTTGGCTTTGACCACAGCCTAGACAGTTGTTCTTTCAGCTCAGAGAAACAAAACAAAACAAACAAACAAAAAACCCTCACTAAGATGTATTCCTGACAAGTGTGGGAGATAACTTATTTTAAGATACTCATTTTATGTGCTGGGGAGACGGCCCTGGGGTAAGGCTGACATGGCCACTCCAAGGTATGGTTAGGTTAAGGGGAAGGTTTTTATTGTAGGTATGAGGAAGAAAATAGCCATCTGGAAGAGCCCAGAGCAGAGAGAGAAGACAGTAGAGTGAACATGGCTAGCAGACTGGACCTGAGCATGAAAGGAAAGAAAGAGGAGACCAATATGGAGCAAAAGAGGAGGAAAGAGTGGCACCTGGGAGAGTCGGGAGGCAAAAGCGGGCAGGGAAAATCAACGCACCGTCCTATTGTGTACGCACTATCCTGTTTCCTATTCTATGGAAAGCAGCTGATAAGATGGGCAAACAGGCTTGGGATTGGCTCATTTGATTGGTTATGGTTCCAATGGGCTTTCATACCTAGGGACTTCCCTGTGTCATCTGGAACATTTCTCTGGGCATCAGTGGGTTCGGGCTGCATTGGGGTACATACCTGGAGTAGCAGAAAGAACCCGGAAATAGTAACAGAGATCAGGTGACAGAGATTGGAGCTGTTAGTGAAGCGAGGGTATGGGCAGCCAGGGATGAACACAAACACGCATGCTGGAAGAGCAGGGGGAGAGAGGACAAGTGAGGCAAGAGCTCACAAACACCAACATGAGAATGCGGGAGCAGAGCAGGGCAGCCTGCAGCGGAGCCCTGCACAGAGGCTGCGAGGATATGATCTTCACAGAACCACAGGCTTGAATCTTCGCCAAGGTAAGCATGGTCAGTGCAGCCAGGGCCACAGAGGGCCACGTCAGAGGGGTGCCAAAGAGTGCCCATCTGCGGAATTTGTAGGTAGAGTCCTCTAGGGTCCTTGGGGTGTACGGGGGAAAAAGGGATGGGTGGCTGCAAACTGAGAAAGCAGTGAAACGTGGGGGAAGGGAGCAGGCAGAGGCCCATCTTGCTGAGCACTTGCTATGAACAAAGTAGAGAAAGAGCAAAGGTGGGTACACCACGGCAGAGTGTTTTTTTCTAGGTAGTGAGATAAGACGTGGTCCTGATGAGGAGATAGCCAGGGTGAAATAGCCGAGAGGCAAAGAGCTCTGAGGCGGCGGAACAGCTGCTAAGTGCTGTGGCTTCGGTAACAGTGAAGGATGAGGTAAGAGTCACTCTTCCTCTGAGGAATGTGTGCACATGTGTGTATGCATGTGTCTAAAAGATACACACATGTGTATTTATGTACATCGTGTGTATGTTGTGTATGTATTTGTGCACCTATGAACGTGTATGTGTGTGTGTGGGTGGCTTATCTATTTTGGATGTGTTTATCTGTATGTGCGTGTTTTGCGTATGTAATGCTTATGTTTATGCATATGCATTGTACATGTGTGTAATGTATGTATGTGTACAGCAGAAGACCATGGAATATACAAAGACAAAGCTGATATAATCAGGTCTGCAGGAAGGTTAACTGAGCACATTCATGTTGTTTTTGTTTTCTCTGACGAATCAGAAGGGACCGCATCTTCTTCTAGGGACCGCATCTTCTTCTAGCGAAAGGGACATCCTTAGAGAAACACCAAAGTATAGACAGAGTTCGTACATGGGGCTCTCCTCGGTGGAGAATCTGCCTTCTCTCTCGGAGAAAATTAATGACCGGGTTTATTAAGGTGCTGCTTGGGCAGGCTGAAAGTGGGAACTCAGATCACAGAGTGTGCTAGACTCCCATGGCTAGTGGCAGGGTGCCGGCCACCTGGAGACACTGATGCAAGAGTTGATGTGACAGTAAATAAGAGCCTGAGGTCAGGGAGGAGAGAGGAGAGGAAGGGTGGTGAGAGGTTTTGCCTTTGAGAATCCGTGTACTTAAAAATGGGAAGAGGAGCAGGGGAGAGCTCAGGACTTACAGTCCATGAAAAAGCATGAATAACAGCATCACAGACTTCCTGGAACCACAGGAGATCAAGGGAGAGTGGAGAGGTGGGCCAATTACAAATTCTTCAGACCCGATGAGTTCAAAGCACTCAGGTGAAGGTGCCTAGGAAGACGCTAAATACAAAAATGTACTACCTTCCAGAAAGACCCAGTGGACAGACAGGAGCTGGAAAGAAGGGACAATTCTGTTGTGTGGCCCGTATAAAGAAACTTCAGGGAAGGACTGGCAAGCTGGCTCAGTGGTTAAGAATACTTTCTTTTACAGAGAACCCAGGTTTGGTTCTCAGTACCCATACCAGGTAGCTCACAACTACCTGTAACTCCAGTTCCAAGGAACCTAAAGCTACCTTCCAGCCTCTAAGGACACGGCCTAAATGTGATATGTATACAGACAACCACACACGCACTAGGTTTAGACAGAGAAAACAGCTTGGGGTGACCTGGGAAATCTTCACAGACCCAGGGCACCTCGACATTCAATGCTTTGCCACCAGGGTTTGAGTCCCCAAAACTACAAATGACTGGCACCTGTACCAAGACTTGGGAAAGGCCATTGGCACGCAGCCGAGCCTGGTGGTTTTCTTTTTCAGTAACGCTGACAAAAGGTACTAGGAAAAGAAACAGTGCGTAGAGAATGAGGGACCCTCACTTCACCCCAGTTTTAAAGTGTAAAGCACCTGGCGTGCATGTATATGTGAATGTTCACATGTGTACAGGTACACGTGCATGTGTGTGTGTGGAGGCCAGAGATCACCGTCCAGTGTCAATCCTCCGTTGTCACCCACCTTGGTTTTTGAAACAAGGTCTTCTCTTGGGCTGGAACCCACTGTGCAAGCTAGGCTGGCTGGCTGCGGACCCTGGGGAGTCTCCTGTGCCTTCCTCTTCAGAGCTGGGATTACAGGCACAGGCTGCCATGCATCTAACTCAGGTCCTGAAACCACTTTATTGACCGAGCTGTCCACCCAATCATACAGATTTTTTTTCCTCCTCCCTTTGAGACAGATCATATTATATAACCCTGGCTGGCCTAGAATTCTGTGTAAACCAGGTTGGCCTCGAACCGACAGGCTGCCTCTACCTCTTTAGTGCTGGGATTAAATGCATATACCTTCATGCCCCACTATAAGTAATGCTATATTGGGTGGACTTACTATTGGGGTGGGGGCTGGTCTCATAGCTTACAGTGTAAAGCATCTCAGATGGCCATTTGGAGTCCTGGTTGTGCCTTGACTGGCCCTGGAACACTTGAAATCCTATTTCTACACTGTTCCTTGAGTGCTGCCCTGTCAGAAATGTGAGGTTTCTGTAAATAGCTCTGAGTTTCCTTCTGCCAGTTTTTAATTAAAAAAAAAAATTTGTTAAGTTACTTGCAAGACCTATGGTATTTGTGCGGTATTAAACTGCAAGTTGGTAAGATTTACATGCAGCTTATTGGTATCTGGAGGTCTTTGGACCACGAGAGGCTCTTTGGAAACTTTCCCTCCAGATTTGAAGCTGGAGAGTTGCTGGAGTGATTATTTAAAAGTG
>OU015749.1:13837321-13879011 GCA_907169655.1 Acomys percivali
TGTGTGTGTGTGTGTGTGTGTGTGTGTGTGTGTGTGTGTGTGTGTGTGTAGAAAAAGAGAATCAATTCCAAGCAGTTGTTCTCTAACATCCACATGCATGTTGTGGAACATGGAACATATGTGTCCACAAATACACACCAAACACAAACATACAACAACAATAGTACATTTTTAAAAAGTGTCACACGAGGCTGGGGAGACGACTCAGTCGGTAAAGTGCTTGCTTTGCAAGCATGAAAAACCTAAGCTTGAGCTCCAGAGTTCATATTAAAAACAAAACAAAACAAAACAAACCCACAGGCATGGTGGCACATTTTTTTTGTAATTCAACACTGGGGAGGCAGAGACAGGTGGCTCCCGGAGGCTTGCTGACTAGCCAGCCTAGCCTACTTTCCAAGTCCCAACCCATTGAGAGACTGTATGTATCTCAAAGAAAAAGTGAACAGTGCCCAGGGACTGACAAATGAAGTTGTTTTCTGGTTTCTACATGCAGATGCATACATGTAAACACACATACACACATACACACACACAACACACACATTACAAATACAACTTTCATGGTACTTGTTAAGTATAATGTGTTCAAATAGTGAGCAGAGAAGCACATTGTGTTTTTCTTTTTGTGTATGGTATGTGTATGCATGTCCGCATGTGTATGTATGTCTGCATATGTCTATAAGCATGTGGAGGCCAGAGGTTGACACTTAGATCGCTCTCCACTTTATTTACTTAGGCACAGTTTCTTGCTGATCTCAGAATTCACTAATTCATAAGTCTAAAGAGCCAGCTTTCCCCTGTCCCCGGCTCCTGAGCACTGGGACGACAGGCAAGCCACATGTCCACCTGACCACATCTATCTACTCTCTCTCTGAGGAGTTATCTCTGGTCTCCATGCTTGAGCTGTACACTCTGCGTCCACTGAGCCTCATCTCCTCAGCCATCTGACACACTTTATCCTCCTTTGCTAAATCAATCGATCCTATTTGAGACGATAGACACTATACATTTCAAGGGGCTCCAGTGGCACTTGTGACTCAAGCGAAGACCCCAGAGGCTTGTTATAGAGAGAGCTTAAGTGGCACCAAAAAGAATCCCAGGACTTGGGAACACAACGCAAGATTCAGTTTACTTTGCTATATATGACTCTCTCCCTCCTCACCCCTAAAATAAAGTTTTATCTTCATCCCACACATGCGCCCTCACACAAGTGTGCAAGCTTGTGTGACCAGTGCACACACTGATGGGCCCAGAACAGTCATACCCGACTTCTCATCTTCTTGGAGTGCGGCTGTGCTATGTATGACCTTTATCTCTAACCACAGACCAAGGCATACTTGACCCCCATTTTTTTTTTTTGAGTCTCTTCATCCTTCCAGACTCTGCTGACGAAGAAGAAAGAAGCCAAAGCAGGAATCCCAGGAGCACCTACCTGACACAGAAGTACAGAACCACGGGCCCGGACTTTTTGGGGAAGTCATGCTCCACGACTCTTCGGTCTAGTTGCAACCAATTCAAGTGTCCCCTGGGGAAAGGAGAGACGGTGGGGTCAGGTTGTCAGACTGTGCAGGCGTTTGGAGGTAACGGTCTCTACAGAGCAGAACCCACCAGGTTGTAGGCATGCAGGGGATCTTGAATCCTTCCTCTAGTATTTCATTACTGGAAGAACACACCAGGCCTGACTCAGGAGAAGAGTTCCTGAGAGAGGTGTTGTGTGGCAGTGACAGGACACGGATCACGAAGTGAAGACAAGAGATGCTGCCTTGTTTCACTAGAGCCATAGCTCTCATCCCCCGACCTTGGGCTGTGTGCTTTTCTTATAGGACTCAGACACACTTTAATAACATGCTAACACATGCTAGCAGCTCTCACATCATCCTATAGAAGCAGTTGGGATGCCACACGAACCAGTTTCATTTTTTTTTGTTTTTTGTTTTGAATGTAAACCTGCGTAGGATCAAGCCATTATTCTATTTCTAGGCATTCACCTTTGCTCCCCACGAAAGAAAGCGTTTGCCTACACAAGGTCTCTCACACACGGCTTCACGGGCACAGACATTGTTATGAAAGGACAGTAGAATGGTGTGAACTTGAACAATGTCCTAATCCCCAAATGGAATACTATACACAGCAATGAAGAGATTGTGCTGTTGCTGTAGACAGTAATATGGATGAACCTGAAAATGACTCCAAAGTAAGCAAGTTCATCAAGAATGGTCCAGGAATATTGACTTATCTAGAAATCCCCATATACCAGAGAAAGAGTCAAGCAACTACATTATGAACCAGGGGCCACCAATTCTAGTAGAGCCTGGCTCTCTCTTTTTTTATTAATATAAAATCATTTGCTACAATATGTTGTTTTTAGGTTGTTTCAATGGTTTTTTTGAGTATGTATGTGTGTGAGGTATATGTCTGAATATGTGTGTTAGAAAGTGTAGGAGTGCACATATGTGCAGTGCAAATGTATGCTCCTGTGTGGGTGTGTAGGCCAGAGGTTGAGATCAGGTGTCTTCCTTGACCAAACTCCTCTTTATATTTTGCAGCAGGGTCTCTCACTTGAACTCAGAGCTCAGTGATTCACATAGTTTATCTAGTCAGCTTCCTTCAAGGATTCTGTCTCTGCCTCTCCAGGCCTAGGATCATCAATGGCCCTTGATGACTGTCCAGCATTTACATGGGTCCTGGGGATCTGAACTCTGGTCTTGACGTTTGTGCTCCCACGAACCATCTCTCCAGCCTCTTAGATTTGGATTACAACATCGCCTATATTGTGTCTTGTTAACTACCTCATAAATACAAGTGCAGTTGTTTCTGCATCTCCCGTGGCTAACAATTTTTTTTGTTGTTGTTAAGAAAACAAATGCATCAATTTTACAATATGCCCCAGAGATCCATATTCTCTGTGCATGTGTGTTTTCATGCATGTGTTTGAACATGTGTACGTGTGTGGGTACACAAGCATCTGTGCACATGCATATGCCCAAAGTTGAGCTGGACACCTTTCTTGAAGGCCTTCCACTTTATTGAGAGAGAATCTGGAGGTGAGCTCAGAGCTCACTCACTCTAGCTAGCCTAATCAGGGAGCTTGACTCAGGGTTCACCTGTCTTCTGCCTCCCAAGGCCATAAAGAAAGTAAGTCTCCATGCTTGCCCAGCTTTTACTTGGGTTCTGGGGGAGTCCCAGTTCTCAAGCTTGTGCAGCAAGGACTTTATCCACAGAGCCATCTCCCTGACCCTGAGCCCCATTTTCTTATAGATTCAGTGGTGGTCACCAGGTACAGCCAATGGTCCTGCCCCAGGTGTGAGAGCCTCAGGAGGAATTTATCCTGCTCACCTTATCTAAGACCCAGGCACCTCAATATCATTTGCACTGAGCAGGGTGTGGAGCAGGGGAGGGAAAAACTCAAGTGCCTAACACCTTCCCAGGCAGCACCATTCTTTTTTTTTTTTAATCTATCTTAGCTACACACATATAAAGTCACGCTCTGATACTTCTCTGGGCACTCGGCATAAGGTGCTGCTGTTTGCTGTGATGTGTGACAGTGGCGTGCTGGTCTCAGAGGCTGTCAAGACCAGTAAATGTCAAGTTCCCGGAAGCAGCTATGACAGCCCATGCATGGCAGGCTGGAGCCATTGACTTTTGCTGTCCCGCTGTCTAGGAGTTAATGAGTGGGAACTCTAAGCCCAGTTCTAAGTAAATTATGTTCCCAGAGCTACTGCTGCTGGTTCTTGCTCCCAAGATAAGAAATTGCCTTTGGACTTTGCTTGTTTTTTAAATGGAAGATAAACCTGTGGCTTCAACTAGGCTCTTTGTGGATGCCTCAGCCAATGCTGTGCGTTCTATATGAGAAGGGTCGTAGAGCAGGGAAGACGAGGGCACCCTTTATGAACCAGCATGCCTGGAAGGGGGTCACAGCTGCGTAGCCAACAAGACATTCATTATTTAGCTAAATCTGACTTCTGGACCCGTACCAACCAAGCAATTCAATTAACTGTGATAAAATCCTTGCCACACAAACATGAGGACCAATTTTGACCCACAGCACTCACATAAGAAGGCAGGTTCGAGGGCAGCTCGAGCTCAGAAGAGCTGGCCCTGGGGGCATGGGAGCAGGAGAACTGGCCCCGAGGGCATAAGAGCAGAAGAGCTGTCAGGTTGACCAACTCAGTTACCACCCAGGCCTAGATCCACGGCTTTGAGTTGGTCCACCACAGCGTCTACCCCATCTATGGACTTCTGGAAAGGCCCATCCTACAGAACCAAAGCTGCAGGATCTCCATGACACAGGGCAACAAACAGATTATCTAAGAGGAGTCCTGGTGAGGATCCAATATTGATAGCGTAGAGGCCTTGAACCAGACCAGTGACTCATTGCAACGAACAATCCCAAGTAAAGCTATTTGGGCGAAGAGGCATACTGTGGGGCGGACTGTGACACACCATGGCTTCCATGTCAGAATTTTGTTTTGCTTTGTTTTCTTTGGGGAGGGGATATTGCAGGGGAGGAGGGCAGATATGAAGGAACAGAGGGATGAGTGGGATTGGGGTGCATGATGGGAAATTCACAAAGAATCAATAAAAAGTTTGAAAAAAGGCAGATGTGATGGGGTGCTGTTGTACCCCTAGCTTTGGGGAGGCGGAGACAGCAGGATCCCTGGGCACTGCTGGGCATCCACCCTCGCCTAATTGTTGAGCTCTAGGCCAGAGAGGCCTGCCTCAGGGGAGGGGACCACTGTTCCTAAGATTGTCTCCTGCCTTACATACACATGTGCACACACATATGCCCATACACATGAAGAAAAAAAAAAAAACTGTGATACAGGAAGGTGAAAGAAATAATCCTTAACTGACTAATCTTCAGGCTCTCAAACTAGGACTGTGGCCTCAGGGTGCTTGTGACCCATCTAAAATTTAAGCAAAACTTGTATATACAAACATTTGTTGGAAGAGAAGGAATGTAAGCCCTTAACAAATCTCAAAGGAGCCTGTGATAAAATAACAGGATGAGAGCCTCTCATTTTCTTAACTGGCATGTGAAAATATATTCTCATAACTATACTTATGCAGTAATGGCTAGCCTGTTTTACCCCCTTCAAATGTCTAAACATTTCTTAAAAGTACTTTAAAAAACCATGAATATTCAGTTATACCATCAGATGAACAATTCATAAAATTGGGGACAGGAGACAGAAACTTAACTGCAATGACAATCATTGCTTCAACGTGTGGTTTGTTTGACTGCTTATTTTGGCTAAAGTTATTCAGTGTTTGGCTTTTGAGAGGCAATCCTTTGTCTTCTCTCAGTCATTCACCCCAAAAATATTAAAATTTGGGACTTAAGGTAGCACTGCGATTATTTAAAAAATAAAATGCAAAAAAAAAAAAAAAAAAAGACTCTCTAAGTGGATGCCAGCTTTGGATAAATGAAAGTCTCGGTTACGGTGTCTGTCTGCTTAGGTTTCTCTTTGTGGTGCTGTATAAGCCCGTAGCCCTCGGCATGCTAGGAAAGCACTCAAGCTAACCCAATGCCCTTTGCACCCTCATTCCTCACCTATGTTCTCTATACCTATGGGAACAAGAGAGCTGAACACGGACGTTAATTCTCAACATGTTAGAAATGGTGCCTGGCAGGAGACAACTTCCTGAACAGAACACCAACAGCCCAGGCCTTAAGGTCAACAATTAATAAATGGGACCTCATGAGGCTGAGAAGCTTCTGTAAGGCAGGAGATGCTGTCAACAGAACAAAGCGACAGCCTTGGGAAAAGATCTTCACCAACCCTGAATCTGACAAAGGTCTAATATCAAAAATATATAATGAACTTAAGAAATTAAACACCACCAAACCAAATAACCCAATTGAGAAATGGGGCTCAGAACTAAACAGACTTCGCAACAGAGGAATATCAAATGACTGAGAAACACTTAAAGAAATGTTCAACTTCATTAGTCATCAGAGAAATGCAAATCAAAATGACTCTGAGATTCCATCTTACACCCATCAGAATGGCAAAGATCAAAAACTCAAGTATGCTGGTGAGGATGTGGAGAAAGAGGAACAGTCCTTCATTGCTGTTGGGAATGCAAACTAGTACAACCACTTTGGAAATCTATCTGGCGCTATCTCAGAAAACTGGGAATAGGGCTTCCTCAAGACCTAGCTATTCCACTCCTTGGAATATACCCAGAAGAAGCTACAGCATACAACAGGGACATATGCTCAACCATGTTCATAGCGGCCTTATTCATAATAGCTAGAACATGGAAACAGCCTAAGTGTCCCTCAGTAGAAGAATGGATAAGGGAATTGTGATACATTTACACTATGGAATACTACTCAGCTATTAAAAACAAGGAATTCCCGAAATTTGTGGACAAATGGATGGAACTAGAAATGATCATAATGAGTGAGTTAATCCAGAAGCAGAAAGACTCAAATGGTATACACTCACTTATATCTGGACACTAGCCCAAGGGGCATGTCCCATGAAAGTCTTCACTTACCAGGAAAGTGGGACAGAGGGGAGGACATCTTGTTGGGACTTTAGGCGAGAGAAGTATGGGAGAATGGGAAAATAGAAGGATCCAGAGGCTCCTAGAAACCTACAAGAAGAACATTACGACAGGCAGATCTGGCCCAGGGGTCCTCCTCAAACTATGGCACCAGCCAAGGAGTATTCATGCTGTAAACATGGAACCCCGACCCAGATCTAGCCAATGGTCGAACATTGTCCACAGTTGAGCAGAGAGTGGGGACTGACTTTCACACAAAACCTAGTGCCCCATATTTGACCACATCCCCCGGATGGGAGGCCTGGTGGCACTCAGAGGAAGGATAACAGGCTACCAAGAAGAGACTTGATACCCTATGAGCATATACAGGGAGAGGAGGCCCCCCTTAGTCACAGTCATAGGGGAGGGGAGTAGGGGGAAAGCAGGAGGGAGGGAAGAATGGGAGAATACAAGGGATGGGATAACTATTGAGATGTAAAATGAATGAATTAATAAAATAAAAAAGAAAAGAAAGAAATGGTGCCTGGACGGTAGCCCCTCTACAGAGTCCCAGGCCCCTGGGATATGCCAGTGGGTATCGGTCTCTGATAGTCTAAGTTCAAATGGAATCAGTTGTTCTCAGATCTGGGTCAAAAGGACAGAAAGAAAGTGGTTCTGGCCGGGCAGTGGTAGCACATGCCTTTAATCCCAGCACTTGGAAGGCAGAGGCAGGAGGATCTCTGTGAATTTGAGACCAGACTGGTCTATAAAGTGAATCCAGGACAGACAAGGCTACACAGAGAAACCCTGTCTTGAAAAAAAAAAAAAAACAACAACCAACCAACCAACCAAACAAACAACACATAAAAAAAGAAAATGGTTCTGACATTCCTGGTCCTAGAACAGGGCTTTTAAACGTGGCTAATACATCAGAACAAACTGGGGAAACTTTGAGGAAAAAAAAAAAAACCCAAACCCAAACCAAGCAACTAAACAAACAAAACCAACTCAATTTAAAGTCCTGGGTCCTTCTAATATGTCACCAAGGTAGAAAGGAAATCTGGCTCTAGCCACGTGTCAGTAAGTATTCTAAGGGACTGGAGAGAAGGCTCAGTGGTTAAGAGTGTGTGCTGCTCTTGCAGAGGGCCCAGGTTTGTTTTTTCAGCACTCACGTGGGGGTGTATAACTATCTGTAACTCCAGTTCTTCCTAATGCTGCAACCCTTTAATACAATTTCTCACGTTATGTTGACGCCCCCCAGCCATAAAATTTTTTCATTGCTACTTCATAACTAGGATTTGCTACTGTTAGGAATTGTAATATAAATATCTGACATGAAGGATATCAGATATGTAGCCCCAAAGGATTGGGACCCACAGCTTGAGAGTCATTGTTCCCTAATTCCCTCTTCTGACCTCTGGATACTGCGTGCATGTGCTGCACATATAGAATGCAAGTAAACACACACACACACACACACACACACACACACACACACACACACACAGAGAGAGAGAGAGAGAGAGAGAGAGAGAGAGAGAGAGAGAGAGAGAGAGAGAAACATCTAATTTTTAAAGCTTTATTTAAAGATCAAATTCCTCCCAAGGCCTCTGCTTCCAATGTCTCAAAGCTGCCCAGGCCACCTCATTTGCCCAGTTCATCACAACTGGGAACACTGAAGGACGAATACCACCTGTTATTCTCTTTATTTGTGCAGAGTTAGTGCAAATCAAAAGAGACTAAGTGCAATTGAATTCTAGAGCAGGGAAAGAATTTCACAGGAAACCTGGTGATACTTGAGTAGCGCCTATGGCTTAGTTCACCCATCAGCAGCATTGCATCATAGCTTTGCTATGTACTTACAGGGTTTGCAGGATGCTGACGGGGGTGGGGTGGGGGAGGAGAGCTGAGAGGAAGGTAAAGGGAGACTTTGCAGTCTTTGTAACTCTTCTATAACTATTTCCAAATAAAAATCTTCACAACAGAGAAGGAAGAGCCTGAACCGACACTACAAAGACTGGCTACCAACAATGTTTGGTATTCTTGGGCAAAGTTTTCACTGTGGGATATGATACTTTATTAATAAATATAAACTATGGGGGGAGGGCAGAGGCTAGGGAAACATCCAGTTTCCTGTCTGTCTGTCTGTGTTTATTTATTTGTTTGTATTTTTATTTATTTATTTTTCCCAGAGTTCCACTTAGACCCCAACAAAATGTCATCAACAAAATTAATGCTGCAAGGGTGGCAGACAACTGATAACCTAAGAATCCTGAATTCTAATGGACACCCCTGCTACCCTGGGGAAGGCCAGTACTGACCCTTGAACTTGTGCCTGAGGGTGTGACCTGCTCTGGGTTGGTGATTCCTAGGTCCAGAAGCACTAAACAGCTTTTCCTCTGCCTCTCCACACCATGTGACACTCCACACCATGTGACACCCCACACTTACAGAGCAGCTTACAGCTTGCAGCCACTTTGCATGTCTGAATCTTGCTGGACTTGAATCGAGAATGGGCAGATTCATGTATTCTACCACAAGCTGCCACAGACCAATGCCAACACGACTGTTGCTGTGTGGTAAACAGAATACAGCAGGTACATACTCACATGTACACCACCAACACTTTGGGGGGCACACATACCCAATGTGAACACAGTTATTAAAATGTTTCATGGTGAGATGAGGTTGGGGCTCAGTGGTTATGATAATTGCCTGTCATGCATAAAGCCATGGGTTGGATTACCAGCAGTGTGTGCATGTGTGTGTGTGCATGCTTGTGCATGTGCACGTACACCTACCCACCCACCTACACAGCAGGAGGATATCAGGTTAGTGTTACTTGGCATGTAGACGCAGAGGAAAAGCTGGGCTCATACTTCTAAGCATAGGAATCGCCAAACCAGAGCACCTCCAGGCACAAGCCCAAGGGGCAGCCTTCCTTCTTCTCTTTCTTAGAAGGGAAAGGAGAAATGTTCCGATTACCAAAGAAGCCCAGAGGTGTATGTAGGCCCAGGTGTTATCAGGCCATGAAGGACTGTCCCCTAAGTCACCCTTGCCTTTGTCCAGTTGGTCTGTCTCCTGTGCTAGCCTCTAAAAGGCTTGACTTTGTCTGGGGCTGACACCTGCCTTTTCTCCCCCAGTGCACCAGACACTCCTGCCACTTCTTGTTAAGGGACCAACAGGTGGTTCCAAGTCTTTTTTATGGGTCCTTTCTGGTGGCTTGCCACTGGTGCTATGGTTGGAGACACCCTCACGCTCAGATCTGGGAAGAAGTGTTTCGGGGCCTGTGCACTCTCAAGACCAGCCTGAAGGATGGCTGTGAGTCCCTGCTGTGGGGAGTGTGATGCTTCTCTCTACACACGTGCACATACGGATGAATGCACACACCCAGGTAGGCTCTCAGGCCATCAGAGAATCAAAACACTGGGTTCCCAGCTACATAAGCCTAGCATCCTTCCAACCCATCCCTCTTGGCTTTCAGGGCGGTGGGCTGTAATCCCCAGCACTCACACTTCTTCCTCTCTGGCCTGAGATAACATGCCCCTTCTCTGACTCGTGTTGACTCTGAAGGGAAGTCTAATTGGGACCACCCAGGGTTCATGGACTCTTGGAACTGAGTGAACTTACTTGGGAAATGGGAACAATGGGGCTGTGATTAATTGAGGCTATGGTTTCCTCCTAATCAGTGAGTGGCAACAGCATGGAGAGTAATTATGGGGCTTGTGGGGGTTCACAGCAGAGAGGGTAAAGGACGTCTGTGTTTATGAGAGTCAGTTTTTCTAGGAGTGCACTTGTTTGAAGCATTTCTTATTTAGTACCCATTACACAATTTTCTGCCTCCACCTCTCTTGACGTCTCTAGATGGGACGTCCCTCTAGACCAGAGAGGACCAGCCTGCCTGCCTGCCTTGCACCTCGCTTTGTGAGGAAGAGGAGGCTTTGCACTTTTCACTGCTTCTGTCCACATCACTGCCCCGAACACCACTTGTATGTGTGGTGCGTGTGTGTGCATGCAGGTGTGCATGTGTGTGTGCATGCAAGTGTGCATGTGTGTGTGCATGTGGGAGGTCAGAAGATAACCTTGGGTTTTGTTATTCAACCACTGTTTACTTTTTTCTTTCTTTTAGAAGTAAAACAAGTTAAAATTTTATTTAAGTATGCCAGTTTCTGCCAATGTGTTCATATGCTTTTATCCTGGAAAGGCAAATAGTTGCTGGTAATTGGCACAGCTATCTAATCAAGAGTTATACAGTAGATCCTATTTGCTAAGTCAGGATTTGGATTGTTAGGTTTGTTTGTTTGTTTGTTTCTTTTAATTGTTGCTTCTTTGTTTTGTCTTAGTTTTAGCTTTTGAGACAGGGTCTCTCCAGGTAGCACTGGCTGTCTTGAAACTCAGAGAGATCTGCCCGCCTCTTGTCTCCCCAGTGTGCCAGTATACCTAACAAGAAAGACATGACAAAAAGAATATTTTTGTTGCCATTTCAAATGTTTGTATGCTTTTATTGCCAACTGCAAAATGTCTACCTGTAAACTATTCACACCTGCAATTTCTGTCACTGTGAGCAAGCCTACCCACGACAGAAATTCCTTTTGGTAGGTGTGGAAACTGAGACTACCCTCATGTGGCCACGCTGTCACCTGACCTGTAAAAGCTGCAAGAAATTGTGAAGGACCGCTAGGCCTTTCCAAAGTGTTAGCTGGGGGTCCTGCCCACTCCTAAACAAAGAAGACCTCTCCCCTCTCTCTGAGGGCATGGCTGATTCTCGCTGTTTGCTGTTTGCATAATGCCTCCACCTTCTCCATGCCGGGGTTACAAATGCGGTCCACCCAAGCTGGCTTTTATTTTTTAGCCTGAGTTCTGGGGATTGAAGTTAGGTCCTCATCCATGCCTGTGGACATCTTGTCAACTCACAGAGCCCCATGCCCAACCACAGCCATATACAGGTACTTAAGGTCACTCTCCTACTGACCGGCACAGAAGATGGCTAATTTTGCTTCAGAATCCATCCTGCCTTTGTGGTCCCATCTCACTCCTTGGCTATACTGCCCTTCCCAGACAATAACCTCACCCTGACTTATGAGCACTGTAGGAAAGTGTGTTTATAATTCTAAAGATGGGGAGAGGTGTGAGGACATGGATATACACAGAGAGACTTAGTTTGTTTGAAGTAGATAATTTTTTTTTTGTTGTTATGTTTTGCTTCCTAGTGAGGAGCACAGGCAGACAGGGAACATGAGGGCAGGCTCTCTGAGCCGGCTATTTCTTGTTCCCAGAAAACACTGAGAGGAGAAATTGTGGGAAGACAGGGGGGCAGGTGTCTAGACATATCCACCAGGGGGAAAGGGGAGGACCCAGGAGCCCTATAAATACCTAAGCTGGCATCTGTTTAATGAACTTCCAGCTTTAGGCATCTCCCACCCTGAATGTATACAGGCTTTGCTTTCTGTTTTTCCTGGCCCCACTCATTTCAGGTCTTTACACGGAGGAACTATTGGCATCCCTTAGCCAATTGCTGTCACCCCCTGTTCCAAGGGAACCAAGGGCTGCACATGTCTCAGAACGTTCGTCGCCACCCAATTGCATCCCCTTAGCTAAGAATTTGGGCTGATGTCACTGGACTCTTTTGGTAACTATAGAAAGAGACCAACATAGCTCAATGAACCTATTCTTCCTTTTATTAGAAAACATGATGGTGCAGACCCAAACTGGAAGGCTGCTGAAAGCAAACACACTTTTACATCAGATGAGTGATATGAACTTTGATTTTGTCTTCTATTTCAGCGTAGAATGTGAAACCGCCCAGATATCATCTTTCACCCTGAATTTATCCTCAAGTCTGCTTCCTGTTATTGTTACTCCAACACTGGAGAGAAACATTTACTTTCCAGAAGTTTTCATTTAACCTTAATGAAAACCAAACCCACACAGATCTACTTAAAAAAATAAAAATAAACATTTCGGTCTGAACACGAATCTGCTTGATTATAAGAACACTGACCTAATAATTTCATAATATTAGCATCTGTCTAATTATATCCTTTGGCTGTTCCAGGCATGATCACTGGCTTTTGAAATTCAGATGGTGAACTTGGACTGACCCTCCAGCCCCCACGGGACCCAAGTGGCCTGCAGCTGATTTTGCTGTGTACAGCTGAGAGACTGGCAATTTCACATCCTGCTCTTTTGTTTGGGGTCTGTGAGCTCTGGACAGCACTTACGTCTCATCTGTGAAGGCTATTCCAAAGTATTCCTTCTCCTTCAGGTTGAAATGAGATGCCACGAGGTCAAGAAGCTCCTTGGCCAAAAGCTTGGGCTGGAAGAAGAAGAAGACAAAGGGTTCAGTCACGAGAGACTTTCACCGAATCTTGCCAACACCTTGGGTGTCTACCGTGTTCTCAGTGTGACGTCGGAAAACTCAAGCACACTCCACAAACACAAGTGACTTTTGTAAAAATCCAAAGAGGGGCTTGGATGATGTGGTTCAGCTGGTAGAGTTCTTGGCTGGCACACACAAAGCCCTGCATTTAGTTATTGGTGCAGCACAAAACTGGTTGTCACACTGCATGCCTGTAATCCCACATGAATTAGAGGCAGGAGGATCTATAGTTCAAGATCATCTACTACATAGCCAGTTTGAGGCTAGCCTGGAATATATGAGACACAGAAGAGGTGGGGGAAGGGGAGGGAGGGAGGAAGGGAGGGAAAGGGTGAAACCGAGAAAGAAAGATCCAAAGAAACAGACCACTAGGATACTGCTGTATAAAACAGCCAAGTCAAGGGTCCCAGGTAACAGACAGAGGCTCTGTAAGGTTGATTCGGTCAGTTCTGCCAACAAATGACACTTTTGCTCTTTAGTGGGGGTATTCAGCCTGGTGACTTTCCTTCCCACCTTATGCTGCACCGGCAGGAAGATGTCTGTTTTTAATTGATCTATTTTAGCAAACACAGGCAGACCCTCCTATTCTTAGGAAAAGTTTACTTTCTGATAAACCCATTGTAATCTGATATGAATATCAGAGTTTAGCAACACAGTACTCCAGGTGTGCACTCCAGGGCACCGGGAATGCAACCCAAGCAAAACGGTACACTTTCTTAACACCTTGAGGCTTATTTTTGTAACTAAGTTGCAAGTTTCTAGAGCATGGCCTCGGTGGAAGACAACCATGCCTCACTGCGCTGAGAGGCTGAGCACACTTCTGCCTGGGCATCACAAGGATAACTGGGGGTTCTGGCTCTCAGCATCCTTAGAGGAGAGTGTAGCATACAGCCTGATCCAGACGCAAAACTTAAAGTACAATTTTTACTGGATGAAGACTGCATTTGTACCATTGTCAAATCCAACATCTCTGCACCGAATTGCAGTGAGTCAGGAATTGTGTGTATTTTCTGCATGATAGATAGTGTCCTAATCATTTTTTATACACTACCCCCATAGTGCTATGATATTGTCCATTCTGCAGGGCAGACACAGGCCCAGAGATTGGGCAGCTGTTTCTGCCTCCTCCTGCCTCAATGACCATCAGCTCAACAGTGAAAACCACTTAGATCCGCATGAGTTTGAAGTGATGATGTCACTTCTTCCCCTGGAAATCAGAGATGGATGGGAATCCCCACCTTCATGAGCCAATGGCATCTAATAGTCTCCACTTCCATTTCCACCACTCTATACAACCCGAGGCAATAGGAAACTCAAGATTGGATGTCAAACCTTCCTTCATTGATAGGAAGAAGTCTACACTGGGAATGCAGAAGGATGCAAATGCCACATCTCGGAGTTTTGACAATTAATTATGAAAGATGCCTCAACGTTGACGTCTGAAGCTTGAGCACACGCTGTGGGCTGCTGCAGGCTCTGCTGCTGATACTGCTGTTCCCCACCCTCACCCATCTCCCCCCGAAGATGTTGGGCCGCATTTAATTTGTGGGTTGTGGTGAGGCAACACATTCACTGATTTTATAATGCAGTGGATCGTAATTTATCCATCAGAATGACTGCCATCCCTTTCAGAGTAGCCACAGTATAGCTGTGATTCTTGCTGTTTCTGGAAGTATTCTGAGATGGGCACTGTGATACATGCCTTAACCTCACCACTTAGGAGACTAAGGCAGGAAGAATGGGGATTCAAGGCTAGCCTGGGCTATACAACAAGACCGTATCTTGGTATCATTTGTTTTTCTATTTAGGATTATCTTTCTGACTTGCCCTGAGAGCATGTGTTGGGTCTAGCATCCTCTCTAGCACTCAGAATGGATTTGAGTTTTTGCAAATGTCAAGTCTAGTGGGGTGGGTGGGGGTAGAAAGTCACTTGAGTGCAAATCTGGGAGAGTAGAGGACTGGGTGGTCTCACTGGGTCAATTTGATATTAGAAAATGAGCTGACTAAAGAGTCCTCACTGTGGGCTCTTGGGGACTATGGTGAGGTAACTAAGCCACTCTTGGAAAGGACAGCGGTGAGATTTCTCTCTCTGGGAATAAGATTTTACAGATGCCCAAACGCCCTTGCTCAGTGCAGCAGTCTGAATGAGAAATGTTCCCCACAGGCTGATGTGTTTGAACACTTGGTCCTCAGTTGGTGATGGCCCTACGTGGGAAGGTCATGGAACTTTTAGAAAGGGGAGCCTTTCTGGAGGTACACATCACTGGGGGTGGGCTTTAAGGTTTTATAGCCACTTTCTGTCCTCTTGCTCTGCTGCTCCTGTGTGTCGATGAGACGTGATCTCTCTGCTTCATGACTGCCAGGCCAGCCTCATGCTCCCTGCTGCGATGCCTTCAGCACCATGATGGATGGTACCCCTTAGAACTGTAAGCCCAACGGAAAGTAACAAATGCAATTGGGAACGCATACATTTACCCAGGAGGAAGAAGGTACTTACTAATGACAGAAAGGCCTGGGAGGAAATGTAAGGTGTGGTGTAGAAAGTGAGCTGAGAGAGGTGTGGAAGGCAGGGGATGTGGTTAACAGGCTTTGAACAGTTCTTCACCCAGTTAAGTCTCTTGAAATGACAGACATGGATACATAGAACAACTTCAGTTGGTGACGTTCACATATTATCTGCTTACAATGTTTATTCTTTGCGAAGAACTTTCTGAGGCACTACTACTATATCCCAGACCCAGTTCTGAGAGCTTCTGTATATGATGTCATTATCTAAGTGACAGGCAACTGTCTGCTGGTCAAGACTTAGAGACCATAGGCAGCTGTTATTAGTCTCAGCAAAGCCATAGTTCAAAACGAGGTCTGGAGATACACAATTGAATATTACTCAGCCTTAAAGAGGGACAAAATTCAGATCTATGCTACATGAATGAACACTGAGGACACGCTAACTGAAAGAAGCCATATTGAAAAAAAGATGAATGCTATTGTCATTTCAGTTGTATAAGTAGCCAAGATCATGCGATGTCATATGATGTCAGAGGGGTTGCCAGGGATTGAAGAGGATGATGAGTTAATGATTGAAGGTTACAGAATTTCTGCTTCAGACTTGGACAAAACTTTGGAAACAATGGTGGCTCTTTGATAACACTGTGTATGTAGCTAATGCCCCCCCTGAATTGAATATATACAAAATGGTTAACATGGTACATTTTATGTTATGTGTATTTATCCAAGTTTTAGAAAGAAACAAATAGAAGCTCTAGCTTGCCTCAAAGTGGTACTTGTCCTTTGCCTGGCAGCCCATACTATGTCCTGGGTAAGAGGTCAAGCATCACGTGTCCTGAAGGACCTGCCTCCAGCACACTGACGTTACAGATTTATACATCATCACTGTGCACTTGGCTAATGAGAATTTCCCTCTGATTTTGAAGCATCAGAGCCGACCAGACACTTGACACAATGAGCACCAGTTCACTGCCATCCTTGGGGAGCCTTGGAGGGACTGACCTTTGGCCTCTTCATGGTAATATGATGTTTCTCTGATTTCACCTTTCTTCACAGACTCTTTTTACATTAGAGATTTTTACACTGAATAAATCAGTCTTCTTGGTAACTTATAATCACCAGGCAACTAAACAGCTTGAGCAGCCATAGCATAGGGAGAGGTGGGACAACAAATCTGACCCTCTCTGGTGACCTCTGTTGTAAGAATCACACCCCTGTGGGCAAATATCTGCGGAAACACGGAGAACCATTAGCGGCTTTCCATGAATATGATTACAGACCTGAAGGGAAGGAGGTCCCACTTTGGGGCACCCACAATTTAAAAATAGACTGGGGAGACACATGGCCTGTATAGTACTTGCCTCACAGGCTATGAGGACCTGAGTTTAGACTCCAGAAGGCAAGTATAAAAGGATGTGGGAAGAGTGACCAGAATGCATTGTATACATATATGACATATGTATGACACACACATATGTTAGTTATGTCAGATAACTAAGAGAAAAAGAGTCACACTAACCAATGGGAATTCAGCAAGGAAAATGGACTCCAATATCCTGAGATGTCCACTGTATGTAATGAATTAATTTCACTCTTGTTAAACTAGAAAATAGTATCCACAAGAGAACAGAGGGGGAAAGTTGGGTTGGTGGTACATGCTTATAATGCAGGGCTGGTGAGGCCACAGAGGCGGCCACAGACAGATCGCTAGGGCTCCAGGCCAGCCAGGCTAGACTACTTGACTACTAGACTACTTGTTCCTATGAGACACGACATTGGGACTCAAAAACATGTGGAAGGTGCCCAAGGAGTGACATGGGAGGTTGATCTCCAGGCTCCATGTGCATGTGTACCTGTACACACACACACACACACACACACACACACACACACACACACACACGCACACACACATGCACACACACATGTATCTATACACATAAACACATACACAAAATACAATAAAAAATAAAAATAGAGGAATCAAATGGGGAGGCAATAGAAGACTCTAGAAGGCGTTGAGTCTTTATCTTAAATCCTCATAGAACCCCACACATGTCTTTCAGTTGTTAAGGTGACCAGCAGCAGCCCAGCATCTGACTGCTTCCATAGCTAGAATTTCAGAGTAGCAGCCCTCTACTGTCTGTGCAGAGGAGGAGACAGGGGGTCGTTTGCTATCACAGCACAATGGTACACTCTGCCTGACCCCAGCATCAACATCTGATTTCCTCCCGACTTGCAGAGGAAGACGATAGTCTACCTTGACATGATGGTGACTGAGGAACTGCAGCATTCTGAAAGTTCCTTAAACTCCTTTGGAGTGAGTTGCCTAGTAAGCAGAAAGCCCTTTGGCTGTTACGTACTTGGAAGGGATGTTTACAGAATCCGGCTGATCATAATTTGCCAATTACTGGTGATATAAAACGTTTGTGGATGCTTGCAGGGATATGGCTGGGAGAGAGGCCAGAAAAGAGCCTGTAGCCCCATGGAGTATGATGGGATAAACAGGGTAGAGGCCTGAAGGCATCATGGGCAAAGCAAGCCCTGTGTGTCCTTGGTGAGCTATGCCAGTCTCTTCAGGGCCACTGGCCATGCTGGTAGGATGTCAGTGAACTAAAGGTGGGCTTCCTCTCAGCCTGTAATTAACTTTATTCTCTCACTAGCTTCTCTCCTCCTTTAACTCAAATGTTTTTCCTGCCTTCCTTGTAAGGTTGAATCCCTCCTCATACCTTGATAACAAATTTCCTTGCCAATGTCCCCCTTGGCATGCTTGGCACATTGGAGCCACCACAGTGCTAAGAACTCCACTTTCCAAAACTAGGCTTGGACACCTGCATGGCAACCACGTGCTGGAGATGGGGTGGGGTGGGACAGTGGGCCTTTGTTGCTCTGAATTCACCACCCAGACTCATGTAAAAAACTCCACATTTGTCTCATTCTCCCAAAGCCTGGTTGCTTTTCTATGTAGGAGGTTATATGTGACATAATGCACTGTACCCTGTAATGTACTAAACAGTGGCCCCTACAAGGCAAGCTCATGTGTCTTCAACTGAAAACATCACTTTACATTGCAAGAGAGATAATTAAGGTGCTGTTGTGGGGTGGGGATGAATGTGGGAGCATGTGTGTCCATGTGAGAACGTGTGTGTGCGCGCATATGAGAGCATGTGTATGCATGTGAGAGCATGTGTGTATGCATGTGTATGCACATGTCTGTAGAGGACAGAGGTCCACAGCAAGTGCTTAGATAAGTCACTTTCCATCTTAGTGTTTTTTTGAAATATTTATTTTATGTATATGTGTGCATGCCTGCCTGTTTGCCTGTGTACCATGAGCATACAGTGCCATGGAAGCCGGAAGAATGCACAGATCCTGCTGGAACTGGAGTTCCAGGCAGTTGTGAGCCACCTGAGAAGTCAACCAGGGTCCTCTGCAGCAAGTGGCCTTAGCCTCTGTACCACCTTTCCAGCCACTCCCGTTTTCTGGGGTTCTCTCACTGAACCCGGAGCTTACTGATTGGCTCTACTAGCTGGCCAGTGAACTCTGGAGATCTGCCTGCCTCCACTCTCTCCCCCAAGGAGGAATGGAAATAGCAGGCAGAAGCTACCGATGTTGGCTTTTACACAGGCTGCTGCTGATCTGAACTCGGGTCTTCACGCTTGTACAGCAAGCATCTTCTTCAGCAAGAATTGTCTGTCCAGACCTACAGTTAAGGTTCTTGAAAGACAGACAGGCTAGAATACCATTACACATCTCCTTATAAGACAGACCTAACACACACACAGAGACAGCAAGGCATGAAGACAAAACTAGATAGAGGCACAGAGGTCATGCAATGCTGGCAGCTACCACAAGGTAGAAGGGGCGGCAACCAGTGCGCCCACCTCTGGAATTTTAAGAGACAAGGTTCTGTCACTTTCACACTGCTCGCCCCCCCCCCTCCATCTGTTGTTATTTGTTTTGGCAGCCACAGGAAGCAACTCTCCCCAGATTGGGATCCCAAAGAACCGTTATGCACCACTGACCCTGGAATACGTGAATGTAGGAAGTTCAGGGTCTGCTGGCTGTGTGCTCTGGGAATGATCTGGGACAGAGCCCCTTGGAAACTGGTTCTGATGACTCACTGTGCCTAAGGCTGGTGAGCCAACCGTAGATAACTTGTCAGCAGCAAACTTAGCCAATGGACTCTTCCCCCAAAACCACTATTCCCATGGGGCACCATTTAAAAAAAAAACAAAGCAATTGCCACTTCTGAGTTAATTACATTAAAATATAAATACAAATAATATAAAATATATAAATATAAAATAAAATTATATATATATAATGAAATAGCAATCGTGGCTTTGCCCTGTACTTTAGGAGAAATCAGGCTGGTGTCTGAAGATGAAGCCAGTCATTCTCTGTCTAGGGTTTTTATTTATTTATGTCTTTTTGGGACAGGGATCTCATTTTGTAGTTCCCAGAATGACACCAAACTTGGAATCCCCCAAGCTCAGCCTTCCCAAACTCTGGTGTGACTACAGTTTAGAAGCCAGTTGGAAGAGGAAGACTGGAAACCCTTCCCCAATAGAGCTTCATCCAATTAGCAGAGCATGCACAAAATGCAATGAGGGGGAGGGGCGGGTGCTATGTAAATATCCTGTAAAGACTAGAGGTCCAGGGCCATGGTTCTGGCTCCTTCCTTAGCCCATAGGCTGCTCCCATTCTTGGGTGTATTTTTTCTTTCTTAATAAGCCGACTTTCTATTTCTAGCCATACATACTGGTGCAATCCTTTGGGCTGGAACATAATAACCTGGAAGCAAGACCCCCCCCCACCGACCCCCACCCCTACCCCAACCCCCCCAACACAGACCTGCGGCCTCACACTAAGCATGCCTTTCCCGTTCCTTTCACACACTGGCCTTCAGCCCCAGCATGCTTCCCCGCTTCCCCTGACACTGGACTTTCTCTCTAATCTCCACGTCTGATTTAAAAGGCATGGCTGCCCCACCCCCTCTCTCCCATATTCCTGGCAGCTCCTGAGATTTTTTTTTTTTTTTCAGCGTACCAGTCCTGTTGTTTTTCTCTCAAATTTCAATAAAATCCTACCTGAACTTCCTCTGGAGTCTGCTTTGAAATCTTTGTTTGGTTTTTCATAGTTTTTGTTTTTTTGAGACAGGATTTCTCTGTGTAACAGCCCTGGCTGTCCTGGAGCTCAACTCTCTAGACCAGGAGAGATCGACCTGGCTCTGTCTCCTGAGTGCTGGGATTAAAGGTGTGTGCCACCATCACCCGGCCTTTGAAAACCTTTTATTAATAAGACTAAGAATGCCCCCAAAAGGAGACGCTTGGTCTCCCCAGAAACACTAATATTGTAGGTATATGCCAACATGCCTAATTGCCAGGGGCATTCTTGTCTTTTTACTACAAGGTAACAACACCGTCCCCTGAGCTGACGGGGACTTGTCCACCCTCGTGACACAGCAGCAGGCACTGTGCCCAGCTTTGCCTGCAAACCTGCCCACACACTCTGCCTGCCAAGGAACTGGGGATCCCAAGACTTAACGGATGGGTGATTCCTACTCTTCAGGAGCGGCCACAGCAGTGAGATGGCAGCAAAGGTCATTTCCTGGGGGTGGGTAGAAATGATGGCGTACTATCCCATTCTTTCTGGCCAAGGAGGCCTGGGACTCACTCCCTGAGAAGCCTGGTTGGAAGAGACCTTTGAGTGGCTGACTGAACAAAGGCTTCTCCTTGTACCCCTGCCCCCTCCTCACTCACCCCTGTGAGTGCTCATTGGCTGCTCTGATTCCTGGGGACGGGTAGGGATAGTACATGAGGTCATCCTGTGTGGATTTTGTACAGCAGCTTCTGGCAGGGGCTGCCCCTCCCCTGCTACCCTAGGGGCTATGATGATTAGCCTCTCCAAGGGAGCTCCGTATGCTGTGGCAGGGTCACACTGAAGCCACGGACTTTATGCAGGCTATGATAATAAGAACAATAAGGTTTAGCCCCTTTTCCAATAGGTAGGAAAGATCTTCCTTCATGGAGAAGAGCCACTTACCTCTGTCTTCCCAGCCACAAGATTACACGTGTGTACCACCATGCCCCACTTTACACACACACACACACACACACACACACACACACACACACACACACACACACACATACACACACACACACACCATCTCAGGCCTCATATTTGTAGGCAAGCACTTTACAATTTGAGGTCTTTCCCTAGTCCATTTAATAAAGGTTTTTATTGGCAGAGTGAGATGGATGAAAGAATGGGGTGCTTAGTGTCAGCCCAGCCCAGCATGGAAGCCGACCACAGGCATAGATGGTTGCACAAGCACTCTATAGAGGCAGAAAGATGCTAGGCAGTGGTTCTCTCCTGCCCCTGTCCCCAAACGAAACAGCTAGATAGGGCCAGATGCAGTGATGTAAGAATTTCTGGGGGCTACTAAGATGGCTCAGTGGGTTAAGATACTTGCTAATAAACCTGATGGCCTGAGTTTGATCACCGGGATTCCTGTAATGGAAGGAGAAAACACAAAACTCCCATGAGGTGTCATCCGACGCCCACATGCATGCTGTGGCCAATGCTCCACTTACAATAAACAAGTCAATGAATGGATGTTGCTGGATTTTAGTCAGATCACACACATTGCATGCCCAAGGAAGGACGTGCTGGGTCTCTTTTCCTAACCCTGTGGCAGAATACAGACCCTCCCCCGAAACTTCTCCGCAAGCCAACTACATCTTTTCAACATCTCTCTCTGCAAATCTTCCAAGAGACTCACCTTGGGGACGAAGTCTCTCTGGGAACCTTTTATAGCTTCTCAGCTGCTCCCCACCTCCCCTCCTCCCCTCCTCCTTGCCTTTTATATTTTCTTCCCTTGATGTCTTCCTTTTATTTCTATATAGCTTCATCCATGCTGTTCTCAAACACAGCCTGGCCTGAGTGGGGCATCAGGAAAGTCGGGGCCTGAGGAGCTTGGGAGGGAGTCTTTCTTACTCATGGACCTGAATGATGCCCAGTGAAGGCTTTGACAGGCAGACGTAATAATCGCTCATCTATAAATGCAAAAAAGCTTCCCTGAGTGACTTGGGAGCCTGCTTTATGCAGGATCCCCTCAGGGACCCTGGAAGGCAGGCAGGTGTTCATTAGGGCATCCCTCTTGGCCTCGTATTCACACAGCTACCCCCCCCCTAGACTCCAGCCCTCCCGGGGTGATGTCACAGGACTGTTAATGAGCAATAAATACGGAGGCTGCTCCACATCCTCAGCTTGCCTATGTCAGAAAGGGCTCTAGAGTTTATGCAGATGCTGGATTCAAGTTTAATCCCGGGATTCCAAACTTCATCTTCTGCCACTATCTCATCTACTGTTCCCATATTTCTTTTTTAAAAAGATGCCTGGGGTGGGGATGCGGGGGTGGGGAGCAGGAGAGATAGCTTACTGCTTTCGCAGAAGACCTGGATTTGATTCTCGGCGTGCATATGAGGTGACTCTCAACTGCCTGTAACTCCAATTCCAGGGTTATCTGGCATTCCCTGGCCTCTGTGGGAACTGCAACAAACTCACGCAGGTACACACACAAATAATAAATACACAGGGTTTTGTTGTCGTTGCTGCTGTTTGGGTTTAGGAAATGGTTCCATTGGTAAGATGCTGGTTAGGTAAGTATGAAAATCTGAGTTTGGGTGAGTTAGCATCCACACAAAATGGCTTGATGGCGTGTATCTGTGATCCCAGTACTGGGAATCAGGAGACAAAAGGCTCTATAGAGCTTACACATGTGCCCATAGACCTGCATACACCAGGTGTACACTTGTGTGCATGCGTGCATGCACGTGTGCACACACACATACACACACACATGTGCGCATGCATGCACTGCTCTGCATATTTGATGCTGCCCTTATCTTGTGCTATAGGAAACATAGATGACCTCTTCGGATGTAAACCATCCTTACTGGGAGATGAAGTTAAGTCCTTTAAGACCAAAGGACACATTAAAGCATTGTTGCCCTTCTCCTGGACCAGTGGGCACCAGGACTCATTCAAACTGGAAGTCGTTGTGATGCTGCTGCACACTGAATGACAGCCGAACAGGCACCAGAAACTGCTTTTGCAGAAATGGACTCGCTCCATATTTGGCACAAACCTGGAATCTTTCTCTTCAGTTTGCATGTCTCCTTTACTTTGGGCCACCTGTACTGCTCTGCACCATAGGCTTGTTAGCCACGGGGGTAGGTCCCTAACCTATCTGTTTCCCACAGAGGCTGATAACACACAATCCAGAGTAGCAGAGGCATCTTATTGTCAGATTTTTAGAAAGTTCTGTGATGGATCTCCACTAGGCACCCGAAGATCTCCAATCTGTCCAAAACCTGCAGTCACCTTAGATTCTAGGAATAGGCAGGCCTCTTGGAAGACAGCAGCACACAGACTTGTTCACAGTGACAACTCCTGAGTATCAGGATGAGGCAGCCTTATGGGACCAGAACCAAGGTCACGATTAACAGAACCATCTCTGGACCAGGACTGCTACACGGTGCATTCCTTTTACCCCCTGCTCCATTTCCTCCTCCGTTTAAACCTAAAGCTCATGTCAGTACCCCAAAGATAGATTTAGGGTCACTGGACCCTTTTTTCTGTTCCTTTCTCGATTCTTACAAGAGAGATACTTATTGATTAAACCCTCTTTCTCTGCTTTTCACCACCCATTAACCTCTTTCATTGGTATAGTCGGCCAGGAAGCCACACCTCGTCTCTTGGGGCTGTCCAAGCTGGGGCTTTTACCCTGAAGCTCTGATAATGATTCCATTTGCCTTATTCCCAGAGAACTGTGGAAGAGGGCATTGTCCCAGCATCGGGGAACAGCCACCGGAACTGGAGTCTTGAAATGGCTCTCCATGGTGTATGTGGAGGTCATGAAGTCTTTTACAAGGTCAAGGTCTTTGTATGATCACACTGAACAGTAGCTAGGAGTATCCAGAGTCAGGGGCTATTAGATGGTGTGTATGGCAAAGGGGTGGAGACGGATCATCTTGTACTACATGCCTAGTAATGAGCAGAAGGGTCTCTGTGCACCTGGTGTCCTTGGCCTAGAATAAGGCTAGTGTTTAGAGAATGTGGCTTTATTGCCACCATTTCAATAAGAGACACTTGCATTGCGGTATCCTGCTGTTGAGAAGTAGAAGTTTGGAGGGGGTTAAATATAAAACAGGAGTGAGTCCTCCTTAAAACAGAATCACCCCTTTTACTAAACGGGGGCTATGTGCGATCCAGCCCACAGTGCTCTGAAACCCAATTGTGAAGTCTACGCTGATGAGCCACTAAATGTTAGGACAGTGCTTTCCACCTGTACGGTTTTAGTGACGAGTCAATAAATGATCACTTAGGATGTTTCTGCTAGGCAGCAAGTGCTCAGTAAAAATGGCCATCTTTCTTCTTCAACCAGAGACTGAATCCTTGTAGGAATCAACCAGCCCCTTACTGCTCTGACAAGGAACTTATCTATTGTAATCTAATCTAAGTCCTCTTTTTCATGAACTGCCTGCCATCCCCGGTCTTGGAAATCGTGAATAAATCATCCTGACCGTAAGGAGAACAGAAAGCAGACAACTTCCTCGGACCTGAACTTCCTCTTGTGGCCTGGCCCTGAATAGCTCCCCTTGCCTGTTGTTTTTATTATTATCTGCACAATACCTGCCCCATCCACTGCCGGCAGCACCTTACCACGCTTGTCCCTGCATACTGCTTCTGCTGAGTTATAATTATACTCATAGGCTAGAAAGAAAGGAGAGGGAGAGGGGAAAAGGAAGGAGGAGAAGGGAGAGAGAGAAGAGGGAGGGAAGAGGGGTGAGAGGTGGGGGGGGGATAGGGAGAGAGAGAGAGACTGGCATGGCTCTCTGGCTCCAGCAATTTGCCTGGGGACTCTGCCTGGCTTTTCCATGTTTATCAGCATTTTAATTTGGAAGGTCCCTGAGTGTCGTCCCCCTCACACACACACCCCCACAACCTCCCCCCCTCCGTGAGTCTTCCCCGTGGGAAGCTCTTGTAGCTTGCCGTCAGCCGCATGCTGCACGTGCTGGAGAGATGCATTCTGCACTGCTGCGGATGCCGTTCTCAATACAATTAAGAATGCACTCTCACCAGGAGGCTAGGAAGGGAAGCCCAATTTAAGGCTGAAAAAAAAAATTTATTCCTAAAGAACAGTTTCATGAAAATGCACTGGTCAGCTATATAAAAGATAACAAAGCCTTCCTGCTGCTTTCCAATATGCTAATTAAAGGGGGACTCACAGATGATGGAAGGCTGCATGCCATGCCACTTCTTGAAGCAGCTTCATAAGCCATCACAGCACTGATGGGGTAGTCAGAGTGAGGCCTGATGTCAGATATTTACACTAGTGGCCAGATTTTAGGAATCTCCTTGTGCTTGGATAAAATCTGTTACTTTAGGGGTACAGTGGGCGAAGCGCTTGCTTGACTAGTGTGAGGACCAGAGTTCCGATGTCTAGGACCTACTTAAAAGCTGGGTGCGTGTGCCTGTATCCCAGAGTGCAAGAGGCCAAGGTGCAAAGCTCTGGAGCAAACTGGCTAGCTAGACTAGCCAAAACACTGAGCTTCATTCCAGCAAGAGAATTGGTCTCAATGTATGAGGTAAAGAGCAACTGAGAAAAAAAGAACACCGATGTCAGTATCCGGCCTCCACATGTGCTTGTGCACCTCTGCATGTTTGCCCCACACATGTGAGTGCGCACATATACATACACATGCACACAAACATATACATGCATCATAACTGTGCAAAATGTTATTATTTTCCTACACCCTATTAATCGCCCCTCCCCCAGAAAAAATTACAGGAGGCCTACAGAGTTTTAAATAGTATAAAATAGGGAGATTGAGATCATGAATAAGACAAACTCTCCCCAAACATGGTCAAGACCAGATAAATCACTGTAGTTTTCCATTATCTGTGGTTCTGTTTTCTGTATTTTCAATTATGCACAGTCAACAATGAGCTGAGAATATTGATATCAATATAAATTATGTTGATAAAATATTAACACTTATGACACTAATGTATTATGCATTATGTTGATTAAATACTAATGTCAATAACAATAAAATATTAACATTTTCCCCCACTTTTTTCTTTTTTGAGGGGCAGGTAGCACACACTGGCCTTGATTTCATAATCCTCTTGGCTTAGGAACCCAAGCCCTGGCCCGGCAGGCGTGTGCTCTCATGCCTGCTTGCCTTAAGTCTTCAAAGACATTTCACAAGTTTCATAACAGTAGGTTGTTATCCTTCTTCTATTTTATCATTAGCTGTTAATCTCTTACTGTGCCCAATTTATCAAGGAGACATCACAGGAATGTATGCACAGAGAAAAGACACCGTGCGTATAGAGTTTGGTGTGGTTGGTGGCTTTAGGTTTCCTAAGTCCTAGGGGGTTTGCAAGGTATTCATGTTATAATAAGGGATATTATTGTAATTCTTGCTGATGGACACAGAGTTTGAATGTATGGAAAATAAGATGGGATTCAAGAGCAGACTAAAGAGATCTCGGTAGGTAGCTCAATCAGTGAAGGGCTTGCCATAGTAAGAGTGTAAGGGCCTGAGCTTGATTGCCAAAGCACACATGAAAAAGCCAGGCATGGTGGCACACACCAGTCTCGCCATCACCGAGGAGATGAAGACAGACAGACCTGTAGGGCTTGCTGGTCAGTCAGGCAAGTCTCTCCCCACAAGAAGACCCAAGAAGTGCACACAGGGGACACCAGAGAGTACATCCTCAGCTTAGTATCTGGGATACACAGAACTGCAGCTGACACAATGGGCTTCTAGTCTAGTCATGCGGACAGCCCAGCACATATGCTCTCTGTGCACAGTCCTCACAACTTGGAGAGGGTCTGCAGACAGTCTCCTGAACTCAGGGTGATATCCGGGAGAGCCCTGATGCTGGGATATTTACAGAAGTGGGTCTGGTCGGAGCGTCTGGAGGCAGAGTTTTATCAGGGTTAAACACACGCTCGTGTCAATCTTTATTAAGCCGCTTGGCACTGGCATTTTGTCTTGATCCTGAAACCAAACTGTGCAAGAAACTCGAAGTCAGACAGCCCCCCCCCCCCCCCGGGCAAAGTGAAACAGCCCCTGCAGACCAATACAAAAAGAGGCAGCATGTGCAAGAAGTCCCGCTCGGAAAAGCAGAAAGCAGATGAATGGAGCCCTGCAGCCTTGGACCTGAAGATGGATCGGAAGTGCCGGTGTGGCTGGCAGGGAAACAGGGACGGCTTGGAACTGCGTTCCTTCTTTGGCAGTTTGGCAAGTATACCAGGCAGAGGAAAGAGAAACACAAAGTAAGGGTGGGCATGAGACAGAGGGCAAAGGAGTCCCTCTCCTCCCTGCTTCTGACAGCCTTTCTCCCTCAGAACACTCCCAGCCTCTCTAGAGACCTTTCTTTTGATGCAATCCCTTCCCTTTTCTATCCTGAACAGCTGCTTAACTCCTGGCCCCGGTTGGCAGCCATGCTGCGGAGAGCAATGGCTGGTTTGCACACTAGTGTCAGGTGCGCACCTGCTCCCACTGACCCAGTGGCTCGGTAGCTGGGTGCACCGAGCCCTCTGAGAGTTGCTTAAGGCGGCGGCAGCAGCAGCAGCAGAAGCAACATTTGCCCCAACATGTTTCCAATTTTGATCATGCGTTGATTTGTATATATCAGTAATGGCTATTATTGTTTGTCAACTTGACAGGATCCGTAAGGGAGATAAGCCTCTGGGACTGTCTGCGAGGGGATTCTAGACAAGGTTAATAGAGGTGGGAGGACCTACTCTATGTGGGTGGTGCCATTCCAGGGGCTAAGGTTCCAGAGGACTGTATAAAAAGGAAAAAGAAGTGAGCTGAGGAGCTGCCTTCAGCGCGCTGCTTCCTGACTGTAGATGCACAGCGGCCAGCCACTTCAAGCTCCTCCCTCCGTACGTTCTCTACCATAATAAACTGTACTCTTTGAGTGTAAGCCTGGACAAACCATTCCGCCCTTAAGCTGCATATGTCAGGTCTTGGTTGCGGCAGCTAGATAAGTAACTACCGTTTTCTTCATTTCCACAGAGCTGGGTGGTCAGTGTGGACTGGCTGCAGGGATGGACTCCCAGATGAAGGCATGAAGACTGGACGCATTGTGAAGCAGAGACGGGGAGGAGCTTCCAGGCTGATAGAAGCCAACAGTAGCCTGGGTACTGTGTCCTCAGTCCTCTCGTAAGCCTTTGGCTAACTCACCTGCTCTGCTCCGACTCCTGCCAACCCCAGGATCTCCCAAAGCCACCTGATGATCTCTTACTTAGCAGGGCTCAGGGAGGTATCTTTTTTCTTTACTCGCCCCCACCCCACTTGCCGCCACCCTTCCTTGGGGCCTTGCATAGCCTAGGCAAGTGTGACAACTCAGCTACAGCCTATGTCCTTATGTCCCCAGTCTCTGGTTATTTAAAAAAAATTATATATATATGATCTTACTGAAATCACAAGACTCGGACTATTAAGTACTGAGGTTATGAGGTTGTGTTCCTCACATCTGGTACAGAGAAGTATCTTCGATCACTGAGGATCTCCCCTTGCTCACCAGGACTCTTTAGCTGTGGGTCCAGCATTGAGATCCAGCATCATCCTATCCACATACAATCCCAATGCACTGCATCCCTGCTAGTGAGCTGAGGAAGGTCTGGCGGTGTGAACGAGGAGACCCAGGGTAAAGATGGGCATCCCACTCTGTCCTTTTCCCCTCTGTTTCTTCTTGTCCTGAGCATCTCATTAACTACATCCGGGGCCGGCAGGGTGCTCTGCAATGTTTAACTGGAAGGCTCTTAATGAGATGGTTCCCATGCAATGCCTCAGACCCTCTGACCCCTCCTTGTCACCAGCCCTGGAGCCTAGCCGTGACCTCATCTGCAGTTGCATTGTTAGTTTCCCCAGCTGGCCTTGCTCGCTCTCTTGAGGGCTCCTCACAGAGGCCTCCTTTCTGGAATCGAGTTAATAGGCTTTCCATTCATAATAGTGTGTCAGCCCATAAGAGGGAAATCACCACAGGCTCTGACCTTGGGGCAGACGGTGTCATAAGCTGCCAGGCTGAGTGTCCACTGGCCATGGAGCTGTCACCTCTCACCCCTTTCCTTCATCTGCAGGAGGAAAGGCCAGACTGTAGCCTGAGTCACAGGCACAAAGGAGACATCATTGTCTGTGCAGCTGCCTTTCCCAGCCTTCCTGACTTTCCAGGGAGTGGAGGATGTGTTCAAGGGAAAAGGTGAAAAAACAATGAAAGCTCATCATAGTCCAAAGCCATGAGGACAGGGGAGGATGTTGCTCAGTGGTACTGCATTTGTCTCCCACATACGAGGTGCTGGGTCTCATCACCTATACCAACGATCAGAAAAAGAATCTACATACAAGAGCGGAGACCAAGATTCTTATCCCACATCCACCGATGCAGGATTTTGCAGTTCTAAGTACAGAAAAGTGGAGATGTACAGCCTACCACCACGGTCTACATTTAGCCCATCCCCACCTGAGCGGAACCAGCCCCTGCCCTTAGCCGGTACAGTCCCAGCACAGCCTTCTAATCTATATGAGAGGTCTTGTACTGCTTCCCAGAGAAAGCAAAGCAAGACGGTGGAAGAAAGGGAAGCGTCACCATGTATGCTCATGTGTAAGGTCAGATGGTGTGTGCACGGATGTGCATGGTCGGATTTTTAATCTGGACCTGGCGATGTGTTCCTGTAATCCCCAATCTTGGGAGGCTGAAGTAGCTAGGGGTGGCGATGGGATAGATTGCAAGGACAGACTCAGGCCAACTGCTTGCAGAGTCCTATCTTAAACACACTTAAATGCACTTCCTCTCTCTGGGAGATGCTGAAAACAGTTACCACGTACCATCTGGTGGTAAGTCAGCTGAGTGGTATCTCACCACCAGTATCTGAGCTTTCAGAAGGGGTAGAACATTCCAGAAAAGCCAGAGAGTACAGCTGAAGGAACACCTACCAGGACTCTTCTGTGCTTTCCTTGGAAGGAATGAACAGGGGGAAAAAAGAGATAGAGAAACTGCAGCTCCCTCTCACTCCCGGAGTGTGTTAACTTCTGTCTGTTGGAGACTCTGCTTGGCTACACTACAGCCCTGGTAGCTCGCCAAGCCGCAAGAGGGTGGTGTTCACACCTGGATCTCATCTCTGGATTTCTGTCCTGCAGGCAGTACCTTAAGGTAGCGGGCTGGTCTAGAAGAAAGATGGGGCTTTCCATACCTTGAGGAACCACCCCATTTCCCTTCTCTTCTGGAGAATGAAGAGGTCAAAAAATGCTAAGTGAGCTTAGTCCCCTTTGTGAACACGCAGCCTATGAGCACGGTATGCACTTCTTTCTTTTTCCCTCCTAAGGGGCTATAGTAAGGAATTCTTGAGTAGAGTATTATTAGGAACACAGACATGGGCACCTCAGTGGTAGAATGCTGGCCCACCATGATCAGGTCCCGGGGGCCAGCCCCAGCAATGCCAAAACCGAGCCGGCCCCAACCCAAACTGCTAATGAGGTGTTGGCTACCCAAATGCTTCAAGCTATTAGGTGCACTTTACAAAAGTTGTACTTAGTAATAAAAATCTGCCTTCTAACACATATAACCTAAATTTATAGTCTTGTTTTTAAGTAGGTGACTGAGGACATGTCTCATGGCTGAGCAGCCAATAACCAAAATCATTTGTTACACAAAAATGACACTTTATACCCATTTAATGTGGCAGAAAAAAAATTTAAATCAGTGATGTTTTCAAAATTGAGCAAGGGAAGCTAAGCACGCCTACATAGGGCCCTTTTCAATTCTGGTAATTGATAATGCTAGTGCTTGTCCAATTTTTATTGCCTGATCCTTCTCTCTAATGTTTTGTGGATACAACATATTAAAAATGTAAGGAATAAAGACAATAAATACAAATATATAGTGATGGTCCAAAGCACACTTGTGATGTCACAAAATACACTTGTGATGTCACAAAACACAGCCATTCACGTGTAATCTGAGTCTTTGGCATTTGCGGGGCTATATCTCCACCAAGGAAGAAAAAATTCACACATTCTATGCAACTTAGAACTTCAGATTTTTAAAAAAAGTAATTTCAAGACCAGTCTAGGAAGGGAATCTTAAGTGTCTTTAGACATGGCTCATTTCCTCTTGGCTTAAATTGGGGGGTCAATGTCATGTATATGTCATTTGAAGTAACATGTCTTGCTTTTCATGAATGCTAATTCTTTTTTTTTCTTGCTGTTTTAAGTGTCACAGAAGATTTCAAAGTGTCTGACTCTTACATTTGCCCTTACTTGTGTCGCCCTGACTAAGTCACCCCCACGGCATTGAACGGTAAGCCATAGATTATGGTCACAGAGTGAGCACTTCCCAGGATGCAATGCAGAGTGGGCACCTGGCACAATGGCGGTAGCAAGAGATAAGGGACATAATATGGGTTCTGTGTGTTTACATAGCTGTCCACATAAAGAAAGCCACATGGACCGTTCATTACCGGGTGGGAGCCACAAGAGAGATGTCTGCTCTTTTCTGTGTATTTTTTCCCTTCAGCTTCACATAATTGCCTCTGTATGTCAGCCAACCAGGTGGGTGTGTTTGAAAGGAAACTTCTATAACTCAACATCTGAGACAGACCAGAGGGCTGGTGACTTTTGCTTACTCTGATTTTCTTCTCTATACACCTGGGAGAGCAACAAGAAACTTTCTCAGGGGTTCAAAGCCTGATTGTGAAGTGTTTGCCAAAACCAAAGACAAAGAGATCAGGGAGGGTTCTGCAGCGTCGCCAGGAAGGGTAGCTGCTCCCGCTCCCGCATGGGCACCTGCCTGTTGTCCACCTGAGGACCTGCATCCCATCCTGCATGGCCAGGGGCCTTCTTCAAATTATGTTGAGATTTCAGTTACAAACAAACAAACAAACAAACACCCCAAATCAACAACAACAGCAAAAAACAGGTCCCAGGGCTCTTCCTACACAGTCTTTCTGGATTAGTGCCAAGAAGAAGTAAGACTTTCCACCCACAGCAAGCTGGGTCTGGCTCATAAGAGTACAACACAGCCTTCCCTCACTGTTCCTGGGAGCCCTTCAAGGCTAGAACAATGTCCCACGGTGCATTCCTGGCCCCAAAATACCCAGACTTGCAATCTGGGTGAAGGCACAGAGAGTGAAACAAGAAAAAAAAAACCCACCTAACTTTCTTCCAAATGCACCTGAAAATTTCCTGGATCCCATGAACACTCAGAAACAAACTGCCTACTCAGCTATCTAAGGGTCATCTTGTGGCAAAAACCAATGACTTCCACTCAAAGCCACAAATAGTGGCTAGGGGAAGGCAGGGGCCACATGGGTTCAGGGGACATTTGTGCCGGTTGTAGTTGCTGAACCATCCAGGGGCCTTTCCACGGTCCACAGGTATACACACATGTCAAGACAGGCATGTTGCATGCTTTAAATGCCATCTGTGGTGGTGCACATCTGAACTCCCCTGCCTTAGAAAGTTAAGGCAGGAGACTTGTGAGGGTCACTGTGGACTGTACCTATGGACAACCTGGCTTGCATCATGAGACTACATTTTAAACAAAATAAAGCAGAACATACATAATTTTATAAAGATCAATTATACTTCAAAAAACTGTTAAATGATGATTTGAAACATAAAAAGGTGACATTTTTTAAAATGTCAAAGCCTGAGGAGGCAGTAGTAGCTCATTTGGTGGAGTGTTTTTCCTAACATGCACGAAGCCTTGGGCTCCATCTCTAGCACCACATAAAACCAGTTGTGGTGGAACACACATGACACATGAAACCCCACATCAGGAATCAGGAGTTCAAGGTCTTCTTCAATTACGTAGAGAGGCTGAGGCCAGCCTGAGCTGTACCAGATGCTGTCTGTCCTTCCTCCTCCCAAGTTATGAGCTTTTGAAAGGAATCTATAGTACGTCTATCAGCCTTTGTCACTGGTTATGGGGACTTTAAGATCGATGCTCTGTCTCATCTAGTGGACATGTCTAACTGGACTCACAGAAAGAGGTTCTCTCAATGCTGAGAATTTGTGAGCTAATTTAAAAAAAAACCCAAACATGCAGGTAGCCAAGCCAGCCTGGTCTGTGGAGGCTGCAGGTCACGGCCGAGCAATAGAGCGCCTGTCAACCAGGAGGCCCTGGGTTTTACACCCAGCACTGCCAACACCAGAGAGAAGGAGGGGAGAAACAGCTAGCAGCCAGTCCCTAGACACAAATTAGTTCAGTCTTTCCTAAAATATAGCCCCGTTTGCAGACATGAGCTCAGCCCCCAGTCCTCTGCTCCAAGAGGAAGAAGAATGGGAGGAATCAGACCCCTTACCCCTGAGGCTCCTTCCAGCAATTCTAAGTAATCATTTCTGAATGGTCAAAGGACATCAGAACTTGATTGCCTGACACGGGAAGAAAAGAGACTAATTTCATCTCCTGGGGCATCAGGAAAGCTAAATTGATGAGCCTGAAATTTCTGGGCCAGAGGGCAGTCTTGAGGATCACCACAGACACGCGGAGAAAAGGGATGGGCACAGAGACAGGCCATGTGGATGCAGGGATCGTGTCCAGGAAGACCACAAAAAGTGAGCGATTTAAATGCGCTGGAGACACAGGGAACTGACAATTTAATTCGACAAAGTTAACACTCTCCTCTCATCCCTCTGTGAACTATATAAGACCTCACTCTTAGTTCTGAAAGTTTTCTCTGTCTAGCTTTTCTCCTAGTTCCACTTTGGCTAACGGACCTGCAGGCAGTCAGATAACTTCCTGTGATGACATGTATGCAGGGCACGCCACTAAGGTATCATTTGAGCCCAAACTATCAGAACCTAAGATGGAGACCATTAGGAAGTGCTGGAAATGAATCATTTAGATGATGGCATCCATGCATGCGTGTGTGTGTGTGTGTGTGTGTGTGTGTGTGTGTGTGTGTGTGTGTGTGTGCATGCGTGCCTGTGCATGTGTGTACACTAGGAGGCAAGAGGTATAGAATACTCCTTCTTCTCCTCCACCATTTCCTCCTTCCTCTATTTGAGACAAGGGCTTGCTATTTAGACAAAAAGGTTGGCTTGGAGCTTGCAATCTTCCTGCCTCTACCCACTGAGTGCTGAAATTACACCTGGTAAAAACATCACTTTTGGATGGCAAAACACAGAAAAGGGAAGTGCCTGCTCAGAGCCACCCAGCTGGTTCTTGGGAGAGCTGAGAGGTTATATGGCTCCCTAGAGCCAGGTGTGGCATTTTCTGGAGCATTATTTTATCAAGCTTTATTCCTAGGGTCCTGAAGAAGTTTTGGGTCCTCAAGTGCATATCAGAGGTTCAGCAGCAGTCCCACCCCGCCACCCCCTACACACATGGAGAATTGGCAGTCTATCGGCTACATCTGAAAAAGGGATCTTGGTTCTCTGCGTGCATGCCTGGTGCATCAGTTTGAGCAGGTCCCCCTGTGCCCAGACCCACAGGCCTTGACGGTCTCTCTGTGGAACTCTTGCTCCCCCCCGGGACCTTCCATCTCCCAACTCTGCCCTACAACTCTCAGTGCTCTGCCTCGGGTCCAGCTTTGAGTCCTAGTATCTGTCCTGATCCCCCGCTGGGTGGAATCTCTCAGAGGACATCTATGTTGGGCTAATATCCACTTATAAGAGAGTATATACCATCTGTCACGTCCCATTTCCCTTAAGGGGAGTTGGGGAGTGTTTTGGTGTTTTCTTGGGCTATAGATATTTATTTTCGTTGGGAGTTGGTTATAAGTTACTATTGGTCTTATTCAAATAAAAACGAGGTTGGACTTAGGGATGGCTCTCTTTTCCTTTATCTTTCTTTCTTAGGTTTGGAGATAGGGTTTGAAAAGAAAGAAAAGGGTATTTAGAAATATATAGGGATGATAGGACAAAAGGTAGATTATTGTGTCTACTCCTCAATTAAAGGCCTTAATTGTTGCTCACAAGGTTATTTTTTAATTCATTGGTATAGAAGTTTGTATACTGATGCAAATAAGTTTAATTTTGATACTTTGGTATAGAATTCAAATTTAAGATTATTCTTCACACACATTACATATATTTCTACTCTAATATGAGGTATTGTACCCATACATCTCAAGTAGAATACAAGGTTTACCTCCAATACTTCGAAAGTGCTATTGCAGGCTGTTTAGGATAGTAAGTTCTACAAGTTAATTGTTAGTTGATCAAATCATGGTAATGTCAATTACTAGTCTATTTTTATCACAAGAATATCCTAGGTGTAAAGATAGATATGATGCTATAGATAGATAAGGTAAAATAGATAAGGTCTTCAAAAACCTCAGAGTCCTACAGAATATGACATTTAAAGATGTTTTTATTGTTTTAAGGATTCTTTCACAATAAGACAGGTTAATTCCTGGCAACACTCAGCCTACCTCAAAGAAGATGATGAACATCAAAAAACCTCCTTATGGAGGTGGCTTCAAATGTAGCAAACAAGCCACTGGGCAAAATGTCCTCCTTTTGGCTACAAATAGAATTCTGCCTAAAAATAGGCAAGTTTGGATGCAGGCAGCGTCAAGAGTCAAACTTTGCCAGCGTCAAGAGCCAAACTTTGCCAAGACAGGGTAAGCAAGTGCCTCACAAATATGTCTGTCAGATATACTGGGCCAGAAGGCTGAAGATGATGCTCCAACATTATAGAGAGATTTGGGTGACTGCTCAGACAGTAAATTGTCTCTGTCATTTTTTTCTTTTTTCTTTTTCTTTTTTTTTTTTTTTACTTTGGAAGCTGCTAACCTGTAGTTCCTGCTTATTCATGTAATTAATTTTATTCCTTCTTAAGTCTCTAATGGGATTGAAGACCAGATAGTTTAGTTTTACGATTAAACTTAGTTGTTTAGGGATTAAGATGTTTTTAGGTCTAGATAGATGCTTTAAGTTGATAGAGATGAGATATGATAGATACTGATTTACAGTCACAATTTTAGAGTCACCAAGATAGGAAACATGTTTTCTTCAAGGTTGCCAAATACAAATAGCCAAAACACTATGACTGTAACATTAATGTAATCCCTGATTGTTTGGTGGTTCTTCTTGCTATATGTAGCTTATTTTATATGTGTAATAATATAAATGTATGTGTAAAAAAATATTTTTAAATAAGAAGTTGTGGGCCCCCAAAAGAATTCCTGGCCTATCTTGGAGGGTTTGAAATGGTCCAGAGAGCCAGCAACCCAGAGACTCTTTTACTGTAGGGCTTCTTGGTGGAGTCTTACAGGTAAACATGCCAGATCTCACTGGGAAAAAATATGAAGTGTATCTCACTTCTCGATGCAGAGCATCTCTGGTGGGCATTTGTTTTGAGGGAGTGCAAGGTTAGGGAAATGTTTCCACAGGGGGTTGACTGTTGAGAGGACCACCCAAAATCACAAGTGAAAGTTGAACCAAGTTAACTGCTCCCTTTCTTCCTTTCTTCATATGGTCACTAATCTACAAAGAAATTTCTCACAAGACACAGTCAAGCTCTGAGTCCCAGTTTCTTCTGAGAAGTCAGGGGTTCTAGCCAAGCCTTTTGGCCTTGTTTACTGACACTGATTCTAATTTTTCAACATTCCAAGTCAGCAGGTGGCAATGTGTAACAGTTACAGAGGATCACAGGGTCAAGTTTTCAGCCACCGTATGTTGGGTAACCTGTCAGTCTGAATGGGAACCTGCTAGGCTTTTAACTGCTGGAACAATGTCATCACCAGAGGTCTAGCTCATCTCTCCGTTCTGACCAATAGGTTCACAGCTGCTCCACCTCTGACAGTCAACCTTGCATCCCACTAGGAAGAGAAGATGACAGTGGTAGTGGTGGTGGTGGCGGCGGCGGCCGTGGTGGTGGTGGTGATAGTAGCAGTGGTGTAGTGTCATTGTAATCCCAGAGATAGGTGGCTCTCTGGATCCTACTGAACTGCCTGTCTAGCTTATTTGGTGAATTCTAGGCCAGCCAGAGACCCTGTCTCACAAATACAATGTGGACAGCAACTGAAGAATGATATCTAAGGTTGCCTGGTGCACACACACACACACACATACACACACACACACACACACCACATGGGGGCAGGGGAGAGAAAGAGAAAGAGGGAGAGGCGGAGTGGAGGGGGACAGAGAAGGAGAAGGTGAGGGAGAGGGGAAGACAGACAGTGAGTGTTGTACATCTGTAATCCCAGACCTAAGGAAGGTAAGGCAGGGGAATTATGAGTGTGAGCAGCTGGAAATACACGGTGAGACCCTACCACAAATCTGAATTATGCTCCTCTTGTGCAGCCTACGCGTGCCCATTTACAGAACCAGAGGGTCTTCTGTGCCTTCTATTCTACCCCTCATGTTCTGCTTTCTGTTTCGCTTTCCTGCATCATCATAACAATTGAGAATCTGGTGGTCTCCACGGGAACCTGGCCAGAGAACATTGAAAACATCTGGAGAAGTACAGCAGGCTGAGCGGGTCTGTGAAAGACAGGGCAGGACTTTTCTATTCTCACTTGGGAAAGCACTGAGCTATAACGCACCATGTATGGGTGGCCGGTTTAATAATCTTATCTCTTTGCTTCCCCATTACTTGGTTCACAGTGTTTCTTCTTTTGTAAATTGTTCTCTGTATATCTGACTTGACTGACATGTCACTCTTCAGACTGCAAGTGCCTGGCTCCCCTTAGTATAATCTAGTGTACTAGCTATAACCATGACGTTGAAGAAAAGGCATCTTATGATGACTAGCGTAACCTCAGGGCTGGGCTGGAAGAATCAGCATTTCCGGAGGCCATTTTGGAGGTCACCACTTACTTAGTAAGTCATCTGGGTGGAAGACTAGGGAAGCTGTTTGTGAGGAAATAACTTTTGAATGAGCCTCTTCAGGGTGAAGCTCAGCCAGCGGGATTCCTGCCACATGCACCCGTGCCTGCCAAAAGGAACTCCTGGTGTACTTGTAAAGTTCTTGGGTTTGGGTGGTGATGCAGTCAGTTTGGCCTTGGATGTAGTTAGCATCCTGGTCTTTTTGTTCTGTGAGCTCCCAGCAGCCTGAGGGGTTAGGCATATGGGGTTTCCTGGATTTTCACATGGTCAAAGACAGCCAGTCTAACTCAAGGTTCTTCAAGTCCCAGGCATATAGGTTTGCTTTGTGTGGCCACAGAAGAGGAGAGAGATGTGGGAGTGGTTAGCCACATCTTACGGTGGCTATGACAGAGTGTTAGAGGGGGTGATACAAACTGAACTCAGAAATGATGACTCAGGTCTGAGCAGGCTAGGGCTGAACCTAGCTGAGGCTTGGCTTGCTCCCTGGACACGCCGAGTGTGAAGGCAACTGCAGCCCCCAGAGCCAGGACAGAGAAGCCAGTCCCTGAGAAATACTGACTTCCAGATGGAGAGACTGATGGCCCGTTCCAGACACCCTTATAAAAACAGTGGGACGAGGCTGTGAAACTGCCAGGGACATGCCGGTAGGTAGCGTCACTGTTGTGCTCTGGAACGCCAGCTGCTTTTATTGTTCATTCTTTTCCTTACACATTAAAAGGTGAAATAACTCCTAAGACTCAAAGAGGTTATTGACTCAAGGTCATGGTTATGGGCTGAACTGTCCTTTCTCCAAAGCCATCGTTTCCTACAAACAGTTTCATTTTAAAATTATGTGCACGTCTCTGTGTGAGTGCAGGTGCCTGAGGTGGTCAGAAGAGGGCGCTGGATCCCTTGGAGCTGGAGCCACACGTGGTTATAAGTGCCCTGTGTGGGTGCTGGGGACTGAACTTGGGTCCTCTGGTAGGATAACGCTCTTAAACCCCGAGTCACCGCTATAGCCTCTCAAATTCACTGTTAACATTTTTACTCATGTTGCTTTAGAATGTAACTGGATTCTGAAATAACCTTGAAGGAGATAATTAAATGAGGTTATGGGGGTGGAGTCCTCATCCAGTGGGATTGGTGTCAAGAAGGAAGGAGGAGAAGGAAGAAAAAGGGGAAAGTAAAAGGAAGAAGCTGGAAAAGAGGAGGAAGAAAGAGGAGGAGGAAGGAGGAAGAAGATCACAATGAGAGGAGAGAGAGAGAGAGAGAGAGAGAGAGAGAGAGAGAGAGAGAGAGAGGGCGCTAAACCCCAGCCACATCTGATCTTGGACTTCAGACTTCTCTATCATGCAGACCCATGAGACATGCATTTCTAAATTCAATACCCCGACTTAGCCTATGGCACTTTACTGTAGTAATCCAATGTGGATTAACATCCAACTTCGTGCTTGGAAGCTGAGATTCTCGACATTACCTTTGGTCTTGTTTCAATTGGCAAAATCAACGTTTGAGATCTGGATGGCTGGATCTTTAGCTACTGTTTCTGTTTATTTGTTTTTGCAGTATTGGGGATGGGGCCTGGGACTTCAAGCATGGTAAATAAGCATGCTACCACTGAGCTACCTTCACGCAATAGCTGTTGCTTTACAATTAAGAATTTAACTACTGTGATCTCTCATTCTTGGGAATCTGGCCCCTATAATCCTTGACTGTCCGAAGTATTAGAACAAATTTTTAAATTACATTTATTTGCTTGAGTGAGGCACATGCTATGACACACATGTGGAGGCCAGAGAGCAGCTTGCTAAAGTTTGTTCTCTCGTTCTGTCAGGTGGGTCCCGGGGATTGAACTCAGGTCCTCAGGTTCAGTGGCAAGCATTTTACCCACTGAGCCACTGCAGCAGCCCCAGTACAAGAGTTTATGAGCTTGAGATATGTTAATCAGATGACTTGTGATGGAAGCTGGCTACCATGAAGACCAACCCCATGATTAGAAATCTGGATGCCCTTTGGTCAGAGTGATGGTAAGACAAGAAAAATAACATTAATATATGGAAAACTAGTGAATGCGATCTGTTCCAAAGACTACCCTTTATCTTGATTTCATGTTCTTTGGGTGTAAGTTTCTTTTTTATTATATAAATGTCTGGGGCAGATGACAGTATTTATTGAATGCCTTTATTTAGCAAAGAAAAGAAACTACCGGTATTGCAGAATAGTTGCCTCACTTGTTCCCATACACATGCGCTGAGGGTGGGGTCAGCGTTACAGGCCCATGAGCGTCTTGAGTTCAAGGCCAGCCTAGCTAATTAAGTGAGTTGCTGCAGCAGAATGAACAGCAAAGCAAAGCAAACCATCCTTAAAAGCTGAGGATGCAATTTGCCAACCACGAACCTTTACAATTTCAAATCCTTTTAATCCAAAAGTCTATGACCCATTCCCCCCCCATCCTCCCCCCTCCCCCCACACTGTTTCTATCTGTAAGTCACTCAATCAAGTTCCAGAAATGCAAATAACCTGTAGTCTCCTGGGACTCTTACAGACCATGTATACCTCTAATCCCGATACTCTGGGCCTTCCCTGGCCACATTCCGGATCGCGTGAGCCTGCCCCATGCTGACCGAGCAATGCTAGCACTGTTCCCCCTCGAAACACACATTAAGAATTGCTGATTTCAAACAAGTGAGTTCACTCTGCTCCCCTCTGGGTAACCAGCTAGACATGGGACTATGAGCCTTACGGTCCGGATGGGAAGATGGCAAAGGCTTGGGGGCCCATCTGGGAAGCTTTTCCCTCAATGAAAAGAGTCCTTTTCCTACAGTTGCAAGGGGCGTGGGTGATACGTGAGCTAGCTGGGGCTTGCTGCCTGTTGACAATATACTCATGCTCTTTGTCACGGACGTGAGCTAAGGGCCACAGGATGGATCTAGAATGAACTCCACCTAGTGCCACTGAGCCAAAAGTCAGACCATGTAGGAGGACAACCAGTTGTATCTTATCCAAGAGTATAGTTGTGGTCGGGAGAGAGGACTCGGCGGCTAAGAACATTTGTTGCTCCTCTAGAGTGCCTGTGCTTGGGGCTTGGTACCTGATGTCAGGCATATCACAATCACCTATAACTCTAGCCCAGGGGCATCAGATACCTCTGGTCACCTTGGACACTGCAGTCATATGCACATATGTACACACAATCATATGCATATATGTACACATGCAACTAAAATAAAAATAAAAATTTTAAGAAAAAGAGTATAGTTTGGCGAGAGAGGTGTTGGTGAACTAAGAGTATACAGGACATCTCTGTTCTCTAAGATCGGTTACTTTATGTGAGTATATGCATGTGTGTATGTATATATATGTATATATACATATATGTATATATATGTATGTATGTGTATGTATATACATATATATGTGTGTATATATATGTATATATATGTATGTAT
>OU015749.1:13879021-13897172 GCA_907169655.1 Acomys percivali
AGGCGAGAGCATGTGTATATGTGTGTTATCAGTATACATAAGTGCACGTAGGGGGGGTGTTTGACAGACCCAACCACACTGAAGGCATTTCAATACCAAGATAATTATTAGCTTAGGCGTCAGCTGATTAATCTCCAGAGGGGAGTGAAAAGCACTGGTTTCCCTCACACTTCTGTGTCTCTAAACTCACATATGGTACAGTGCAACGCGGTTCCCAGGTGTTCTGGAGGATTGCTGTAGTTCTAAATGACTCTAGCAGGAAATAGGAAGATATTAGTCTATCGATGCTCTTTTTGTTATTTTATAAGCCACTGGCACTGTTATGAGCATACAGAAGGTCAAAGTGGAGGAATGCTTACACAGGATGTTTGATAAAGCCAACATATGGCCCAGTTTATTGTAGCAATATATCTTACAATCCATCAACAATTTAAAACTGAACGATCAGTATACTGGTCTATTACCACGCTCAAAGGACTCCATGTGGAATTTTAAAACTGCCTTCCCTAAAAGAAAAAAAAAAAAGATCCTTAATCAGTGTGTGCTGGCCCTGAAGCATTCTTTGGGGGAAATGGGGTTCTCCAGGGAACCCTGGGGGGGATGCTGCAGTTCCACACAGGATTCTGAGCCTTGCAGTGAAGCAGAGTACGTCTGAATGCCCTAAGCCATGAGTCCCACTGCGCACTATAAAATGTGGGTCAGGGGACTGCAACCTCTATGAAAGGTACACAGGCCTTCTGGGAAACAGCAGTTAATACACAAACTTGAACTTGAGGTAACCCGAGTCTGTGAGTCATAGGCTGGGTAAGCCCATCACAGGCTTGTTTATATTGGGGAGAATGTGCCTTCTGTTTTTAGCTTTCTCACAGGTCATAGCCAATATGATCCAACCATATAGGCTGTGCTTCACCACCATTTAACCCCAAACACTAAGGATGGGTCATTTATAATGTATTGTCATGGCAACTATCAATCTCACCTCTTCCCCATTTTATCCCCTAGGATGATGAGTGATCAGGTCTGACATCACTGGAGGACAAAACCTAATTCAGTCTTCTAGGTGGTTAGATAGAGTCTGCACAAAGACACGTACATAACTTCCCTCACCATAGCATGACCTTGTCATATGAGTTATATGTGACACTGGGAAGATGAGCAGTGGTGACCAGTGACTGTGAAAAGATCAGGTGATAAGGGTCAGGAAGCTAAAGTGTGCTCTGACGGACTGTCAGCCCATCACTTGTCCAGTAACCCTAGCTGAACACTGCAAATATTGCACAAAGGCTTGAGCACAATCCCATTGAAGACAAAGTAATTAGAAATAATACTCCTACAAATAATGTAACATCCCATAGTCTTCTATGCACACCTTACCCCCAACCAAGCCAAGGCTAACATTCCCATTTCACAGATGAGGCAGCAAAGACAAATGGTTGCCCAGGTTTCCAGAGCTATCAAGTGGTCCAACCTGAACTTTATGGGTTCCAGTTAAGAGATGCCTGCCAAGTGCCTGGGGCTCTGCTGAGCATGGCACGTGCTCAGATTCACTCACTTGTAACTGAAGTCTATGAGGCACAAATTAGCATTGGTTTAGTGATAAGACTAAAGGAGCTGGAAGCTAACGTTTCTGTTTACAGAGGAAGACACTGCAGCCCAAAGAGGCTATCCAACTGGTCAACATCACAGAGTTACAAAGTGCCAGACTCGGGTTTAAAGGGGCATGGCCTCAGCATTCTGGAGCCTGTCCTCACTCCAGAGGCAGAGGGCGTGGCTTTGAACTGGCTCTCTACCATTTACTCTGGGTAAGTTATACAGCTCTCTGTGCCCTAATTTTCTTATCTGATAAATGACAGATATCTGAAAACACTTAAAATTGTGTGGTCAAGTGATGGGGCTGACTGGATGGTCCAGCCCCCTACTGAGCTCTTAGAATAGGCTCAGGCACAAAAAAAAATGTTAGCTAATTAAATTAGCTAATATAATGATTAACTCATTGGCATACAATTTCCCAAAACATTTGAAAGATGGCTTAAGCAATTAAAATCAATTTGCATTGAACTGTTATGAATGCATATATTTGCATTAAGGAAACTTGAATTTTCTATCGCCTTATATCTAAGTAGAGTGATAATTTCTAACTCATGGGTTAGTCCCTGTTAAGACTCTATTAGTGACAAGGGGTTAAATCTCCTCTATTTTCAGAACATCAGACAAAAGTATTTGCAGCTAAAAGAAATTTCAGAACCATTGGTCTAAAACTATAGAAGAGTCGCATGGTTGCCTTTACTCATAATTACAGGGCCAAATCGTTGCAATTAGAAATCTCAAGCGCCAACTGCTATGCCACAGGGCAAACCCATTTGATGTTATGCTTCTTGTTAACAGAGTAGATTATGAAGGGTCTTGAGAACCAAAAGAAGAAATTCAAATAAGATGAGCTACTGAGCAGATTTTGAGGAATAATACATCACAGATCAGTATTTCCGGGAAAAGTATCTGGTGGTGTTGTGTAAGCCACACTGCTCTTGGGTGCCCAGACACATGGTGGGTGGGGAAGTGCTACTTCAGGATTCCAAGCAGACTGACTGTAAGCCTGTAGGGAGCACTCCCCTACCGAGGAGAGGAAAGGCCAAACCCTTATGAGGGGAAAATACTGATCAGATGTAGGGATGAGGATGGTGATGAATAGCCAGACCATGCGAGCAGACTTGGGAGCTCGTTCTCAGAGTGGACGTAAGAAGATGCTACCTAGATTTGATGAAGCGAGGTCTAAGCACTAGGGTTGAGTGTGGAGTTGGGGACACCACTCAAGTGAGCTGTCACAGAGACCTGCGAGCAGCTGGAAGTGTGTGACAGGGGCTGTGTAGGATTTGAAGTCCATCCATACAGCTGGGATGGTTTAATACTAGCTCTGTGCTGAGAAAATGGGGAAATGGTGATTTAAGGGTTGGGGAGTTATTGTATAAGGAAGAGGAGTCTAGAAACTCTGGAGTGGCTGAGAGACACTTTCTGTTCCCACCTCTACCACCTCTCATACTTGAGGATGCTGTTTCCCCCTGGGAAGTGGGCTTCCATCGCTCTTTGTGCTGGGTGTGACAAGTCCCAACAAAATGAGTACATACATCTGCCTCCACATGTCTCCCAGGGTCCTTCCTTGCCAGACAGGGCAGGATACATGGATGGAAATGCAGGGAAAAGGGGAGGGGTCCCCACCACCATGGAGCAAGCAGTGACAATGCAGCCCATTTGTAGAGCAAGAACCAGCACTGACTAACCCTGTAATGAGTGTGTGGTGGTAGCATATGAGTGGGAATGGCCCCATCGGCTCTTATATTTAAACTCTTGGTCCCCAGCTGGTAACACTGGGAAGGATTAGTAGGTATGGCCTTTTTGGAGTGCTGTGACCTTGTTGGAAGCAGTGTGTCACTCTGGATGGGTGTTGACGTTTCAAAAGCCCACACCAGGCTCAGTCTCCTCTCTCTGTCTGCTGCCTGTGGATCAGGATGTAAGGCTCTCAGCTCCTGTTTCAGTGCCATGCCTGTCTGCTTCCTGCTATGATGATTGTGTACTTACTAGCCCTCAAAAACTATAAATAAGCCCCCAATTGAATACTTTATTTTTATGTGGTTGCCTTGGTCATGGTGTCTCTTCACAGCAACAGAGCAGTAACTAAGAGAGTGACATAGTCGAAACAGTCATTTATCACTTCTGGATACTGATTCTTTGCCCAAAGGGAAAGGCAGCTGGATCACCAGAGCATCATGGTATATATGCAGAACAGACGTTGACCTAGTAAACTAGTGTCTGGATGAGCAATGTGCTACAATCAACATGAGAGTTACAGGTGCAAACCAGCACCGACCCTGGCTCTGTTAACCCATGGGTTCCTTGTCATTCGTCCTTTCTACCAAGACCAACTTCTCTCCATTTCTAAACCTTCCTTAAAGGTGTGCACAGGTGTGTGTGTGTGTGTGTGTGTGTGTGTGTGTGTGTGTGTGTGTGTGTATGATTTGTTCCTTCCATCAGCAAGACTATTCCCATTCCACTGAGCTGTGCTGTGGGGCTGTAGGTGTAGCTTGATTTGCTCATCCCCTCCTACCTCACTGCTCCTTAGCAAGGAGCACATGGTTCACAGGCCTCCCGTGAGGGCCCTTATGTGTACTCTTTTAGCACTACACAAGAGGATCTGTGGAAATGGTATTGTAAGGACTCAGCAGAAAAACCAAAACCAAAATAAAATGACAGAAAGTGACTTAGAGCGTCCAAAGAAGGGAACTTACTACATCCTTCTCTTACTTTGTTCACTTTCCCTTCAGCTTCTACGTTGAGGCAAATATCGGCAATTTTCATCGAGTAGATTTCTAAACCAAGCTAACATTGGCTTCAAAGGAGAAATGGGGCGCAGAGGAGCAGTATGAAGGGAAGCAGGAGGGCATGCGGGGGTAGGGAGTGGGAAAGGGAACTGTATAGTGGTGTTGCTACGCAACCAGTGTCCTGGACCAGTCATCCCTGAGGCTGGAGATGCTGAAATGGCCTGCTCTCCATCCTTGTCCCTTCTTGTGTGTGGCTGAGCTGTCTGGCTCTGGAGCCATATATGTGTGAGGGAGTTCCCAGATGGTAGCATCAATCTGGTATGTCCTGTTACTCCGCCTTTTCTCACATCCCCCAGGGAGACTGGGCTTTCCTCTTTCTTTTCATCCAACACAGAAAAAGATGCTCACTATCACCTGCCACCCCCCCACCCCCGCTCCTCTCCCGCTGATTTTTAAAGTCCTTGCTGGAGAGGGGAAGGTTTGGCATCTCCTTGCTGCTCCCCAAAGGGGACACTGTTCATCCTGTGTGCATACTTCATGAACTATCTCTTATCCCTCCATGCTGTTAAATGAACTTTCGGTGACATATGGAATTACCATCGCGTCATCTGTCTATCCTCTATCGTCACATTTGTTTGCTTTACCATGTGCCTTTAAGATGTTAAATATTATTGGCCACCCCCAGGGGCTGGAGAGACATCTGTTTTGCTCATTTGGTAGCGTGCCTGTTTCACAGAACAGAGTTTAATAAATGATGCTGGCAGTCACACTGAAGGCAGAGGTCAGCTCACCACGGTGCTATCCTACCCCGCCTCTGGCTCTTCTTGATGAGGTGGCCTGGGAGGCCCAGGACAGAAGGGTTATGATGCTGCGGCCCTTTGTCTGCTCCTAGCCTCTGCATGCATCCTTAGCCCTTGGCTGAGGCAGGAACTCCTGGTGAATGGCGCACAGAAGGGAGCAGATGGCAGATATGGGGCCACCCTTCAGCAGACAGGCCAGCCAGCCAATCGGAAGATACCACCTGCCCACTCTATTCAGCTGAGAAGATATGGAATTAACTTTGTTTTCCCCCAACATGTGCTTTGGGGGAATTCCTGGTTTGCTTGGGAGAAACCAATCCTTTTACATTTTTTAGAGAATGTTAACTATGAAGGGGCTGGGAACAGGCTGTGAGTGTGAGAGTGTATGTAGGCACGTACACACAAAGTCAGTTCATTTATCCTATATGTCACCATTAGAGTCTGGATTTAAAAATAAAATAAAATTAGCTATAAACCTGCTTTTCTAGTCCATAGTAGGCAGTGCGTCAACTTTGTCTCCAAGTACTGCTTTGTTCAAAGTCCAAATTAATGTGCTTAACCCTGAAGACTAATACATACTAGTGTCTCTGTCAGAGAAAGGCAACAGTCACCTCCTGCCCTGTCAGGATCTTGACACCATCAGCCCATGGTGTGAAAACCCTTAGTCCCCTGTTGTCAAATGCATCTCAGGACAGCTGTGCAACTATACTGAGTTGGTGGTTTTCCTCTATTCTCTGACCCTGCTCTGAGGGTCTCAAATGTGAACACTGTAGGTGACAGCATATGTTGTGATATCAAAAGGTCAGGCATGCCTAGATTAGAAGCTGAGTTCAAAGAAAAGGAAATGGCTGGGGAGGTTGGCCAGTTAATAATGTGCTTGCTCTAAAAAACCATGAGGACCCTAGTTTCTGCTCTAGGGACATTTTCATGATTAGAGGCACCGTGTAGTTATTTTCCTAACCTCTGTTGGGAAACACCGGCTCCTTAGAGACTCCCCCATTTCTCAGAATCCTGGGTACTCTTTGTTCCTCTATTTTATAAGAAATGGGCAGTTTGAAATTTTCTGCCACCAGCCACCAAGAGAGCAGGTTAGAGGGCACAGACATGGTCATCCTTAGAATGCCACCTCCTGTCACACCGGAGGTTCCTAAACGTAGCGGCAATCAGTGCTAGCGGCGGCCATCTGTGCAGGCGGACAGGCCTTCAGTGTGTAAAGCTTTATTATGTGAGGTGAGAAAGTTGGCAGAGGAAAATATCTGCTCATGGAAGGTGATGGGAAAAGCAGAGAAATGAAGCAGTCCAGGCTGAGAAGCGAATGCCTGTTTTCTTGAGCTGGCTTGTTTTCCTGTGAAGTGGGATGCGGTCCAGTCTCCTAAGCCTGCAGGGAGTCCATGCTAGGAAGAGCCACCCCTCCACCATTCAATTCTACTGAAAATGAGATCTATTTTTAAGACACCCAGAAGGAAAAGTTCAGAACCTTCCTGGGGTCAACTTCCCAGTGCCTCTTCAATAGGCTTACGTATATGAAAATTTCGTCTGTCGCTTGCTTAAGTCCTTCTCACCAGCACTAAACACATTTTCCATGTTTTGTTTTGAGTTAGGGTCTGGCTAAGAAAGCCTGGATGGCCACTGCAAACTAGGCTGGCCTCAAGTCTTCATCTGTACTTCTGTGTCTTCCTTCTTAGTGCAGAGATTACAGGCAGGCATCACTAACCCCGCATCACCCCCCCCCCAAACACACCCCACACACAACTTTTATTCTTTCAAAATGCTCCTGCAAATAGGCATTCCAATCAGAAGAAGAAAAAAAAGAAAAGAATTTTAAAGGAGAAGCAACAACAGGAAGACAGGACTTGAGAAGTGGAGCTGACCACAAACGTGCCTGAGGCCCCAGCTCTTGGTGCTGAAGTCTCAAGAAGATGCTGATTCAGAGACAAGGATGAAGGTAGCCTCTTAACTCTGATGAAGGTTTTTTTTTTGCCTTATTTTTTAGAAATATGTCATTGTTAGGAAGTTTTGGATGACAGAGCAAGACACCACAGGTTGGAGGGTGACCAGGGTGCTGCCTGTACCCATCCATGATGTGAGTGGACATTCATGTCAACTCTCCAGCAGTTCCTAGGGGGATTTAGGAATATAAGGAGCTACACCGGTGCCAAAATTTGCCCACAAATTTAGAATAAACTCCTCACAGGTTCTCTGTCCTCAGGAGGGGTCAGATTTCATTTACCAGGGCTCTCGAGATTTGAAAGCCCAGATGTCACTTAGTGAAACCAAGCTGCTGGGCAGGTTAAGCATTTGATAACAACTGTGGTCACATTCTTTTTCCTGGAAGTATTAGTCTAACAGTGACCAAGCTTTTACATGACTGCATAACATTATTTATGTGGCTGTGTGGTCCCAGCACCCTGAGGTGACAGCCAGCAAGAGAGGTTAGGCAGTTGGAGTCAGCTCAGCTTCCTTCTGAACATTTACACTACAGGTTTTTACCCTTCTGGAGGTCTGAGGTGGAGCCCCAACAAACTCCTGAAATCCCTGCAAATAGCTGCTGACCGACAGTGGCACTTCTGCCACTTCAGATGAATGTCTCTCTTGGTTGACTAACTTGTGTCAACCTGTTTGCTTCTCTGTGGGAGACAGATGCTTTCTCCAAACCTGACTCCCACACTTACAAACCTAGCCAGGTAAACATGGGTTGGAAAAGCTTTTTTCTTTCCCTCCCCAGCTCTGGGACTCTAAGCCAAAATGTTCTAAAAATGCACTTCTTAGTACAAGGATTATGACAAACATTCGAAAATTGATCTTAGGAAAAATAATGAAAACATTTTCAGTATTTCTATTTTTTAGTGACTAAATCTATTAATGTATGAACAAAAAAAGTATCAAAACCAAGGTTATGACAAGGAAGGTATCAGTGTTTACCTCAGCACTAGTCACAATAGCAGGATTTGGAGTCTAGTTAACACCCATCAACAGAAGAATGAATAAGGAAAATGTGGAATATATGTAAAATGTAGCTCTAGTCAGCCATAAAAGAGAATGAAAATTACATCCCTTGCAGAAAGTAGATGGTACTGGAGCTCATCATGGTAAGTGAAATCAGCTTTGTTTGCCAGAGAGACAAATACCACATTTTCTCTCAGATGTAGAATCTAGATTTCAATACATACGACAAGAAAATTGAATGGAGACTATGGGATGAGGAGGAAGACTAAAGGCGGAGGGAAAGAGGGTAGCAGAGACAGTCAGGGGAAAACTGCACATTTTCTCTCGTGTATAGAATGCACTTTTAACAATGTGTGTGTACACCTGCATGGAGGCACTTGCAGGATGGACTGCATGGGAGGAACAAGGGGACCAGAATGAGGGAAAGAAGAGGGGGTAGGTGAGGGCAGAGGGGACAAATACACACTGAGTACAATGAATAGGTATACTATTGTCATAAGGGCAGCCATTGCTTTGTGAGCTAACTAAAAGATGAATAAAAGGAATGTACAAAGGTACAGGGCTAAGATGTCTGAGCCATTTAAAACCTAGAGGTTCGTTGGTCCATGCGAGTTGGAGAGCAGGACTGTTTGGAAAAGGGCTCTTCTCTCAAATACTGAACAGCAGAACTTTGTGAGAAGGAAGAGAAATACAAACATAAACTTGGCTTTTGTCTGATAGCTTAAACCCTGTTTCTCCCAATTATACTGAGGCCCACTCTACCACAGAGTCTGGAATTTTTTTTAATGTATGCGTATGCACATAATACATATGAATACCATATGCATCAAAGCATACCCTCGGCTAGGCAGTTGGTACTATGACAAGAAGTCCTCCAAGGAAGGAATATGAAGATGCCTTAGGGTCACACGTTCTTTCACTCAGCAGGAAGTATCTAGTGACACAACATGTCAGGCACCGGACTGGGCACTAGGGACACAGCACACAGTGGTTACAACCACCAGCAATGCTGATGAAGTGTAATTTGTATTGTAAGGGAAAAGCTCAGGTCAGGGGCAGCCAAGTGCAGGCTCCTGAGGAGCAGAGGGAAGGTCAGTGAACGCCACTAGGGGTAAGGATGGGGAAGTCGTCCCATGCTGTGACCTGTCTGTAGACTGAACAGAACTTAGCCATGCTCACGGGACAAGACTCAGGAAGGTTGGGGTTTTAGGGAGACTAACTACATGGGAAAACATTTTCCCCAAAGGGTGGGAAAAACATGAGTTTCTCCTGGTTGCCTAACATAATACTCTTTTTTTCCCTGGCCATCTAGGGTTCAAGATAATTGTTCTCGAATGAATCAGTAATTAAATTTTTCTCGGACAAGTCATCTCAGCTGTCTCCATTCATACTCTCCCAAGAGCAGCTTGCTAATCAGCAGTAACCAAGCTGCTATTTGCGGTCTCACTTCCTGTTCCAGAGGGTGACTTCTAAGGCCCCAAGCTTAGATTTCAGAAAAGCATGTGAAACACACCCTACAGGCCACTTCTCTATAAACTCCTCCACAGATTCCTAACAACTGAAAGTGCCAGATGTCAACAAGTGGAAAGGTCCTCTACTTGAAAAATTCTGTTCAATGTACATCCCCCTCCCCTGTATTGGCTCATCCACCCAAATCAAACCACAGGCTGCAGGCCATGGAATCTCGCCTAATAAGGACATAATCTAAAATGGTGGGTAAGCTACACATGAGGATAAGGTAATCACAGCACTTATTTGTAATAGTGGAAAAATTGTAAGGCAGAAAACCAGCAACCTTAAATGCACTTAAGTGGGTGAATGATTAGATAACAATGATATATTCAGTTCTGGAATGTACTCGGCTCATAACAAAGATAACAATTTACTGTGACATAGGAAGTGCTGGGAAGAACATGGATATGTGGGAAAATAAAGTACATATAATGTATATATTATAATTGCAACTATGCAACATATATAAATAAGGAAATGCTGGAAAGAAATCCCACCAGCATAAGAGTAATAACTGTTCTCTCTCTGTGTGTGTGTGTGTGTGTGTGTGTGTGATGCAATTATGAGCCTTTCTCCATTTTCTATAACACATTTATAATGGCTTTGTTATTGGAATCCTGTTGAAAGCATTAACTCTTAAAGTTTGTAATTGGATCATTTTTCAAGTCCAAGCAGCAAGTCCAAGGCCAGAGAGACAAATCTGCATATAAATAATTTGCAATGTCTTATGTGTCCTGAGAATAAGCATGCAGGCAGCACTCCATCCTTAGGATGAACTGAAACAATCTCATGGCAAGATGCCATGTGGTGGCTGGATGTGGTGCTCATATTTGTAATCCCAGCACACGCACGCGTGTGTGTGAGTGTGAGTGTATGTGTGTGTGTGTGTGTGTGTGCGTGAGTTTGAATGTGTGGTGTGTGTGTGTGTGTGTGTGTGAGTTTGAATGTGTGGTGTGTGTGTGTGTGTGTGTGTGTGTGTGTGTGTGTGTGATGGAAAAGAAGACCATCCTGAGAACAATATCGGAGGATATCAAACCAATAGAGTCATAAAAGGTTGGAATTGAAGCAGATTTCAAAAGGTCCTTCAGCCAGGTTTAGAATCATCTTCTGGGGCATCCTTCAGGCTCTGGGCAAAGCAATGACCCTTTCAAGAGCCAAGTGAACACAGCTGGGCCCAGGATTCTGACACCTTCTGTGACTATTCTGTTTTTGGTGTTGTTTTTGTTTCTTTGTTTGCTTTTGTCTTGTTTTTAATGTGCTCTGAGTTTGGAGAGAAATACATTACTTTTCCATCTCAATTTCTCCAAATGTTTGCCATTGATGGCGATAGTAACCCAGGCCATGGGGTGAAAAGGGGGCTGTTAGCCCTCAGGGGACAGGCAGAGAACAGAGGTGCCTTTTCTCTCTTCCCACTCTATGAAAGCTTAATTTGAAAAGAAGGGACTCTCTCCCCTTTGAGGGAGATTGCATCAGTCTTAGTGACACAGGGGTTATTTGGGTTACAATGCTGCATTAACTCTGTCCAAGGAGGAAGAACAGCTAACGGTAGCTGCGGAAATTCCTTTTCTAGAAGGTTTTTAACAATTGGTTATATATACATCTGGCCTTGAACACCAGACGCATGCTGTACATAGAAATAGAATGAGTAAAAATAGCACACACACACACACCACCTTGGTGTGTCACAGCCATTGTTAACACAGGCTTTACTAGACAGAGATACAAACACAGTAGGCTGCCCCCTCCCACCCACCATTAAATCCACCATGTAGCACATTCATTAGTCACAGAGGAAAGCAGGAGAATGTTCCCAGTGGGACCTACCTGTACTAGGAGCTCCAGCTTCCGGTCATCAAGGAGATGTACTTGACATCGACGGCCCTCCGTCATCTACGGGAGAGAACAAGCAATGGTCACTGAGAACCTAGTAGTCAGATGAAGTTCTGGAAGGTCTGTAGACAAAACTCCACTAGGCCCCATCCGCTGGGTGAGGCTTCCCCCTGGAGTCGGCCATATAACATCAAGAAGTGGCTGGAATACCAATCATTCCAGAAGACACTTATGGAGTCCTTTCTGTGTACCAACTGGTATGATGGAGCTTGTTAGACAGAGGCACCCAAGATGGAGTCTGTGTCTTCGGGTGTTTATAGTTCATTGGGCAGATGTAAAATAAATTAGCAAATGCGTCTTTAACATGCTGGGATGGTGACGCTGTTCAGCTGTTACCGGCTCTTTACTATCTGTAGCCATAAACAAAGGGCAACGTTCAGGATCCAGTCTCTCCCTCCTTCTTACCACTTCCCTTGCTGGTCTCCAAAGATGAGCCTTAGACTAACTGGCAAGCCACACGCCAGAGAGACCCTGTCTTAAAATACAGGGGGATGCTCAGGAGCAGAGCCTGAGGCTGACCTCTGGCCTCTTCGTGTGTGCATATACATAGATTGTGTTTGCACATGCTTGTATAGACACCTGCACCCACACCCACAGAAACATGCAAAGTATAGGTAACAGTAAGGTATAGCAAGAGTTAGGAGCCATAGACTTTGACTATTCCCTTTATTTTAATATAATTAATTATCAGTTTAATTTTAAGCTTAGTAAACTAAATCATTAAAATCTATTTGGGGTAGTGGATAGATTTTACACATGGTATCCCAAAACTCTAAAAATAAAAATGGCAGTTGGTTTTTATGAGCTGAATCCAATACCACTGTTGAGGTTCAGTGATCTACAAGCCCCTTTTAGCTCAGTAATCATACATGATTCTAAGGCAGTGGTTCTCAACCTGTGGGTCACGACCCCTTCCACAGGGATCATATATCATCAGATATCCTGTATATTAGATATTTACACTACAATTATAACAGTAGCACAATTACAGTTGTGAAGTAGTAATAAAAATGCTTTTATGGTTTGGGGTCACTACAACACGAGGAACTGTAGTGAAGGGTCGGTCATTAGGAAGGTTGAGCACCGCTGCTCTACAGCCTGTCCTTCCCCCAGAGACCAGCTACATCAAACACAAGAAAGGATGCCCTTAAGCAGACTCTAGTCTTATCACTCGTCATCAAGGTCATCGTGAGAACCTTGTCCCGAGAAGCTGGAAAAGACACAATTTATTCCCCAGGAACTATTCCGCCAACAAGTCCAAGCTGTCATAGAATCCCTGGAGAAAATACTCTCTTTCTCCAAGGCAGCCACCACCTGTCTGCCATGTCAGATCCTTCTAGTGTGGGGGGCATAAGTCAAACCGCGCTGCTGTTTGGATATGCCTAACCTCAAAGGGCTCTTGATTCTGAATTGTGACAATGACTTGGCAGTCAAGTTTCTCATGACTCACATATTAACAAAAGGGTTAAAACAGATTAAAAACGAGGTTGGGGAGAGGCGATTTCAGCTTGCAGGCTTGCTGTTTTGCCAATACTTGCCCAGTCAGGTGGCCTCAGGCTCTGTGATGTGGCTCTATAAGAAGTCCTCGTCTGACCTTTGAGACTTAAGAGACTCCATTAGCCTTGATCAAAAGAGACATCCCACCAGGCTGGTGTTATTAAAAAAAATCCTTATTTCAGTCACTCCCCTATTCAATGAAAGTCATTGCAATTTTAAATTAGATTGAAACTTATGCTGCTGTGCCAACATGTAGAAATGACTCTTTCATCCAAAACAAAAGTCACACCAGAATTGTTAACTTCCAATACTATCAGTGCATAGGTGCTTTGGATATGATTTTAGAACAACAGCCATTCAGTTCTCATTAGAATCATTGTATATTAGTGAGCCCTAGGAAGGAGTGTGATACAACCATCCTGTATGCTATTTTGAAGTTAAAAAACAAACAAAAAAACACCAAAAAAAAAAAAAAATCCATCATCACAGGCTTGAGAAGGTGACTCATGCTTGTAATCCAAGCAGGTGAGAGGTAGAGGGAAGAAAATCAGGTGTTTAAGGCCATCCTGTGCTATGTAGCTCTGACTGTCCTGGAACTAGTTATATAGATGAGGCTGGCCTCTAACTCACAGAGATCCTCCTGTTTCTGTCTCTGGAGTACTTGGATTAAAGGCGTGCGACACCCAGCTATAAAAAGAAAGTGGGGAGTCACTTTATCACAATACGTCATTGCATATAAGGTTCAGACTTAAAAAGTTTACCTCTCAGGTCTTGTTTTCATCTGAAAAAATACAATTCTCACTAAAATGAAACAACAACAAAAACCCCCCACCACTTTATCTCCTCAGTCTGTTGAGTAACTAATTCTGTACTGTGATGTTGACAAAGTGTTTATGCAAGTGTGCTCCATGCCTTCCTTGCAGAAAGCAAAGTAGCCCCACAAAAGTTGGCATGGAGAAGAGTCGGCACAGAGCCTCTGATTTGACTCATCACATTTCGGAAGGCACAGTCCTCCTTTGATAGCACTGCTGCGGTCTGCGTCTCAAAGGGGCATCTGTTTGTTGTTTCGTTCTGCAGTAAGATTGGAGTACCCAGTTCTCATCCACACCTCAAAACAGGCCCACCCTTGTGGGTGGATACAAAGAAACAGCAGACATCTGTAGCATTGTTTGGCTTGCCAGGCATGCTGAAATTTCTTCTCAGTCCTCACAATTGTAAAATAATACTGTTACACGCCCCCCCCCCCCCCCGCGAACCCCTGCGCCATTTTCAGCTGCACAGGCACAATTGGAGCCCTGACAATCACCGTCAAAGGAAATCCTTTGGAGAACAAGGCTGAGCATGGATGTCAGCTGGCTCCAGTTCTAATCATAAATCACTTCGCTGCCAAAAGATTCTATAGTAACATGGGCCTTTCAAGTACTCTGCCATTTTTAGGCATACTCGACGAAGTATTATTTTGAAAGTGGGGTGTCCAACTTTGCTGTTAAGATACACCTGGACTCATGAAGAATGGACTCATGAACAAAGGAAGGTAAGATAGTCAGATATGAAATGATCTGTGTATTATAAAGCTGCCAATAAAATGTCTTGGGTAGGGGCAGGGATCAGGAGCTTAGCTGATGATATGCTGACCTATGAGGTGGCAAGCTACTGGCTTCTGGGTGGGTTCTCTTTGTGTGTCCCAGCTATGTATCACACACCATTTAACAACTTGTTCAACAAACACCCACACAAACAAAAACAATGGCACAGTGAAACTCAACATTTTGTATGTTAACCTAAAAGTGTCAATAAAAAAAAAAAATCAGTTAAAAGAGGGTTCATCCAGAAAGGTGGAGGTGTCATTAGAGGTTAGCCTTGGGGAATAGGGCCGACAAGACTCTTATTCTGCAAACCAGTTTGATAGTGCCTGTTTTTAACATAAAACCAAGTGATTTTGAGGGCTGGGGAGATGGCGCAGTTTATAAAAGGCTTGCCTTGCAAACACAAGGGACTCAGTTCCATTCCCAGAAACTATGAAAAAGATGCCATTAAAAAAATCCCAACCAATGACCCCACTAGGATCTAGTGAATGGTCCTCACGCAATGGTCACCCTGATTAAATGGGTCACAGAACAAAACCCATGGTCGTAACTCTGGAAAAGGGACTGGTGGGGATAGTGGGTGGGGTGATAGGGATGGGAGGGGGAGAAAAGGATGAAAAGAAATCAGAATTTATTACAGGCATATATGAAATTTCCAAATAACAAAATTAACAAATAGGAAAAAAAAAAAAGAAAGAAAGTGGGGCATGGTGGCATAAGTTTGTAATCTGAGTGTCAGGGAGATGGAGATAGGGGATCTCTAAGGCTCGGGCCACCTACATGGCGAGTTCCCGGTCAGTGAAAGACCCTGTCTTAAAGCAAAAGGTAGACAGTGTCTGAGAAATGGCACCTCTGGTTTCCATGACAACCAACCTCCCTCACCCCAAGATGCGCAGCTATACCCCTCCACAGAAACACACATTCACAAGTACGTACACACACACACACACACACACACACACACACACACACACACACACACACGTAATTTCCATATCACAATTAGAGTTGCCTTATGGGCCACAGTATACAAGACTGGAGGTTGGGATACCTTCTCTCTGGGTAGACAGAAAACAATGGGTGACCAGAAGTGACCCATAGAATATTAAGGGGTTGGTGGATTAACCCTGTATTTGAAAGCAACGCTATAACAGCCTGGCATGATGGCGATGCTGGGTGGGACTATTATTCAAACATGGCATTGGAATCGCCTCTGAGACATGACTGAGAGAGAAATCACTAACAACAATAATCCTCTTTGTGGTGATTTCAACATACTTTATAGGGAGACGATCGGGGTCCTCTGCTCATGAGACGGATTTATGGGTTCATATTTGAGATGGCCACGATGGCACCTCTGCAAAACTCTCTTGCTCATACCACACAGTGATACAGAAGAAGGCAATGGAATCTAGGCTTAACAAGCCTTTTCTTAGAGAGTGTAGACATGCAAATGTTATCAGGAGTATGACCTCTTAATACAAAACCAAGATGCCCAATTTTCATGTGCTTCTTATCACCACATCCTCTAAATATCCCATTTACTCAGCACTTGATGCTTTTTTTTTTTACATCTATTTATTGTGTCTGTGTGCTGTACAAAACACATCAGAGATCACAGACAACTTTCAGGAGTTTACCTTCTAGGGATTAAATTCACAGTGTAAGGCATCTCAGCATCCCTCCCATGTGTTTTTGTCACTCTTCAAATACCTTCTTTCCCCCTTTCCCATCTTTCAGCTAACGATCCATATGCCATGGGGTGTGCAGGTACAGAAGGACGCTAAAGACATCCTGCCAGTTTCAGGGTGATGTACAATGTACTTGTGTGAATGGTAACACAACCTGGTGAAAGCAACAAATCCTGAACTTAGAGGGGGAAAAAAAACTCTGTCGTCTAAAGTGAAAACTAAAGATAAACTGGTCATTTGGGGGCTTGGGCTTAGCTCAGTTGATACAGTGCCTCCTGCCTAACACATAGAAGCCCTGGGTTCAAGTCTGTGTAAGCCTGGGCATGGTAGGATGTACTACCTATAATCCCACTACTTAGGAAGCAGAGGCAGATGGTTGCAGTGTTAAGGTCATCCTTGGCTACATAGCAAGTTTGAGGCTAGCCTGGGCTATGCCTTCTCTTTCTCTTAAAAAAGCAAAATCAAATAACATATGTTATTATAGTGCCTCTGTTTTCTGAGGCTAGTTTACACTGAAAGAATAATGGGCCTGGGGCAGAGGAAGAGGCTGGGGAAAGGACAGCTGTTCTGGACACATTCGCAGGCCTGCAAATGGTGCTAACCCAGCTACTGCTCACTGCTTGTCTAATGGCTCTTTACAAAACCCAAAGGAAGTTATGAAGGTGTGACTCATTTGCATTTTCGAGAGGATTGGTTGATGAGACAGTCAAAAGAGAAATAGTAATGACTCATGGTGAGAATTCCATAACATAAGAAGTAGTATTCCTGAGACATGTTTTATTTAGGAAATTGTCAACAGCCTTGAAACAACTTCAAGCTTTTTATTTATTTATTTTTTGACTTTTGTTTCTGAGACCTTTACCACCACATGGAAAAGTTGAAGCCCAGTAGCACAGAGCTGAGACCTGACCTTAGATACTGTACATCTTCCCTGTCCACAGGGTCGCTTAAGCCACTGGCAGTAAGAACGCCAGATGCATTACAACAGCACCTCACAAGCTGACCTTTGACCCAGGCTGTTTGCTCACTCTGAAGGAAATGCCAAGGACATGACTACAACTTCCCACCACAAGTAAGTCACAGTGGGAGCGCCATCTTTCTGAGTCACCCAAGAGTGTCCACCTCACTTCACACACTCTCTCTGCTATTGTTTCCTCCTGGGAAAAAGAAAGGACCAAAGACTGAGTTAGGAATCAAAAGGTTGCAAGGTTACAAAATCTCCATAACGGCAGAGCATCTCCCAGCCGTGAGGAGATCAAGGCATGGGCACATAGCAACTCGTGCAAGGCCAGCTGACAGTGCACACACAGATGACAAAGGGCTTAGGCCATGTAGTGTGTTAGAAGTATTCTTGCCACTATTAAGCATGCACAATAAAATAAGTGACCTAACAGCAGGGAGCAGAAAGGTCCTCTGTTTATAGCATCTAAAAGTTAAAAAAAAAAAAAGTGTTCATTTTTATTAGAACTGTTCCTTGTCTGAGTGTAAATTCACTTTTAAAAAGTATTAGCATGTTGGAGCTGATGGGACAGCTTGGCTGGTAAAGTGCCTGCCATACAAACACCAGGATTTTGAACTCCTATCCATAGAGCCTGTGTCAAAAGCCAAGCGGAAGTGGTGGCCTCCTGTCACCCAAGTGCTGAGGGAGTGGAGACAGATGGCTCCCTGAAGCTCATTGACCAGCTAGCCTTGATAAATCAGTGAGCTACAAGTTCACTGAGAGATGCCACCCCAGGAAAGCACAGGTGAAGAGCAATTAATCTAAGGCTGACCTCTGGCATCCATGAGCACACACTCACATGTGTACACACATGTACATGTGCATGCACGTGAGTGCATTCCCCTGCCTGCACATGCATGCACACATGTACACACACACACACACACACACACACACACACACACACACACACACA
>OU015749.1:13908543-13927301 GCA_907169655.1 Acomys percivali
ACACACACACACACACACACACACACACACACACACACACACACACATACTCAGGGCACTGGCACATGTACACAGGCACACACTCACACACAGAGACACACACGTCTGTACACACAAAAGAAGCTATGACTCAGAGACACTACTGGAAGCTCTAGTTAAAGAGTGAGAAGTATGTTTCAAACACAGAGTTAAGTCCAGGATATATATGAGGAAAGGGTGTGTGTGTGTGTGTGTGTGTGTGTGTGTGTGTGTGTGTGTAAGACAATTGAAGAAAGGAAGTTTAAGAAATAAGAAGCTGCTGGACTGTGTGAAGGGCCTTTTGTTCTGTGCTAAAGAGCTTGGTCTACAGGGAATGCAGTTGGGAAGGGGGGCAAGGAGGGGAGGGTGTGTGTATGTGTGTGTGGGTGTGTGTATGTGTGTGTGGGTGTGTGTATGTGTGTGTGGGTGTGTGTATGAGTGGGACTGGGACAGGAAAGTGGTGAGTGGATGGATTGTGATGCTTTTATAATGACTCAGAAGAGAGGGGGTCCTGAGACAAGATTGTGGGAGCGGACACCTTGCTTGAGGACATTAGACTGACAAACGGAGGATTGGGGTGTTGGAAATACTAAGTGTGAGAGGCTTCAGTGCAGGGGAGCTGAGTCCAGACTGTACAACCAAGAGGAAGTGGGGAGGCTGGCTGGTGAGTCAGCCATCACAGGACAATGATCTTAAAGCCTTGGGAGGAAGAGAAAGAGGAGTAGTCAGAAAACCACAGGTGGGGCTCCCAGGAACAAAGAGAAAGGCAGCAGAGATCTGTTGAACTCTGGAACAGCATCCAAGGGGGGCAGGGAGAAAACATGGGGGGGGGGGGCGGGGATCAACAAGCTGTAAAACCCAGAAGCAGCCATGACAAAGCTGGTGTGACAGACAGATGGATGGCCCCATGTATCAGGAGCAGATGAGAAGGCACAAGGCAACTGGCCTGGCTGGTGGCATCTTGACCTGCCATGTCTCCCTTCAGGCCACAGGACCTTGGGCACGTCCGTGCCACCTTTTCTACAAGCAAGCAGCTCGTATACAGCCATTTTTTCCCCCTATGGTTAATATTTGTCCAAAGCCACCACAGTGTAAAATGCACAGCTCGCAGAAGTGTCCGGCCTTAGGTTTTGCTCCTCCGCTTGGAGTGTGGTTGTTTCTATTGGCAAGAAGAAAAGACTCTAGCTACATGAGAAACAAAGAACTGTGCTTTGGGTATTATTCTCTGAGTATTTGGCTATCTTTCCAAGTTGGAAGCTGTAGAGCTCAGCGTTAAAATAGTTTGGAATCTCTATTGACTGAGCTAAAGGCTTGGGAACAGGAAGGGAGACAAACTCCACTGTTGCGGACTACAAAAACCATATTTTCCAGAATAAAGAAAGGAAGGAACCACACACAAACACCAGCTTATAATTTCTCCATGAAATAACAGGCATGTTCCGCCCTGTCTAGGCAAAAGGATAGGCATAAGTTGTCCCTCAAATACAGCCTAGCCTTGGAACTGAGCAGATCCGATGCTCTATATATACTTCCCGATGGTACATGGGTTTAACACTTTCAGTCTGTCTATGTGCATCTAGCTAATCCATCCCCAGAAAGCCTGGCCTTGCTCGTTCTGATTCATTTTACTTAACACGGTTAAGTGTGCAGACTGCTTCGTTAAATATTAGGTAAATTGGCATATTGATTTCTTATGTTGCAGGGCTACTAGCCTAGGACCTTCAGTGTGGTTGAATGGCTTAGGCCATTCAGGGGTGGGGATTGCAAAAAGCATCCAGTATTGTCAGGCTGTAGGATGATTTCTGCCATTAGCTCAGGACATCACTTATTAACTGTTGATGTATAACTGTTCAAGTACCTGTTTGTTTGTTTGTTTGTTTGTTTATTGTGAGTGTGGGCCACATCATACATATGGAAGTCAGAGGACAACTTGAAGGAGTCAACTCTCTTCTACCTCTTTGTGTCCCAAGGATCAAACTCAGATTGTGAGACTTGGCTGCAGGTGCTGCCACCTCCTGAGGCATCTCGCAGGCCTATAATTGAAGTTTTTTCCTTTAGATGCTAAGTGGTAGCTGACACTACTAGCTGATATAATCTTCTTCTTCATCTTCAATTTTACTCTACATTTTTCTCCAAGATAAAAGGCCTATGAGCTTTCTGATTATTTCAGAGAACTGAAGAATTTTACAAAGGCAAGGGGCTGCAACCCACCAATACAAAGCCCAAATCATCTCTCCTCTTTTCCTTCCGCCTTCATTTGAATGCTTCCTAACATACTGAGACCCAGACACAGCCTCAGGCTCTCTCATTATCTTCCAGTTTTTTACCCTCATGCCCCTATCACATTACTGGGTGCCCTCCTCCCCAATTAACTACCTTTCTTAATAAACCTTTCCCTGTTCCCAGTAACAATGATGACCAGGGGCATGTGTTTTCCTGCATGAGCTCTTTCTGAAGGGCTGGGGTAACTTTTACAAAAGTCACAGCTAATGTTTGTTCCCACTGAGTTACTTTCTATGACACTTCAGCATTGTTAGAGAAATGTATGAGTTATTTTAATGGCTACATTTCTTCTTAGATCCTAATGTGTTCTAAATTTCTTCAGAATTAGTATTCTTGAGCCTTCTTCCAAGGTCAGGAGACAGAAATGATCATCTAAAAATTTAACATTCTATCTATCTATCTATCTATCTATCTATCTATCTATCTATCTATCCATCCATCCATCTATCTATCTAAGCATGTGAAGAGGGCCACACACTCTGCCATGGCATGCATGTGAAAGCCAGAAGTCCCATGGGAGTTTTGGTGCTCTCTTTTCAGTTTGAGTCCCAGAGACAAAACTCAAGCTATCACATTTGTCAACAAGCATCTTTACCCACTGACCCATCTCACAGACAGACCCTTACTAAGTCTTGCATACCTTTTGCATCCTGGGTGCTTTGAGGATTTTGTCTCATGTGATTCTCTGAATGTGACTTGGCTTACTAAAGCTCCGAGAGACTCAGTAACTCAGTACCGGTCTCCCAGCCAGAAGATGGAAGAGCTGGCCAAATAACCAAGAAGATGCCACAGTGTGCACTGTACTTGTCACACCATGTTGCCTCATGTAAATACCTGCCACGAGGCAAGAATATTTGCCTTGGTGCGGTAGGTGAGGCCCCTCAACGGCTGTGAACATGTATCTCCTTACCATTAAAAATGATCGCTGTATTTTTCATCGCTATAGTGCTCCCTCACCAAAATGTTTAATGGCTCTCCAAATCATGTGCAGATACACTTTGCAGGCTGCACTGGGCCCTGGGTGCATCCTGCAGCCCTCACACTCAGAGCTGTAGCTCTTAATGTCTATTGCCTTCTGCACATGTCTCCTTCCTCTCGCCAAGTCTTGCAGGCTACATCTGTGCCACTGGTCACTCTATAGTTCTTCTGTTACCAAACACTCAACGGATCCAATAAAAGGGGATTGAGAAGGCAGAACACTGCCTTGCATTGTGCTCAGCTCTGAGTCTGCTTTACGTCCTCCCCACTTCCCCCCTCCCCCGTCCGCCTTTCTGCTTTCTCTCTCTGAGCAACACAGAAATAAATATTGGATATTTACTGGTGGCAGTCAGAGGAAGCCAGGAAGTGGGCAAGCCAGCCCCATGGTACCCAGCTATTTGTAGGTATGTCACTCAGATCCAGATGGCTCTGCACTATCTGGGTTCCTAGTTTGGATTCATCACTTTACAGGCGTGTGGGGAGAGTGTAATTGTGCATTTTATGGTTATGAATGGCACAGCCTGGAGTCGCTCCATTCGTATTTTCATTTGCCACCATATAGCACCAATCTAACTCCCCCATTACACATCTTTTTTTTATTTCTTCTTCATGAATTCCTCATTCAGTAAGGACAAAGAAAGACAAGGACATAAGAGGAACAGGCAAATTCTGATGGAAATGGTGGAGTGACAGGCACAAGCTAACAGAGGACACATTAGCTGATTTGAAGGGGAAAATATTGTTCAAAGAAAGTGCCATGGCTCTTGCCTGTAAGCCTAGCACTTGGGAAGCTGAGGCGGGTGCTTGTGAGTGTGAGGTCACTCTAGGGTACATGGAAGTCCAAGGCCACTCTGGGCTACAGAATGAGACCCTGTTCCCAAAACAAAAACATATTGTTTGAAGGCTTAGAGTCTAGCATCATACTAATGACTCCTGGATCTGAGGTTGGCAGTGAGGTTGGCATCTGAGAAGGAGGGGCCATGCCATAGTGTAGAGTGGAATAGGTTAGACCCAGGATGGCTGGACAAGCCATATTGTTCTTCATCCCCTGGATCTCTCAGGTGTCTAATGAAGCCTCTATAGACCAACACTGGAGCATAGTCTCATGTTCTGCTTATTCAACGAGGACCTTATAAAGTGCCCAGCAGCAGCAGCGGCTCACATGTCCTCAATGTTAAATGAACAAAAAGCATGCAGGAGAGGCTAGCCCTGTTTTATAACATTCCTGAGTTCAAATTCCAGATCCTGTGTTTTAAAAACCAAAAGCCTGGCAAGATGGCCTGCCCTTGTATTCCCGGGCCAGGAAAGATAGAGACTCAGGGAGGATCCCTGAGCCTCATTGACCAACCCTAGCTTAGCTTATACTTAGTGAGTTCAAGGCCACTAAAATACCTTGTATCAAAAAGAAGTGAATGGCACTAGAGGAATGACGAGCTGTTGTCTTCTGGCCTACATACACATCTGCACCCACGCTTACATCCCCTGCCTCACACGAGCATGCAAGAGCCATGAATCAGCAAATACATACTAAAACATAGGAGCGAGCAAAAAATGTGTGTCCATAGTTAAAGCCAGAGGGTATGGTGTACCTGCCCACACCCGTGAGCGTAAACAACCAATTTCTATTCCTGTTGTATCACAAACACCTAGAACACTACTTTCAATAAAATTCCAGGAAATACGACCCAGGAGAGAAATTGTGCTTCTTGGCAGCTAGATTCTATGCTAGAGAGTGCTGATGTAGAACCAGCTTCCGCAGTCTGAAGGGAGGGTACTCATTCCATTCAAACTTTGACTGCCAGCTCATTTTTTTTTTTGTCATTGTTTGTTTGCGTGATTATTTGGTGGTGACAAGGCCACTGTCTGAACCAGGTCCCTTATATTCCTCTATGACCTCTCATCAACTTGCCTCGTATTCCTAAACAGGATTTCCCATCTTCAAGGTTAAGATTTCTTTGGAGAGTTGGGGTACCCAGTTTCTACCAATACTGTTAAGGATAAAAAAAGACATACAGTCACCAGCACCCAGAATAGGCATCATGGACTCTGGTAAACAGTTAGTGACAGCTCCGCTCATTTGGTGTTGCATCAGTAGTTCTAGAACAGTGCTTCCGGTAGTGAACTGGCTCCTTTCAGGATCAGGGTTGTCAAAGACAGATGTGCTGAGCCTAGGGAGGGAAAGGGGTGGCCATGGGGGGAATGCAGGAACTCAGAGAAAGTTGCTGGTGAGAGCGTTGTGACAAGCTGTGCTTCTGCTGACTGAGACTCTCTTGGACTCTCTTGTCCCAGAGAGCAATGGAACCACCTGGCCTTTCTGTTGTACTAGCAACGCCAACGGCTCCTAGAGACACCCACGGTGAGCTATCGGGGGGGGGGGGCGGTCTGGAGAAACAAAACCAGAAATGGACACTATTCTCACTGCACTTTGTTCTTGTTGTGGCTAGAATGGATGCTCAAGATTAGAAACACTCAAATTGCTTCCTTCTCTGGCAAGCTGGGTTTTCGTAGCCACTTTCTCCTGATTCCCTGGGACTCTGTGATGTTGCCTAGGGTAGAGAAGTTTCTAGAACTCTCTCTAGTTGGTTCCTCCTCTCGCTGCTCTTGCTGCAGGCCTCTCTTTGCAGAGATGGCCAGACTCTTCTTTTGGTCCTTTTTGTTATATCCCCAGAGAGCAGAAATCAGCACGGGGCCAGACACGAGTGAGGTAGAGATGGATGAATCCTGGGATGTCACAGGCAGTGTAGCCTGGGTTATCTACGGGCCCAGCAAGGTAGGCAAGCTAGTTCTTTTTTTTTTTTTTTTTCCTTCAGCAAGCACAACATAGTTTCTAGGATGTAGGCTGAATAGGCCCTTCTATGAAGTTCTAGAAATCATCTCCAACCAAGATGCTGGGATAGTAAACACAAAGTGAGTGTTTCTAGAGAGAGTTTTACTAGTACATCTAATACAAAGGAGGAAACAAAAGAAGAAAGGGGGGAAGAACGAGGAAAGAAAAGGATTATCCAGACCTAGTTGTGAAAGTCTACATACAATTCCTGCCTCTCTGGCAGCTGAGGCAAGAGGACCACAAATGTAAGGTCGGCCTGCCTGCCTTGAACGGTGAGCTCAAAGAAGCTCAGGCAAGTTGGTAAAGATCTTACTTCTAAATAAAATGATGAAAGGGTCTAGGTTTCCGTAGCTACTTTTCCCAGCGTTCCCAGGACACTGTGATGTTGCCTAGTATGCAAGAGGTCTGCATTTAATCCCTAATACTAAAAGGAGGGAAAGAAAAATGGAGGGAGGGAGAAGGAGGGAGGGACAGAGACAGAGACAGAGGCTGAGAGACAAAGACAGAGATGCTTAAAAGGTCGGTAATGGAGCTGGAGAAAAGGCTCAAGGATTAAGAGCACTGACTGTTTTTTTCCAGAGGTCCTGAGTTTAATTCTCAGCAACCACATGGTGGCTCACAACCATCTATAATGAGATATGGTGCCCTCTTGTGTCATGCAGGTGTACATACAGATAGAACACTCATAGACATAAAATACACAAATACATTTTTTTAAAAAAATGGTTGGTGATGAACCCAGACTTAGACTTCTGTTATTGTGTACAGCATGCTCTAACTTCCTAAGCTAAGCTGGCTCACTGCTATCAGCCATATTTCTCAGTTCAGCTTACAGAACTAGAATTTGTTCCAGAAGTTGTATTGTTCCTTTATTTGTAAAACAGACAAACTATGGATACAGCTCTTGCTGTATCTTGCTTAAAGTGTAAGCTTCTCGTCTTAGGCATCTAGTGAATATTAGTTTAAATTCAGCAAGGGTAAGTGTATACTTGTAAATGATATGGATGCGATTTCAGGATACCTGGGAAAAGATGTGCGTCAACGTAAACAATGTGAGCACCAGTCAGCACTTAGGAAGCAAACTTAGCTATGGTCCTTGGGGAGATTGAACCTCCAGCCTACAATTACTTAAAGACAAAAGCCACCCAGCCCAGCTCCTCAATATATTTCTTGAAATATTCCACTCTTCTCTTTCCCATCATAAAAACAATGCCAGTGCTTCCTATCACTGACCAAGGTTGACTCAAGAGCCTTTTCCTTGACAACATTTGCCTACTTACTGTTCTATGGAGCTTTCCCAAAGCTTCAGGACCCAGGTAAAGCCTCACCTCTTACCTTTTCTTTGGCCTTGGGCTCTAACTGTGCTGGAACAATTAAACCACTACTGTTCACATCTGATATATAAATCCAATGGAGTAAGAAACCAGAAACTTGCTGAACCTCAAGGGGACTCAGTTTCCCCAATGGCAAAATCATACTAATGGCACCAGCCACCTGCTGGCCTACCAGGGGACTTGTCAACGATGTCTAAAATTACAAAGAGGCCCAGGGCCATAAAAAGAAGTCTTATTAATCAAATTAATTCAAGACAAATACTAAAAAGAATATAGCAACAGAAGTGGCAGCTCACAGTTGGTTAAAACAAAAGAGAGGGCACAACTTTGTTGATCCTCTCGGCAACTAAGCAAGAAGAGCTTAACTTAAATAAATAATGAAAGATACCTCTACTCGCACATTCCTCCCATCAGGCCTCACGTCTTTCCAACTTCTCCAGAGGTGACTTTATGTTCGTTGGCTACACTACACAGAGCTGATTTCAAACCATGCCCAAATATCACCTCCATTTAGGAAACTATGCGACATCATCCCTGTTGTGCCTTGGACAAACTGCACTGGCAACAGGATGGGTCCCTCAGCCTACAGAAGACAAAGTACAAGCTGGCCCATCTCCTGACCCTCCAGGTTGTATGAGATAAGTAACCCTTAAGAGGATTAAAGCCACATTTCTGTGGGTCTGAGGTTCTGCTTTTTTTTTTTTTTTTTTTAGGGGCCAAAAAGCTATGAATGAGTTTGATGCAATTTAAAGACCAGAAACAAAACAATGAAATGTGTTCTCCTGCACCCAGCTCCCGGACCTCAGAACTCTTGCATATTCTGAGGCTGGCGCGCATATCGTAGTTCATGAAGTCTAAGAGGAACAGGTTTGCGGGCAGGTTTCAAGGTACTTTCCCCAGAGTCAGCAGTGGCCGCCTTGTATGAACTCAGCAGCTTGTCCTGGGGGTTCTGAGTGGTGCTTTCCCACACACCAATCAAAAGGTTTGGAAAAGGATGAGGTTTTTACCAAGGCTGAGCGGGGGTTAGAGGCCGCCGAATCATCCTACAGCTAAATGCAGACATCAATCCAAAAACTGAACAGGGGACCATCCTATATTTAGAAATGTGCCTGTCTAGGTTTTTCTGAACATCCCTCTCATCAGATTTGGGGAGGATTCCAACTGAAATAAACCAGAAGCAGCAAACGGCAGCCTCTGTTGGGATGTTCCATTCATAGGGGAGGCAGCGCCTGGTCCATTCATGGTGGGGTCAGGGAGTCCTTTCCCGGCATTGGATCGGCTCTCAGCAAGCTGCGCTTCTCAGAGAGCTGGCACGGCTGCATCATTCAAAATGAGGATGTCTATTAAGGAGCTACGGTTAGAGCTATTATTAGAACAGCCATCCCTTGGAAATTTAGCAAAATTTGTCTGAATTGACTGAGCAGTTACTCTGCTAACAAGCAAGGGACCAGAGAAAGGCAGCGAGTTACACACAGGCAGCCCCCACGCCTTTCAAAGAGCAGCGCTGAGGAGACCTTCCAAAACCCAATGTGCACCAACATCTGGCCAGTTGCCTGCAGTATAAACGCACCTCACTGAGCCATTTTTTTTTTTAAAAGAAGCAGGTACTAACGGGGGTTCCCTCCTATTTCTCCCTCCCCAGCTCCCATTTTCTCTGCATCAAACTCTCTGCAGCCATCTGGAAAGGAAAGGCCGGTTTCGTCTCATCAGGCTCAGCAGCTGAGGCTCCCAGGCCTCCTGCCACCTCGTGAAGACCCTTTTCCAGCACCCAAAGGACGGAACACCTCTGTCACTTCCAGAAAGGAGAGGGGTGGGGGCAAAGCTTTAAAAATTCACCTCGCTATGCTTATAGAAACCTCATTTCTTTTCTCTATGGGAAATTCAGAGTGTGGGTTGTGGTGCCAAAGGATGTGTGTGTGTGTGTGTGTGTGTGTGTGTGTGTGTGTGTGTGTGTGTGTAGGGGGGAAGGGCTGGCAGAAGGTAGCGGTAGCATCGTATTTGCCCCACGTGGGGCTTGCATTTTAAAAAATGTAACAGATACGGAAAAAAAAAAAAAAAGCCTCTAAGCCCCCAGAAGAGAAGTGGCAGGTCCCTGCTGCCCAGCCCAGCACCAGAAAATGGGTTCAGAAGTACATCATCATCAATCGCCCCCCTGCCACCGCGACCAGGGAAACAAAGACACGTTACCTTTTATTTTTGTGCTCTTCTAAAGGAGCCGAGGAACTTCGGATTGTAAAAGGCTAGTCCACGGAAACCAGCTTCCCATTCGTCCCGGGCGCAGGCCCTTGGCCTACCAGGCGGCCTGGGAGCCCGGCGCCGCCTCCGCCTCCTCCGCGGCGCCCGCAGCCGCCCCGCCGGTGCTGGCGCGCCCGTCCCCGCCCCCGCCGCCACCCCAGTCCCCGCCGCGCCCGCCACGGGGCTCCGTCAGCCCATCGCCCGCTCGCGCCGCTGCTCACGCCGAGCCTGGCCCAGCGCCAGGGCGTACGGTCACCAGCCCGCCCCTCTTCCGCCCGAGGACTCGCGACCCGCGGCGCCCAGCCCGCCGCCTCATGGTCCCCAGCACCGGAGCCTGGAGGGGTGGCCGCTGGATCTCTTGCAAAGCAGGGACTGAGCGCGCGCCCGCTGGCTGGGCCTCCTTTCGCCACTGGATCCCAGGACAACAATGAAATCTTCTGTCTCCCCGGCGCCGGGTCCAGCCAAGGACACCCCAAGTCACCCCCTGAGCTGCCTCTGGCTCCTTTCCCACTGCTTCTAGCCGCACCCGCAAGCGAAGCAAAGTTAGCTCGCAGATCAGAGAGGTTGCGCGCATCTGAAGCGCGCACGGAGATGCTGAGGCGGGTGATTGTGATCTGGAGGAAATCTTTTTCGTTTCAAGACACCCAAACCCACCCCGACGAACGGTGCGAGCCACCCTCTCCTACCCTGCGAGCCCGAGAACGCAGATCCGATTGCTGGAGGCACAGCTCTCCTGCCCCGATCTTGTCCAATTGTCTTGAATGTTAATCTCCCCTTAACTCTTGGGGAATGGAGGTTGCTATAAGATAACCCAGTCACAGGGCTATTGTCAAGGATTCTCTATGTCCCTAGGAGAGGGAGACTTCCATTTCAAGAGACCTGGGGGAGGCAAAGGAGCCAGTAGGGCTCCCTTTCAGAAAAAGACTCACAAGAACAATAACTCAATTCACATTGTGTGTCTAAATGTTTACTGCCTGATGGGCTCAAATTGCTTTAGACACATTTTTTCCCCCTCACGAACTGTCAAAACACAGTTGATAAAATAAAAGAAGCGGGCGCAAGTACCCACTTAGCAAAACACTACTTGTGTCAATCTCTGTTCAGAACCTGGCTGTCTCTTTGGCTCTCAAGATGCATTCATCTATAACCCTCTCATCTCACCCTAGTGGGAAACTGGGTTTGAATCAGATTCTCCCCCTGCTCCCCCTTCTTTTCCTGGACTTTTGGAGATAAGAGTGCTTCTAATCTAACTCTTTCACAGTGAGACTGAGGCCCACACCCTCTGTCCCCGGCACTGTCAGAAGCAGTTGTATTTCTTGGTTTCCAGCCCCACCCACTGTGTCTTATTTCTTTTAGTGCTGGGGTCTGCGCTCATACACGCTGCGGGCAATAAGAATTGCAAGGCTATCTATCTCCAGTTCCCACTTGTTTTGACTGCAAAACGGAACCGATGTTCACTCCTGTAACCTTTCTTGTCCACACTCTGTTCCCGCTCTTAGGGGAGACCCCTGCTGCTTTGTCACCTCAGCTGCTGAAGTTCCCAAGGCCATGGACTGTCCCGTTGACAGATCCTCTTTCCAGGTTTGTCCCTGTACCAAACCTAGAGTCATCTGCAAGCCAGAAGCAGGGACAGCGTCTCCCCTCTCCTTCCTGCTTTCCTTACACCTTCGGTCACTAAGCCTGAAGACCAAAATTCTAGTCAGAAGTTCCTAGAGAGGAGTTTTGCACTAACCACTGTGGTCAGATGTTGTAAGTCAGCTCCCATCTCCTGCTTTTTAAACATCATCCACACACGCTGGGGCAGCTCTTTCAGAAGTCCGATTGGAGCCCGTGACTTCTCTGTGCCTTTCTAGGTGCGTTATCAATACAATCTCTGCTTATTTGGGTGACTCTAGGAACCAGACTCTTCTGAAGCCCCAGCCTTACTGTCTGATCCCACCAGGCTCCCAGCCTCCCCTCTGTTTGACAACTTCACAACCGCCCTCCATGTCCCCATACATGCCAGGTGCTCATTCAACCCCTTGCTGCCCAGCCGCCGCCAAGACTCTAGAAGCTGCGTGGGCTCACTTGTGGGTCTCCATCACGTTTATGTTCACTGTCTCGTTGCTGTCCTAGGTCCCCCCTTATCTTCCCTTCACTTTTGCGTTTCCCACTCCTGGACCCTTCCAGGCCGATTCCACTTGCTGTGTAGTTAGATTCTTGTTATCAGGCAGGTTTGGGTGCCACGCATAGAGTGTGGGCCCTTCTGGAACTCTTTACAACCACATCTTGTTTATTTCTCTCTTAGAACCTGGGGGACCCCAGAACACACCCCATTTGAAAGTTGTTTCTTTGGTATATATTGAAATGGTAACTCAGAGAAAACTAGGATGCTGAAACGCTGCTCATTTGTGAATGAAATTTGTACCAGTGCATGTTAGTTAGGTAGTTAGTGTATGCCGGGGGACTCTGCCTTGACTAAGAGAACACATTAAAAAAAAAAAAAAAAAAAAGAAACAAAAGCTCAGAGATCTCTCCTGGTAAAACACAAGACATTCTGCCACCAAGACTGAAGAATTTAGCTGCATAACAGAAGACCTCCCCCCTCCCCAACGTCCCTCCCCAAATCCATGCTACCTTCTTTTGGAATCTCAACTTTCTTTCCAGACAGTATATATACTTTAACTATCTGGCTTTTTTCCTTTGGAGTTCAACTTGTGGCTCGTGAGTTCACTCAGACACTACATAAAATTTGCTGGGCATAGTGGTACGTCTCTGTAATCTCAGTAGTTGGGAGGCTGAGGAAAGAGAATCACAAGTTCAAAGCCAGCCTACCTACATAGTGAGTTAACCTTGTCTCAAACACACAAACAGGCCTGCCAATAAGATCTGTATCTGGCCTTACAAGGGTACATATTAGTATTTCCCAAGCCATGCAGCTCGTAATAATATCAGAGTGGGGCTCAGCGATGAAGTGTACTTGTAGCCTGGACCCTAGCTAGATCTGTAGCCAGGTGTCATGGTGGCTCACTGTCCGCCATCCCAGCTCTTGGGAAGCTGGTGAAGGAGGGATGCAGCAACTGCAAGGCTAGCCTAGCCTATAAAGTGAGATCCTGCCTCAAAAACCAGCAAGCAAGCAAGTAAACAAACAAACAAACAAATGAACAAATGAGTGAATAGCAAGGGGTTGGGGGAAGAGACGGTTTATTTCCATACTTGATGGCTTGAATAAGACTGTCCTCCATTGGCTCAAATATTTGAATGTTCAGTCATCAAGAGTGGCACTATCTGAGAAAGGATTAGGAGGTGTGGCCTTGTGGGAGTGCCTGTGACCATGTTGGAGGGAGTATGTCACTAGGGGGTGGGCTTTGAGGTTTCAAGAAGTTCACATCAGACATCAGACTCAGGTACGCCACCCGCCCCCCACTCCCCGAAGCCTGCAGATTAGCTCTCAGCTTCTGCTCCAGTGCCACGCTTGCCACCATATCCCCTGCCATGATGATAAAGGATAATGAAATTGTAAGCAAGCTCCCAATGAAATACTTTCTTCATTAGAGAGAGGGTGGTGGGGGAGGGGTGGAGCACAAGAGCACACTGGTACCAGCAAGAGAACATGACGTTTGTATTGAGTGTAGGGCTTGACTATGTTGGGTGCCTTCCACATTCCATTTATTTATTTATTTATTTATTTATTTATTTATTTATTTATTGAGACAGGATTCCTTATTGAGCTTGGGGCTAAGCAATTGGCTCTGTCTTGAACCCTCCCCTGTGCTAAGATTACACATGTGCATCACCATGCCCAGCTTCTTACATGGGTGCTGGGGGTCCTAAGGCCTGCATGGTCATCCCAATGGCCATGTTTTTATGAGCTTGTGTTCTCACAAGATAGTTGCTTAGTGTTTTCCTGGGTGCGAATCATGGCTTAGGTGGCCTTCATCCAGGACAAGATAAATCCAAGGCAAGTCTTTCAGAAACATAGACAAGAATCAAACCCCCCCAAGCTAATTAATGTAAGGCTGAGCTCCCAGGGGAACAGCTGCATTATGCTGAGTGCCACAGTATGAAATTAGCTCCCACTAGAAGTAGATTCAAGTACCTAAGCTTGCCTTTCAGGACAATTCTGTTTATTCACTCTGAAATATATATTAATGTGAATAGTTCATGCTCGCCCAGTACCAAGGGCTGATTATGTGCTTTCAACATAACAACTCATTACATATAATAACTTGGTAGTTGTCTCAATATGGGGCACCACTGTTAGCACCACTTACAGGTGATGGGGGATTATCCTGTGTAGAGGTTTGATCAGCTACCCCAGGTCTCACGGGAAGTTGACATCAACTTAATTAAACTAAGGAAGTCTGTTGCCAGAGCTCCTAACCCTCAGCTTCATCTGCTTTCAATGGTCACATACTTGGAAGTGCTGTCTTCCTTCTAGCGCCCGGCCTAGTGACCACCAAGTGAAGCATACTGGTTTTTGCTATTGACTGCTATAGACAAAAAGAAACAGATATTTGTGAAATGGAATGGGAAGGATTATCAGCAAGTATTCCTCATTCAGCTGTAGTTTCTCACGTCGCAGAGATGATGTATTAATAAATCAGGATGTTAAGCAGGTGATAAAGCTGCACTGAGATGCTTGGGAGATGCTTGGCTCAGTCACTTAACAACCTGGGAGAGGTGGTGCCTGCCTCCAATCATGGCCCCAGGAATAGAAACGGAACCCTCTAGGGCTTGCTGCTCAGCTACGCTAGATGAATTGACAAGCTTTGGGAGTCACTATGAGACCCCACCTCATAGCTGCTGTGTGAGGGAGTCCTGTTCTTCTGGGGGGTAAGACTGCAGGTAGGATGTCCGTGCTCCACATTGACCATCTTAGAACCCACTAAATCAACTCAGTTAGAGAGACGAGAGAGAGAGAGAGACAGAGAGAGAGAGAGAGACAGAGAGAGAGCGCACTGTCTGGTATGTCGGGAAATAGCCTTGATCAGTTTTTACATGAAATTCCATGTTGTAAGAAGTTGTAGCCCACACTTCTCAGGAGTGAGCTGGAGCAGCTACAAGGCTGACACCAGATGCTTTTTTTCAAGGACACCTGCGATGTACTTTCTGGGGCTGGAGAGATTGCTCAGCGGTTAAGGGCACATACTGCTGTTACAGAGGATGGGGTCCAGTTTCCAGCACCCATGGCAGGTGGCTCACAACCACCTGTAACTCCAGCCCCAGGCTGTCCGGTACCCTCTTCTGCCATCCGCAGCCACTGCAAGCATGTGCACATAACCACACACAGACAGACACATAATTACAAAGAAAAAAAAAAAGCTTCAAAAATGTTTTCCTAATGGAGAAGGTCTACTTCTATTTTGAAACACATCCTGTCGTCCCCACCCCCACCCCTTTACTACTCTAAATTGTTTCCTGCTTATTTTTGAACATCTGAGCTTTTCTTGCATGTATTATTATTATTATTATTATTATTATTATTATTATTATTATTATTATTAATTTATTTACTGGTGTTTTTGCCAATAAAAAAAATCCTTACAGGCCTTCTCTCAGAAAAAGGAATTGAGTTCTCAGTGGAAGAGGAAATACATAGTGAGAAAAGGGAAGTCCCATGGGGACCAATCATCAAAGACCTCTGTGCTCGTTACAAAGAAAACCTTTGCTAGCTATTCATCTAAAGGAGGATTAATATCTACACTATATAAAGAACTAAAAAATCCAAACAAGAAGAAATCAAATAATCCAGTCAGTAAATGGGCCAATGAAAGGAACAGCCACTTCTCAACAGATGAAATACAAATAACAAGAACCATGAAAAAGACTTAGCCTACCACTCATCAGAGAAATGCAATTTCAAAGTACACTGAGAATCCATCTCTTCCCGGAGGGAATGGCAGCCACTAAGAAAATAAATAAGGGCTCCCCTTTTCTGAAGAGAAGGGGGGGAGAGAGGGGAGAGGGGAAAGGGAGAGGGGTATGATAGGGATGTAAGGTGAATATATAAATTAAAAATAAATTTATAAAATAAATAAAAACAAATGTTGGTAAAGCTATGGACAAAAGGGACACTCATAGACACTGCTGCTAGAATATAAGTTGGTCCAGGCACTATGGAAGTCATGTGGAGGAGTCAATAAATACATAAATAAATAAATGAAGCGAGGAGCTGGCTCAGCAATTAAAGTCATTCACTGCTATGCCTGATGTTCTGTCTGAGTTGGTTCCTGGGACCCACATGGTGGAAGAAGATATCTCTTCCTGGATGCTGTCTTCTGATCTCCACAGGTGCACCATAGCTCATGCCTGCCCTCACACATACAAGAGGTAAATAATTAGACTTGAAACATTTGAAAGACCATAACTAAAAACAGATCTACTATATGGCCCAGCTATACCACTCCTGAGTATCTACCTAAAAGACATCAAAATCAACACGCCACAGAGACACTTGCGCATCAGGGTTTGCTGCAGTGTTACTCACAGTAGCCAAGCTTTGGAACCAGCCTAGGGGTCCATGGACAGGGAAACAGATCAAGCAAATGTGGTGCATATACACACTGGGTTCTTTCTAGCCATTAAGAAGAATGAAATTCCGCCATTTTAGGAAACTGGATGCAACTGGAGCTGCTCATATTAAATGGATGAAGCTCATCTTGGAATGACAGCTATTTCATGTTTCCTGTCATTTATGGTTCTTAGAGTTTATGTAGGTATGTTAAACCATATATAGTAGATATGACACGAAAATGTAAGAGAGAGTCTGTCTGAGAGGACAGAAAGGACTGAGAGGCAGGCGAGAAAGGGGAAAGCAGGGCATTGGGTAGGGAGCTTGGATATGCTCAGTACATAATATACATTTGTGCAAAGTTAAAGTTTTTAAAATTATGATAAAAATTCCTAAAGGAAAGAAAGGGAGAAAGAAACAGAGAAAGGGGGGAAGGAAGGAAAGAAAGAAGGAACTTCTTACTGTGAGCAGCTTTCAACACCGGTACTGTGCTATCTACCACTCATCAAGCGGCCCAAGGCACACTCTGCCCATTGCTTGTCATTGTCACCGCAGCAGCCCCACATAGTGTTATCACTTCCCATGGCACAGACCCAGAAACCAAAGTTCTGAGAGATTAAACAACGTGACAAAAGTCTACACCTATAAAGAGGTGGGTTTCACTTAAGAGTGTCTCCAGGAAACCCTCCCCCCGCCCCCCCCCCCCGTCCCTGCCGTGAGCTCTTCCAATTGTAGGACTTGGTGTCTATAAAAAAGACGACGTGGGCCAGTCGAGCATGTGTAGTAAGGACACTCACGGGAGTTTGGAGCCTTGGGAAAGGATGGGAAGCAGGAAGCGGGAAGCAGGAAGCAGGAAGCCTGGGGATAAAGCTGGATGACTGCCAGCACTCACTCCCCAGGGCAGCTCCGCAGATTCCTGGAGGTGTTCGGACACTTCCGGTTTGAATCTGAAATCACCCTGCCCTGCCCTCGATTTGAATGCTTGATCGGGTCTCCGGCTTGCTATGTAGTGCTACTCTGAAGGCTTTAGAACCTTATGAGTTGAAGTCTGGCTGGTGGAACTAGGTTACTAGAGGCCAGTATTTGAAGATCCTATCTGCTTCTGGTTCCGCCTACTTTCTCTGCTTTCAGATGGCCCCAGGGTGAACAAGCCTTTGGCGCAGGCTCCCTCCACCAAAGACCGCTGTATGCCTGCCATCATTATCTTCCTTACCATGCTGTCCTGAGACCTCCAGAAAGCGTGAACCAAAATAAGCCCTTTCCCCCTTAAGCTTAAAATCACTCTGTTACAGTGACAGGCTCAAAGACAGAGTGCTACGGTTGTCCCTGGAAGCTCAGGTCTTAAGATTTAGTTGTTCAAAAACAAAACAAAACAAAACAAAAACAAAAAACAAACAAACAAAAAAACAAAAAACTTGAGAAGAGACTAGATCATGAGGTTGGGACCTCAATCCACTGATGGACTCATAAGCTGATGATATTATTGGGAAATGGCAGAAACTGGGAGGCAGGGCACAGCTGGAGGAGGTGGGTCACTGGAGGTGGTGTTCTAGAAGGATCTGTCATGCCAGCGGCCCTCTCTTCCTGGCTGCCATGTGGTGAACAGCTTTGATTTGCCATTTCTTTTCCTCGATAATGTTCTTTCTTACCACCAGCTTAAGGGTGATGGAGCCAGCTCATGTGGCTGAAACACCCTCACACTGTGAGACAAAAACAGTTTCCTTTGTGTTGTTTCTGTCAGGTATTTCAAGACAGTAATAAAAAGCTGACTAACTACTGCTGGCCCACACCTTGTGAGTTCATTCTGGCACGGCATAATTTTTGGCACATATTAATTTTTAAATCAACATTATTATAAAGGAACTTGCATATCATCATATGCAAACATCATATGCCAAAATTAACCAGACACGAAGTCTGTACATGTCTGTGAGCTTTGTCTGTACAGTTAGAGGATTTAAATATAGTTGCTTATAGCTTGTTTTGATTTTTGGCACAATCTTAATGGCTATCACATCCAATTCTGTGCCTCTTCCCTAGGAGGCTTTGGATGGGTCTACTGAACTCTCCCTGTGGGGCATCCCTTGCTTGTTTACAAAGCAGGCTCAAACTGGTATCATAGTCTACTTTCTAGACCAGTGGTACTCAACCAGTGGGTCAGGATTCCTTTGTGGGGGTCATGACCCTTTCACAGGGGTTGCCTTAAGACCATCAGAAAACACAGATATTTACATTACAATTCACAACGGTAGCAAATTCAAAGTTATGAAGTAGCAACAAAAATAATTTTATGGTCGGGGGTCACCACAACCTGAGGAACTGTATTAAAGGGCGGAAGCATTAGGAAGCGTGAGAACCAATGTTCTAGACCAAGGTTGCAGAGTGCAGGCTATGGTTATAGAAGCCGAGCGTGAGCCAGACACCAACTCCTTACTAGTCTTTTTTTTTTTTTTTTTAATTTATTCTTGTTACATCTCTATGGTTATCCCATCCCTTGTATCCTCCCATTCTCCCCTCCCTCCCATTTTCCCCTTATTCCCCTCCCCTATGACTATTCCCCAGAGGGACCACCTCCCTCTGCATATGCTCA
>OU015749.1:13927401-13949250 GCA_907169655.1 Acomys percivali
TCTCGGTGACCTGCTGTCCTTCCTCTGAGTGCCACCAGGTCTCCCCCGCCAGGGGACATAGTCAAATGTGAGGTACCAGAGTACATGAGAAAGTCAAATCCCTCTCTCCACTCAAGTGTGGAGACTGTCCTGTCCATGGGCTAGATCAGGGTAGGGGTTTAAATTTTACCGCCTGTATTGTCCTTGGCTAGTGCCTTAGTTTGAGCGGGATCCCATGACCAAATCTGCCTATCATAACGTTCTACTTATAGGTTTCTAGGACCCACTGGATCCTTCTACATTGCTATTCTCCCATTGCTCTCTCATCTAGAGTCCCAATAGGATGTCCTCCCCTCTGTCCCAGTTTCCTGGTAAGGGAAGGCTTTCATGGGACATGCCCATTGGGCTAGTATGCAGATATAAGTGAGTATATACCATTTGAATCTTTCTGCTTCTGGGTTAACTCACTCATTATGATCATCTCTAGCTCAATCCATTTGTCCACAATTTTCGGGAATTCCTTGTTTTTAATAGCTGAGTAGTATTCCACAGTGTATATGTACCACAGTTTCTTTATCCATTCTTCTACTGAGGGACACTCCTTACTAGTCTTACTCTTTGCTAACGTGTTCTAGATTTCCCAGCCTCAGCTTCCTGAGTAGGCCATATTGATTATCACATTGCACACTGCATATAGAGATTTGGGGACCAAGTGAGCATTTTCTACAAGATCTGCTCTTAGTGTTCTTATTTACATGCGTGTGTCAACTTGGGGCCGAGGAATCTGGCAGCTTGTGTTCTTACTCAGTGCCCCAGCATCTGCCGAGGAGCAGCTATGAACGCTTCGCTTCAGCTCTGTGTGTGAGTGCTGTGGGTTTTAAACAGACCCCGGGTGAGTTAGGTCCCGTAAATAAGCCAAAGCCAAAGGAGATATCAGAGGCTTAAATAACTGTGTCCTACATCCCCTTCCTTCCTCAGAGCTCTCTGTGCTCTCTCCTGGCATAGAATGCTCTCCGTGCCTGTCTGCGACTAACTTAGGAGAGCACCCAAGTCCACTGTAGCGACCTCTGACTTTGTCCAACAGTCAGAGAATGAGGTTGTCTTTCTGTGGGTGCTCACGAAGTGGGGTCAGACACATACAGACACTTACTCTGTACTTCAGCATTCACCCCTAAAGTGTCACCATACCCCAGGAGAGCTGTGTTGTGCAGCAGAATACACACACCCACATGGGACGTGCTGGTTTTCTCTGCTGGCTAGGACCCCTGCAGTTCAAAGTCACAAAACAAATAAGGGAGCGAGTCGAAAGCCCCAAAGAGCTCAGGTGTGTGTCATTGATGCTGATCATCAGGTTAACAACAGAAATGTCCATAAGAGTAAAACAGAATGTTCTTGCTGTTTAAGTTTTCAGTCTTCATTTCTGGTAGATTCCAGAGTAGACAAAACAAAGCCCACCAGGCACCCTCAGCACATGGGGGACTGTCCCCTATTCCCTGCTCAGAAGCACCCAGATACTTACAGGCATCTCTTCCCATCTGCCAGTGAGGAAACAGGCAAGAGGAGCCTATGCCTCCTGGTAAACCCCTGGGACATTCAGAATGAGAACAGATAGCTTCCTTCTTGGAGCCACGTGCGTGCGCTGCCCCTCTGCAGCTGTCACCTTCCTGTACTTCCTGGGATTATTGTAGAGCACACTAGTGCACAGCCAGAGGCTACTTCCCACCAGGCCAAGTTCCTTAGAGTATGAAAAGAACCTCAAGTAATCTGTCTCTCTGTCTCTGTCTCTGTTACTGCGTCTGTCTCTGTCTGTCTCTGTCTCTGTCTCCCTCTCTCCCTCCCTTTCTCCCCTCTCCTCCCATGCATTGAGAAAGATGTCTCCCTATGTGGCCTAAGCTGTATTTAAACTCAATGTTCTCCTATCTCAGCCTCCCAAGTGCTAGGATTCCCAGTGCATGCCACCTTGCACTCACTGTGCCTGTGCCTGGCCTTTTCTTTAATTTTCATGTCAGTCTTTATTTAACACACACACACACACACACACACACACACACATCTTTTAAACAATGAGATGTAACAAGCATTCAAATAAACACAGACAATTCTTTAGACTCCTATGCAACCCCTGTTATGATTTAATACTTGGTCTTATTTGCTTTAGGCTTTAGAGGAAGAGCAGGAAGAGGAGGACCAAGTCCACACCTTTCACCCTTTCTATCTCCTTCCTCAGAAGCTTACCATCTCCCAATGTAATATATATCCAATATATTTTATCATCTGATCATATAAATACATAGTCATAAATAGTACACATGTTTTGTGTTTATAAACCTTAAAATAAATCTGCCAGCACATATTGTCTCCCTCAATCATTTAACAAAATGTTCTTGAGATTCATCAATACTGGCATATGTAGATTTCATCAACTGAACAGAGAACACGGGTTCTGTGTGTGCGCGTGCGCATGCGCATGCACTGAGAGTCAAATTCTTGTAAGTTGCCTTTGGGTTTGCCATCTCCTCTGCCTGCCATGCTTGCTTCCCACTTACTCATTCATCCAGTAATTTTTCCAGCATGGAATTAATCTGTTCCATTATTTCTTTGAGTTTCCATTCATTCGACACTGAAATTGATAGGTCTTCTAGTCATGAACTTCAGAAAAGCAAAAAGTAAATGAGTTGCGTAAGTATGTCCCAAGTATCATATGGTATGTACTTATGAAGGCAAAGATTCACTGCACGTTGAAGAACTGAGTTTAATATGTTTCTTCGATAAATCTGCAACTCTACTATTTTTAATTATATGGAATATTTGAGGGAATGTGCACACAAGCACAGGTGCCCATGGAAGCCAGAAAAATGAACTCCCCAAAAGCTCGGGTTGTGCATGGTTGTGAGCCACCCAACACGAATGCTGGGAACAGAGCCTGGGTCGTCTGAAAGAATAGTGTGCATTGTGCCTAATGAGCCATCTATCCCAACCCAAATCTGCACCAGTGTGTTCAGAGACTCCTCCCTGGGATGCCGTATTCAGAGCTGTGAGCTCTTCCCTACCACTTCCTGTCCTTTTCCTATCTTTTGCTTTTCATCCACACCATTTATCAGCAATTTACTTGCTGATTTTCCCCTTTCCTTTGCTTACTTTCTATTTCTTTCCACTGGAATGTAAACTCTGTAAAAGAAAGATTTCTATTTATTGTGTCCCCTGTTGTTTATGTGATTTCTAAAATAGCATATCAGACACTGCACATGTCTGGGTGGTTTATGTCCTGGGTGAATAAAAAGTGGACGAAAGACTCCAACAACCATCTTTGTAAGTCTCCTTTGTGTGTGAAAGTTTCTCTCATTGGTAATTACTTAGAAATAAAACTGCTTTCCATATGGTATGTGCCTTACCAACTTGTTGTTCACAATGATTGGTCTCCTTTCCCTTCTCATCAGCACCACCTAAAAGCCCCCATCTCCCACAGCCACAGCATCTTTCTTTCCCTACTACTGACAATGCACTAATTTGAAATGTAGACACAATAGTTGAGATCAGAAAGAAATGTGAGATAACTACCAGTGAACTGACCATTGAATCCCTGATAAGCAGCGCTGGCTATTCTTAGCGCTTAATTTAGAGATGGGTTTGCTATTGTGGACTTGCCAACACACCTAAGTCATAGGGTCTCCTAGTGGGAAAAACAAAGAAAACCTGCATAGCTCCTTTCTCCATCACTGTTGCAATGGTGACATAAAACCTCTTACAAAAATCTAGACAAAAGCCTGCCTTATTTATCTATTTGTTTATGACCCTAAAAAGGAGAATGTCCTGGCTAGGAATGACAAAATGAAAACACACACATAAATTACTTGGCATGCTCTTTCAGATCACCTTCAGAGAGAGGATGTGGCTCAGTAGTGCACTTGATTAATATGTACAAGGCCCTAGGCTCCATCCCCAGGCCTGCCCTTCATCCTGCAAAATCAATTTTTGTAAATGCCAGAAACATAAAACTCACATCCCAACAGAACATTTGGTAAAGTCCTTGGTTAGAGATATGGTCAGTTTCTTTTAAGTCCAAAAGGTAATTGAAGCTATCCAAGCTCGTTCAGAAAAGTGTTACATCAAAAGATGTAACACAATGATACATTTTAAAATGTGTTCTTAATATATTTTGGAACAATCATGAGATATTGCAGTGTATCACAAGAGTGGTCACAGCACCCCCCCCCCCACCCTCTGTCTCTATTCCCTTTGTAATAAAGCTATGAATGATAGCTATAAATAAAGTCTATCCCACTCCACCGCCTCCACCCAAGTATACTTTCTGTGGCTAATAAATGTGGAAGAAGTAACAATGTTATCAGTTCAGAAATTAAGCTTCTGTCTGAGAGCCTGGAGCACTGGCTAGCAGCCATGGGAAGATGCCTCGCCAATCTGGTTGTTCATTCAAGGCTCATAGAGGTAAGAGAGAGCCGGAGCTGCCAGCGTGACTGGCAGCCCACCACAGATGCCTGAGATCAGAATTAGCCTGCTGGGCCCAGCCTAAATTACGGACGTTCACAATCAGGGGCTCAGTAAATGCTGGCTAATTTAAGCTACTATGCTTTGCAGTGTTTACAAATTAACTCAGATTAACTTGGTTCGACACCAGACAGAAGACAGACCGTCAGTTCCTTCCTGTTCTCCCTCCCTCCCTTCCTTCTCTCCCGTTGCTCCCTCTCTCCCATCCCACTTTATTTTGTTTCATTTATGATCATGAAATTATTGAACGTATCATGATTTCCAAAAGGCTTCGTGGAAAAAACAACAGCTAGGTATTTTTTCAATGAAATATGTAGATGTTTTATTGAGTGTTTAGCATCATTCCAAGCCAATTAATAATCATGTATAGTGCTGGGCACCGGTCTGTAACAGATACATAGCCATGTTGAATGATTTTGCCTTCTACAGATGCCAGGAACCCCGCATCATTCACCAAGAAGACCGGCCTTACAAATATCTGGGAGTTTCATGGGGGAAAGTGTGGTTTGAAAAACTTGTCTTTCTAAGGAAATACGTAAGAAAATAAAAATTTCCTCTAAAATGTGACTTAAAGAAAATTAGCATACTGAGCATACCCCTTTCCGCACTCAGGGCCACTCAGAGCTTGCAAATGTGGAGACAGACTGTCAATTTCCTTTAGGCAGAACAAGTACAAATAGACCCAAAAACCCAAGCAAAGCCTGTAAAATGCAAATAAAACCACAGAGTATGAGCAGCACTTTACAAAGCATTGACAAGCATTCTCCATTCACCAGTTTAAAGCAAAATTATGATGTTTTCTCTCACATGTGGGGAAAATGGTAGGAAAATATTAAAAGTCTTCTCCTTCCACAATTGAATGATACTCTCTCTCTCTCTCTCTCTCTCTCTCTCTCTCTCTCTCTCTCTCTCAGTTATTTGTTTAATTATTTATTTATTTTGAGATAGGGTCTCTTCTATGTAGCCCTGACTGTTCAGGAACTCTCTATATAGAGCAGGCTGGCCCCAGGGCATGTGTGCTACCACACCTGGCCTCAAGTGACCTTATTTCTACAAGAGCAGAAACCTTTGTGTCCACTGTGGTTCATAAGGTACAGCAGTGTTCCTTGGTGGTGTGCAGAGGCAGCATACACACTGGTAAGTTTGTATGCAGTGTGTTCAAAACCAAGGCCGCAGCTGGGCATGGTGGCCCAGGCCCCAAACCCCAGGGATCTGAGGCAGAGGCAGGAGGAGCTGAGGTTATCCTGGCTACATAGTTTAAGGCTAGCCTACACTCCATGAGAGTCTCTCTCCGCAAACCCTAAGCAACAAGAATACGAACAACAAGTAGAACCAAGGCTGAGGGAAGTCATGGAGTGCCACACGGGTAAATCTAGGCACACACACCTGAGCAGCACAGACACCAGCCTTGTCATTTTAACTGAGTTTTGGCAGCTGTACCTTCAGAGACCTTTTACTGTTGCCTTTTTTTTGTTTTGTTTATTTGTTTTGTTTTGTTTTGTTTTGTTCTTGTTCAACTCCCACATTCAAGTACACAACTTCACAGGGTCTTGTTATGAGTCGAAGTGTGGGAAAAGCTTTGGCCTGATAGGCTGGAGCTCACTCTGCATATGTAAGAGGATACAGATCTTGATACTTTCACCTGCAGACGTCTAAGCAAAGATGAGTTGCCCCGAGACTGGGAATGCCACTGACGGGTGACCATTTGCCCCTGGCTGTGTGCCACAGGACTAGATCTATTTACATACTGGTAAATATTTGTTTTAAACCAGCGGACAAATTTACAAGTCAAATTGTTCATGTGGCAAAAAAAGAAGAATGAGAAAAAAAAAAAAAAACCAAACAAGGAGCCAGCAATTGGAAGGGAGTAAACAATAATAATATTATATTTGACGACGTGATGTGAACGTTTGACTCAATGTAGGGTGACAAAGCAGTAAAGCAGTTAGTAATTTTTAAGGAACTTGAATTTTATCAACCAGATAAAATTCTAGGAGCCTACAATGATGATCAACCTCCAAAAAGCAGTATTAGAATATGGAATAAGCCACACCACTGTATTATTGAGATAATAGTCCCATCTTGTCTTCCTAGGATATAATGCATCCGAGACTCTCCCTGGACTATATTTGGTGGTGGTGGTGGTGGTGGTAAATCCACCTATGTCAAGGTGACAGGTCCAGGTGCATTCAGGTCCAATTTTGATGGTTCATGAGACTGGGGTATTTTGTTTTGGAAAGCTTAGACTCAACAGAGAGAAAATCACCACAAGCTCTCTATACAGCTGCTCTTAGTGGTCTGAGACCAGAGGGCCAGGACAGGGTAGGTAAATAGGTACCTGGGAGTGGGGTTTACGGAGGGTAGAGTTCATAGCAACTGCCTAGAAGGGCTTTAGACAGTGCTGATGTGCCACAGGTAGATAGATATCTTTCTGTGGGAAACTATCTGCAATTGCTGGAAAGTTCCTATTCAGGTCCCTTGTCACCTGTGACCCTGCTGTGCTGTGAATTCCTAATTCCAGCAGGCTTCTGGACCCCTGAACCCAGATGTTCTTTCTGGCCCCCAAGTCAGAGAGTAGACACAGTGAACAAAAAGTTCCACTTGGGCAGCTGGCTCAGGCGCTGTGGTTTCCCAACACTGGGAATTTGTACTCCGAGAACAAACCCAACATTGTCTGAAATCTCGCCACTTCTGAAGGCATGGATGACCGGTCAACTAGAGAAGAAAACTTCTCTTCAAAATGGAAGCCAGCCTTGTGTGTTGGATGATTCCCTGACTCAGTGTGGTCACCCGTGGATTTGGCATGAGGGCCTTTAGAAGTTGTCTCCTCCCGACTGGATGTGTCTCAGAGAGTCCACCAGCTCTGTCGCTGGGGCCACTCACTCCAGTCTGCCTGGTACCCACTGTAGACTGTGTACCTTAGACATACTTTCTGCCTTCCTAAGTTCATATGGGTCAGTCCTTGCTGCCAGATGTTCCTGGGCTCCTATGGTTTGTTCTTCCTTTGCTGTGGTGGCCCAGGCCTTCCCACTGCCTGTCTAGATTTTGGGGAGCAATGTCTTTATTGCCTGGTGGGAATATCCAACGGAGAAAATTAAATGCTACTCCTCGCCTAGGCAACATGACATCTATTGTCCATTCCAAACCATCAAACATTTATTCTAAATTTCATACAGTCCCTGTAATGACCCTTCAGAGCAGGTTTCATGCCCACTGTAGAGTCAGGAATTTGAGGATTAGTACCTTGCTCAATGGTGTCCGTTGTTGATCCTGCCCCTGCTGTAGATCAGCACCTTACAGAAATAATGCCAGATTTTCAGTAAAGGGTTGTCCATCACTTCTTCGTGTGTGTTTGCTTATTGTTAAGGGATGGTACAGGGCACTGATGCTGGCAGGATAAAGACTTTCCAGCATCATCCAGCTCTTCTCTCTTGCACTGTAATGCTAACCACAGATTCTATTTACTAACAATGCTTTTACTCATCCCTTGGGGGAAACCAGTGCCACCAGCCAGCACCTATAAACATCAAACTCCATGACGGAGTGACTCGGCTGCTGGCCGGGTTGACACAGACAAACACTCTCCACACTGTTTGAGAGAGAAAATGGGAAATCTGGGCCATAACCACGCAGCGGGCAGTGGTCGGGTGGGTGGCCTTAGCAGGGCTGGCTAGTCCATTTATGCTCATCAGTTTTTATCACTGATGCTACAGTTAGACAGAGCAGAGAGTACAGATACACTGTAAACTACAAAGTACTCTAAGAAAAGCAATTAGCCACTTACTGTGCTGGGTGCTTTTATGTTAACTTGACCCAAGTTAAAGTCATCTGGTTGATAAAATGCTTCCATAAGACTCTGCTGTAGGGCATTTTCTCAATTAGTGACTGATGGGGGAGAGAGGGCTCAGCCCCATTGTCAGGGGTGCTATCCCTGGATGTTATAAGAAAGCAGGCTGAGCAAGCCGTGAGGAGCAGCAAGCCAGTAAGCAGCACCCCTCCACAGCTTCTGCATCAGCTCCTGCTTCCAGGTTTCTGCCCCATTTGACTTCCTGTCCTGACTTCCTTTGATAATGAACAGTGATGTGGAAGTGTGTCCTTAATAGACCCTCCTCCCTGACCTGCAAACCTGCTTTGCTCATGGTGTTTCATCACAGCGTAACGACCCTAACTAGGACAGTCACCTTGCCAAGACAACTTCTCCCAGTCAGAGAATCCAACTGGCCTGACACTGTGAAAGATACAGTCTCACCTACCATAGTTCCCACACTTTCTCTTCACTCTAACTTTATTTTCTGATTCATTTTTTGTCCCCTCTGCCCAATACTCCAAGTTTTACTGGTTCGTAGATCATTTCTCAGTATCAGACAGGCACGTCCGCAGAGGGATGGTTTCCATCTGTTTTGTTCACTGCCCATCCCCAGGTCTGTGAGCCGTCCTGGTTCCAGGCACAGACTGGGGTCACTCAGTCCTTGCTGCATGAATGAAGAATGGCACATGGCATCTCTGGCCTCGATGGCTCAGGATGCTGTATTCGTTACTTTTCTGACTGTTGCGACCAAGTGCCAGTCAAGAACAATTTACAGGAGAAGGGTTTCTGTTGGCTCTCGGTCTCCGGGGATGAAGCCCGCCAAGGCAGGGAAAGAATTACAAGCAGAAGTACAGGTACAGCAAGGAAGTGGAGAGACAATGGATGAGCTGAACTGAGAAACCCCAAGGCCCAACTCCAGCTAGCCATTCCCTCAGTGAGGCCTCACCTTAGCTGAGACTGTGAGGGAACCAGCCACACTCCAGCACACACCACCACGTAGCAGAGATCCTGTCTTGACATCCCCCTCCGTCGCGCCCCCGCCACTCATGAGGATTTCAAATATTTAAATTTCAAATAATTACATATTTCCTATGTCTTCATTCATTCCCAAATCATTTTTATATGATAGCTGTCTGGTCCATTCTGGACGCTTTTGCTTTTAGAAGCCTTCTCCCTCCCCCAGAGATTTGTCTTTATTTTCTAACTGAACATCTAGTTCGATATTGAAGGCAAGACACTATGTCATCCACTTTGCCCCCTATTTGCTTCTCACCTAGCTACAACTTCCAAAGACCCATGAGGCTCGAAGGTGGCATCCAGTAGGGCATTGAAGGGTTAGGAGATTTCCCCTCAGCAGAAAAGCCTGAAAAGAACAGCCCTGTTGCAGTGTGATGAGCTGCACACGAGCCAGCTGTCTGTGACTTTGTTTACACTCCAGTTGGGCATTGTTCCGTGTAGAGAGCCGCTCATCCATCATCCTGCTAATGAGTTAATGGGTAACCAGACTCCTGTATTTTCCAGTTATGTGCCTTTATTTCTGGGTGGTAAAGACATGCAGAATGTCTCCGAACCTTTAGAAGCACAGCTACGTCAAAGGCACTGGACTTGTAGTTTAGAAAGCACTTTAGATGACCAGCATTCTGCATTCTGCATACTATGTAATATAATTCAGCAATTAAGATAAAAACACCCATTCCAAAATCTTAAGCATTTAAAAACTATTGTAAACCAGGTGGTGGTGGTGGCACACGCCTTTAATTCCAGCACTTGGGAGGCAGAGGCAGGTGAACAGCTGTGAGTTTGAGGCCAGGCTGGTATACAAAGCAAGTCTAGGATGGTCAAGGCTACACAGAGAAACCCTGTCTTGAAAAACCAATAATAATAATAATAATAATAATAATAATAATAATAATAATAATAATAATAATAATAATATTGAGTTTATGCTCTAGCAGGCTCAACCTAGCACATACAGTACAAGATCATTCATTTCTCTCATACATATTGCATTTGTTTGAGTTCTGAAGTCACTTTCTATGTTCAGCACTTGACTCTCATTTTTGTCCTTTGAACACTCCTGAAAGCCTAAATGTGACCAGTTCTGCACAAATGTATCAGTACTAGAGGAGCAACTTGTATCTAATAAATGCTTACAAGCATGCCTGGCAACCTAATCCCATTTTGCTAAACTTAGCTACCTGAGCTGCCATAATAAGATGCCATAGGCTGGGTGATTCATAAAAGTTAGTCACTTAGGGCATGGTTTCCTGCATGCCCAGTGACCCGTGTCCAGTCCCCAGAACCCACATGGTGGAAGGAGAGAGTTGACTCCTACAAGTTGTCCTCTGACCTTGGAACATGCACCATGGCACATACCTCCTCTCCCCAAATAGATAAATAAAATGTGATAAACATTTGAAAATAGCCACTTATTCTTATGATTATGGAAAATGGAAGTCTGAACTTGGGGTGCCAGCTTGTTCAGATTCTAACAAGGCCTTTCTTTCCACTTGTAGGCAGCCACCTTTCTGCCATGGAGGAAGAGAACAAGGTAGAAGAGAAAAGGGACCTTTTGGGGGCCTCTTAATACAAGTGTTCTAGTCTTATTTATGAGGGACTAGGGCCTTAACCTGTCTGTTGCTGTGGCCTGGATGTTGGTGCTACTCCAAATTCATATGGTGGAATTTCACCCTCAGTGTGATGGCATGAGGTGGTAGGTGCTTTTTTGGAGGTTAAATTTAGATTTAGTTCAGAATCGTGGGACACTCCCCCCGCCCCAGAATGTGAATTGAGCCTTTATAAGAGAAGAGAAGGCCTGGTGATTTGCCTTAGTTAGCAGAGTGCTTGTCTTGAAAGCATGCAGCCTGAGTCCCACACCCAGAACCCATGTGAACAGAGCCTGCATTGGTGGCATGTGTTGTAATCCCATTATTAGGAAGGCAGGTCAGGTAGATGCACAGAGGCTCATGGCCAGCTAGACTAGCCTATCTGTGGAATGTCAGGCCAGAGAGAGACCTGGTCTCACCAAACAAGGAGAAGGACCAGTGAGAGGTAAGCCAAGATTCTCTTCTGGCCTCCACGTGCATGTGCACACATACGCACACAACTACACACAGTTATGAATGTGTATACGCAGACATAGATCCACCCATACACACAGGTCCACATGTACATGTATATGCACACACATGAATATGCATGCACACACAAACAGAGAGAGTGTGAATAAGGGGAGAAAAAGAAGGAGAGCACAGAACTACTCTAAGTGAGGACAGGCCACTAACACAGCCATCCGTAACCCAGGAGAGAGCCCTCGGCAGGACGCAGCCTCCAGAGCAGTGAGGAACACTTTCTGCTCAAGCTTCTTGGGCTTTTATTTTAGTGGACTGAGCTAAACATGACAAGGACAACTTAGTGGCCCATCCCTGGTGAGGATGGAGTGAAACCGAGAGAAGTAAGGGACGATGGCAACAGAGTGGCTTTGTTTTTTAAGACCAACCAGTGGCTGCATAGGACCTTGGTGGGGAGGCCTGGTGGCACTCAGAGGAAGGTAAGCAGGCTACCAGGATGAGACCTGATAGACTCATCATCATGTGATCATATGGTGGGAGACGAGATCCCCTTCTGTCATAGACCTAGGGGAAGGTAACAGGGTGAAAGAGGGAGGGAGGGGGAACGGGAAGATACAAGTGAGGGAATAACAATTGAGATGGAATCTGAATAAATTATTTAAATAAAAAAATTAAAAAGGAAGGATTCAAACTCATGGAGCCAGGAGACATCTAGAGCCCAATTGCTTTGTTTTCTAGAAGGAAGCCGGTTACTGTTCAAGGTTGTGGGAATATGATCGCAGGCCATAGACAGACGTTTGCTTATTTTTACAGGACCAGGGAATGTGGTTTTCATCCATCAGCCAAAAGAACTCTGCTTTAAGGAAAAATATGCCTCCTCAGCCACTAGAAGCAGAGGGTAAAGTGCCCGATTTGCCACTTTAATAACTAGACCACACTCCTTCTGACTAGTAAATGGCCAAGTAGGACATAAAATCAACACTGTATGACACCAGTTAGAAATTATTTAGAAACCAACAATTTCAGCACTCTATAATTTTTCTCTCTTTAGAACGTAGTTAACAGAACGGAATCATTACAGCGAGGCACATGACAGAAACGTCGCCTCTTCTTCCTGCCATGTCTGTCCTATTTATGACTCCTTCAGTCTACAGGAACTGTCGGTAATAAGTAGACTGTATTCAAGCAGCAGGCTTGGTTTGCCATTCAGTATTGTAACCCACCATGAGAAGTGCTTTCTTTAGTTACACTGGGATCATAAGAAGATATGTAAAACAAGGTGTAAAAGCACACGCGATCCACACAGATAACCTGGGGTAAGTATGCAGTCTTCCTGAAAGAAATCACAAGGGAGGCACATCCTGGTCACAAACGAAACATCATGGCAGGGGAGATGGTGTGGAAGGCCTGCATCAAGTGAGACTTTACTGGGGCAGGTTCACTCGAGGGTTCTCTATATGTGTGAATTTTTAAAGGCCATTCACGTATTCCTTGAAGATATTTACTTAAGTCCTTCTTTTCACCTTAAGAGAATGGCCACTGAATGTATAGACAAATGGCTCACTTTCTCAGATGTCAACAAAACCCAAGGCCAAGACACCCTGCCAAAGAGCATAGAGCTCAGCCTCTGTACAGGGGCTCCTGGGTGTGACACTTGCCCCTTCTAAAGTACTGGTGTCACACTTCCCTACTGGCCAGGCCTTTCTTCTCACGGATGGATGGTGACATTTCTGCTCACACATGCACACAGATGTACACCTATTTCCAAGCCAGTGGATAATGAGTTTAATGCCTGTGTCAGTATAACCCCATGTTTATCATATACCTTTTGTTCTGACTACCAAATTTAGTGGAGTTGGCCAGACCATAATAAGGCTTTATTAGTAGCCATGTCACAGTATATAGATGACGGCACATGCCTGTAATCTCAGCACTTGGGAGGCAGAGGCAGGAGGATCCTTAGCTATACAGTGAGCTCAAGGCTAGCCTAGGCTATATGAGATCCTGTTTTAAACAAGTAGCAAAACAAAACAAAGCAAGGCTGGGGAGATGGCTCAGGTAATAAGGTGCTTGCCTAGTAAACATGAAGGCCTGAGGTCAAGCTCCCAAGACTCATGTAAAAGCTGGCTTAGCAGCGCATATCTATGACTCCAGTGTTGTGGGGGCAGAAGCAGAAAGACCCCTAGAGTTTCCTGGCCAGTCAGTCTAGTTGAAACTGACCCTGGTTCAAAAATTAGGATGGACAGTCATAGAGGCAGACAGTCACACACACCCACATACATATGCATGCACTATAACACACACACACACACCCACACCTCAACAGTTCTTGAGCAAAAAAAAAAATAGCTATGCCACATTTACATTGCTGTGTTTCCTTTAGACTTCACTCTTGGTTTATGCGTGTGGGTTGGCACGCACTTGTGTTCAAGTTTTGACAAACATTAGATTCGTTTTTTGCTTAGACACTTACAAAGGTTAACTTTCTCTATCTTGGGTACTAGTAATTATTTGTTATTTTGGAAAGTGTTTCATCTTATTGGTCTGAGCCAATCCTAACAGCTTGCTCCAGGAGCATTGATTCCTAGAAGCAACATGCAAGCCCTCCAGTGTTAGTCCTGGGATGGAGGGAGTGTATGCAGAGTGTTGGATAAATCACCATCTGGAGAGCTGAGTAAACTAAGAGCTGGTTTTCAAGGATACAGTGTTGAAGAGACAGTAGGTGGCTATACCTGCCAATCACAGAGCAATATAATATGAAAGGTAAATGCCTGACAATCTTACCAAAAACCCATGTGGGAGAAGCTAGCTATAGGTTAGGGGAATGACAGTGTAGTCTGTTATCTGCCTTCTAGCTCTGTATCATTGACAGCCTCTCAAACAAGCTAACCACACTGTCCAGTCATGGCTAGCTCATAACAACTTGGGATACAGAGATCTAGGCTTTGGAGGTGTCCTTTAAGATGCCAGGTCACACCAGACATCTATTTAAGAATAAAAGCTTGGTCTGTAGTTTGCAGCCACAGGACCTGAGTTTGGGTTCCAGAACTCATGTAAAACAAAACAGGAATTATATCTTGTGCTTGGAATTCCAGTATTGGGGAGACAGACAGGCTGAGACTCAGGCCTTGCATACCAGCTTGCCCAGTGAATTGCTGGCAAGTGAGAAACCCTGTCTCTCAGCATGCATGGTGCCCAGAGAATGATACTGAAAATTATCCTCTGCCTCCATATGTAAGTGCACATATGTGCATGTAAACACACACACAAACACACACACACACACACACACACACACATACTACACAGGGAGGGGACTTCTAGAGACAACTGAGAAAAAAGTAGCATCTAGTAGCAAAGGTTATGGAAACTGAAGAGGACACCCTCTAACTAGACAGGATTTCTAGTGGAGGGAGGGGAACACCAACCCACCCACAAAAAACTTTGACCCAAAATTTATACTGCCTACAAGATGTGCAGAGATAAAGTTAGAACAGAGATCGAGGAAATGTCCAACCAATGCTTGGTCCAACCTGAGACCCCATGGGAGAGAGCCAACCCCTGACACTATTAACAATATTCTGAGCCTAGGATAGGTGTCCTCTGAGAGGCTCCACCCAGCAACAGATCCAGATAGATATGGAGACTCATAACCAAACACTAGGTGAAAGGTAGGGAGTCTTGTGGAAAAGGATAGAAGGATCTAGAAGTGACAGGAGCTCCACAAGAAGACTAACAGAGTCAACTAACCAGAGCCAAGAAGGGCTTGCAGAGATTGAAGCACCAACCAAGGACCATGGACTGGCCCTAGGCCCCTACACAAATGTACCTGATGGCCAGCTTCTGCTTCATGTGGGACCCTTAGTAAGGGGAACAGGGGCTGCCTCAACAGGCAACAGAGGAAGAGGATGCGCTCAGTCCTGATGCGACTTGATGAGCTGCGGTGGGTTGGTTGGGGATGCTCCCTTCTCTGAAGAGTAGGGAAAGGGGATGGGGGAAGAGGGAGGGAGGGTGGGACCAAGAAAAGAGGAGGGAGGGGACTAAGATTGGAATATAAAGTGAATACATAAATAAATTAATTAATTAAAAAAGAAACATCTAGTGTATCAGAACAGTCTCAAAACCCCATTATCCCATCATCTCCTCCTCACTCCTACTCATCCCCTCCCACATTTTTCCTCTTTCTTTTCCTTTACTGAACTCACTAGACAAGCCATGGTCTCACCTCTGGGCCACTGCACTGTCTATGCCCTTTCCCTGGAACCCCTCTTCCCCCTCCCCTGAGCATCTCCTTGTGTATTAAGATGTCTCTCAAAGAAAAGTCCTCCCTGGCTACACATCCACTGTAACCACTGTCACTTCTCCTGCCACATCTATCTGGCCTCCGTGATTGTTTTATCTTCTTTGTTGCACTGCCCATCAACTCACACAGTATGGATTTCTATCTCGTTTTTGTCCCTGTGTACTTAGGGTGCCTTCAAAAATGAAGTTTCCAGGAGATTGGATATGGGCATGTTTTGTTCTCAGTTAGAGGAGGAGCCTGGCAAAGGGCAGGAGCTTGGCAGATATTTTTGAAAGATGGTTTTTAACAGCGTGCATCCAGGCCATCTCTGCATTAGCATAGTCTGCATGTCTGCCCAAGGGCAAGGCTGGCAAGACTGCACAGGTCCTTCTGTTAACTGTGAAGTGAGGCAGGCACCATTGCTGGCTAGTTTTATATCAATGCATGTTTTAAGAGTCCTTTCCTTTTGTTCAGCTAAACGTGTTTTTTTTTGTTGTTGTTGTTGTTGTTTTGTTTTGTTTTGTTTTGTTTTAGGAAGCTGCACACTGGCCAGAGGCATTCCTGCCTGCCATCTCCTGAAGCAAGCTGAGCATGCCCAGAGATGATCCTGTCCATCATTTTATTATTCCAAACATGAGCCCCATGAGCTAAGCATGCCCCTAAATGTCTCCACCTTTTCTTCTTGAACTATGACCTTGGACTGAGCATGCTTAGGAATGCACACAACCCCTAACATGCCTGCCTATCAGAACACGTGTAGGTTCCCAGAAGAAAAGCCTTCTTTACCCTGCCCATAATAAAGCTATCTCCACTTTTAAAAAAAAATTTCTTGGCTGAGTTTGTTTTTGGTTCTGTACTAAGTGTATGCCTTCCATTTGGTTCCACCATCCTTCCTGGAAAGCTCAGGGGTGACTTGCACTTTGACCACTGAGCCAGCAGAAGACACAGCCAGCAGAATTCCCTCTAATGGCAGAGTTTACCATCAGTCAAAAGTTCAAGTGTGTGTGCAAAACTCCAGCCTCACTACTCTGGTTACTTCCGACATTCTATTGTTGGCTCTGATGACACGAAACAGTTATCCAAGTCAAGCATTTACTGATAATAGATCATAAACCAGCACATCGTCCTCTTGAGGAAAGAGGCAGAATGATAATGCTCTCTGATTTAATTTCCTCCCCCCTCCCGCGCGGCCTGATCATTAAACTCTATTTTCAGTTAAGGACATTATACCCAGTGAAACTCTGGGCATGTCATAGTGAAAGGTTGGCTTTTGTTGGTTTCTGATAAAGGTTCCCTTTTACCTCATGCAACCTCACACCATCAATCAGCACATTTACGTGACTTGTTGACTAAAAATGTGCTGCTCGGGCTGGTGAGACACCTCAATGGGGAAAGGTGCTTGCTGCCAAGGCAAGCTAGACACTCTAAGTTCAGTCCCTGGAACTTGTCTGCTAGAAGGAGAGAGTTGACTTCCATACGTTGTTCTCTTACATCTACAAGCATGCACATGTGTGTGTACATGCATATGCAAATGATTACATAAATGTAATGAAAATCTTTAAATGTGCAGCACAAGGAAACCTATATCTTGTTACTGTTCCCTCGCTGGGTGTGGTTCTAAGAAGAGATTCCTGACGTCAAAGATTTGTAAGCCACAGTAAAGGGGAATACATTCACCCCAAATAAGTCCCATGTCTGCTTTTGAATGTTGAATATCAACTACAAGTGACGTGAAGAAACAATTCAGAGACGTAAAGGAAGCTGAGGGTCATAAAACGTCCCCAGGCTGACTATGACAGGCTCTCAACACAGATTCCTGGAACTCCAGAGAAGTGTCATCACTGGGGTCATTTGCCACAGTTCCAGGCTTTCCTCAGTATCCACGGCAGGATCCCAGGGACCATCTCCCTAGTCAGACCCTGTGGATGCTCATGTTCCTGGTGTTAAATGGTATGGTGATTGTGCACAGCTTGAACAGACACTCATACACAGTTCAAAGTTTTCATCACATTTTAAAATGTATTTTGTATCTTTTTGTAGTGTGTGTGTGTGTGTGTGTGTGTGTGTGTGTGTAGGTGTGCATGCATAGTAGTATATTATGGAGTTCAGGGCACAAGTTTTGACAGTTGGTTCTCTCCTTCCAGCACATGGGCTGGGGGGAGGATCACTAGCACATGGGTTAGGGAGTGGGGTTTGGGTCATTGAACCTAGGTCAATGGTTTGGTGGCAGGTGCCTTTGCCCTCTGAGCCATCTCTCAAGCCTTTACCTACAGTTTCAATTAGGGCCCCTTAAGGTTTCTTTGCTCATGACTCCTTTGATTCAATAAACTTTTAGATGACCCTAGGTGTACAGGCACACAAAACAGGTATCTAATTTAAATATTTACTGATAAAATCATAAAGTCATTTATTTTAAAACAATTCTTTGGTATATGTATCATTTTGTGACTTATGAATAACTAAAGTAAACATGAATACTTGTTTCTTTTTACATAAGGAATTAAATCTTGACTGAACATTTGACAGTGCAGGATTCGGGGCACCTGTAATTTTTAGAATTGATCAATATTTGAATTTCATAATCATCTATGTTGTGAATGCCACTTTATAAAAATATGTGGCACAAAATGGCAAGACTGTATTTAGGGACATCTTGGAAATTGTTGAAGATTCTTTACTCTCCTCAAGCTTAATTTCTTTAATTATCATCTTCTATAAAACTCAGAGTGGCCATTGAAACAGCAATTTTAAAAATCAAATATGCCAGCATAGCACAGTTGAAAGATGTACTCCTTTGATAGTTACATGCTGAAGAATGATGGTAGGAATGAATTAAACCATTATGTTTCTGAAAGATCAAAACCGTTTGTACCCTAAAATAACATAATATACAATATGCAAGGACCTCAAACTCGAACCAAGGAGTTTCAGAGAGAGTTTGTTAGTGTCCTGTGTTGTGATGGCAATTCATGTGTTTGGAGTCTCAACACTGGTGAGTACTGGCACAAGCATTCTGGGTTAGTTGGGTGTGGTGACACATGACTATAATTCAAGCACTTGGGAGGGAGAGGCAGGAGGATCAGGGGTTAAAGATTACATTCCTCGGCTGTATATTGAGTCTGAGGCACAGTCTGAATTATGTGAGACCTAGCATTAAACAACAACAATACCTTTATTAAAAAAAAAAAGTCAAGGATACGATATGGCTCAGTGGGTAAGGTGCTTGCTGCTACTGTGATGATCTTCGTGTGATCCCTGGGACCATGGGGTCACTACTCACAGCTTAAGAAACTGGGGTTTAGATCACTGTGGACTACTTACAACATCTTATACAATGTAGATGTTGTAAAAGTACTTGGTACGCTGTATTGTCTGAGGAATAGTCGGGCGAAATCTTTGCATGTTCCATAGGACACATATATTTATTTTAATTAAGTGTGTTGGACTATGGCTAGAAGCCTAGATATTAAGTTCCTCCAAAAAGTTGAGGCCATGGTCTTAGGCCTGGAGAGCAAAGGAGCAAGAAGTATATACATTTTCTATTTTTCTAAGTCATTAAATAAATCTTTGTATTTCTGTTTAATTTACTTTATTAAAAAAAATTTTTTTAAGACAGGGTCTCACTGTGTAGCCCAGGACCATGGTGTCCAGCTTTACATGGGTGCTGGGGACTTGAACTCCGGTCCTCATGCTTGTGCAGCAAGCTCTTTGCTGACTGAGCCCTCGCTCCCCCCCCACCCCCCAGCTCTGTCTTCTTTTAAAAGCTAGCATGAAGAATGCCAAGCCTCCATAGATCCTGGAAGCATGCAGAGGCTGTTCATACAGAGGAGAAGATGTCATTTTATGGCAACCTATGAAAGTGAATGCAATTTGCTTTTAGATTCTAAAGTAGTTGGCAGTGTTGAAAGTTCAAGAGATTTAAATTCTTTTGGAGCATTTAAATTAAGCTGGAGGCATTAAGAGCCGCAACTGATTTTTCTCCCGGCATCATTTTTAGAGTCCGTTTCTACAGTCCTACTGCATTGCATTCAGGCTTTAAAATTACAGCTCAGCAATCTATTTTAAAAAGTAGAAGTTTGGCCGGAAGTAAATGGATGATTACACTTGACATATCGCTAGCTGATTTCACAACTGGTTCTCTCTGGCACTTTAAAAAAAAAATCTTGAACTCTGAACTCTAATCAAGGAAAACCAAATTTCCACGTGAGTATCTGGGTTGGCATTTACATCTTGGCAAATGATCTAAATGCTCTCTCTTTTTTTAATCAAGGAATTAAAACATAAAGTGCTTTTTAAGGAGATGAGTGGATGCCTTTTTATTTCAGTGGCTCTACCTTGTTTCTGCACACAGAATTGAGTAAGGACGATATTATGGTCTCTTGTTATATCTTTGCCCATTTCACCAAGTGCTGGCTGGTGGCAGCTGTGAGGAAAAGGGAAGCTGTAGTTGGGCACCAGACGGGACACTCCTGGGAGCTATGTTCTGCCACCTTCCATCTGCTTCAGTGTTAAACAGGCCAACAGGACCACCCAGCCACTGCAGATGGCCCAGTGGGTACAACCTAGAGAGGACTTTGTCCATCAAGAAGGGGCGGTTGGCCTGGGGAGATGGCTCGGTCAGTCAAGTGCTTTGCCGTGCAAACAAGAGCACCTGGGTTCAGTTTCCAGAACCTATGTAGAAAGCTGGGCAAGATGGTGCCACCCTATAATCTTGGCACTGGGGTGGTGGAGATAGGACCCTGGGGCTGGCTGGCCAGACCATCTGGCTGAACTGGTGAGCTTCAGGTTTAGGGAGAGACAATAACCTCTCTGGCTTCCACATGTATGTGCACTTGCATGCATACCTGTACATAACACACACACACACACACACACACACACACACACACACACACACACACACACACATCTACAATACAAATAAAATACAACAAAGAAAGACCCTCTTCCTTCCTGACTGCTCAGAGCTATGTAACAGGATATTGAGAAACAGAAGTCGTACTTGGAATAATGTCTCAGGACATTTTTAATTCAGTTGACTCTCTAACTTACCATAAACATGGTTGAGCACTTGATGGCATATCAGAGACGGACCTAAAAGTCCAGGGACTTGCTTGAGATCCTTCCCTTTGCACGCCAGGACATTCTGCTATTCTCACTGTTCAATTCACTATTATTTGTAGGAGTGCCGGGGCTGCCCAGTAGGCTTCTGATGACTGTGCGACGGATGACAGCCTGCGGCAATTTTCTATTTTTGAATTAAGTTACCATTTGACATACAAAATGTAAAATTTCCATAATCACGCCACCAGAGTGACAGCCTTGCACATTTCGCCATTTGCCCGTTTCCTCCTCTTTCTCTGTGGAATAATTGGCAGGCAGGCTGGAAGCTTCCTATGTGTTCTCCAGCCTGAGTTCTGGATGACAGGTATCCTGAAGCACAGGTACAGCTCGCCCATGGAGACATTTCATGCAGCCATGACGTTAAGCCTGCCTGCACTGTGGTCCTCCCTGCCCGCCCCCCCTGCTTCCCCCCAACCCCCCACTCCCCCCATCTCAGGAATGATGTGCCTTTAAGGTTTTCAGTGGTGAAGCTGGTAGGAAACAGTATTGTCCCTTCCAGAGCGAACACAAGTACATAAAGAATTGACTCCCCTGCTCCTTTGCTGGGCACATCAGAACAATCCAGTCACCCTGGGATTTGCTTCATTGAACCCTGAAAAACATGCAGGTGAAGAGAGACCAACATCCCAGGGCCCGCAGCCTGCTTTCCAATACCGGCTCCCCAGTCATTTTCAGTTGAGACCCTAGGTACATATTTAATCCCGGTTCCTGTTTAATCCTCAATAGGCCGATGGAAGAAAGGAGGATATGGGCTGTGGAGACAGTACAGTCAGTAAAGTGCCTACCTAATTCAGACCCCAGCACCCACAGAAAAGGTAGGCATCATGGTGTGGGTTTATAACCCTAAGGAAGAGATGAGTTCAGAAAGATGAATCCCCAGGGCTCACTGTCCAGGCAGTCTGGCCAGTTGGTTAGCTCTGGGTTCAGTGCTGCCAAAATATAAGGTAGTGAATAATAGAGAAAAATACCTAATGTCAACCCCTGGTCCCTGAATGTTTAAATGCACACACTCATATTCTAATACATACACATACACACACACACACACACACACACACACACACACACACACACACACA
>OU015749.1:13951918-13969113 GCA_907169655.1 Acomys percivali
CACACACACACACACACACACACACACACACACACACACACACACACCCCAGAATCAACAAAGGGAATAAAGAAACAACAGCAGTATTAGAAATTAAGATTTACATGGTAAGATCTAACATAGTGCCACAAGGGGCAGAGAAGTAGTCCAGTTGGTGAACTGCTTGCCACACTAGCACGTGGAGTTGAGATAGATACCTGATAGCCATATAAAAAGCTGGCAGTGGTGGTATGCATGCTTGTAAGCCCAGTGTTGGAGAGGCAGAGACAGGAGGATCCCTGGGGCTCACTGCCAGCCAGACTAGCCTAGTCAGTGAGACCTGAGTCCCTGTGAAAATCCCTGACTTACAAAACAAAGAGGATGGCTCCTAAGGAAGGGCACTTGACTTCTGCACCCCTCCTATGCATGCACGTGCATCTACACACACACACACACACACACACACACACACACACACACACACGACCATGCATACTCGTAATACAGAATACCAGAAGCATCTCCTTGTGGTTAATTAAAATTTCATACTATGGAAAAATGTAGGCATTTTATGACAAAAAACAAAAATGACAGCATTAATGGAGATGAGAAATGTGTATTAAAACCTCCTAAGTGTCTCAAAAAGGATAGATTCAGGACACATAAGGCCTTATCTTATGTCCAAATCTCATGAGTGCTAGAACAAGGGGCAGAGTGTAGCGGCTGCAGACCATGAGCTTCCATGTGTGCCAGCAGTAGGGCAAGAATGCCTCTTTCCAGCATGCAGAGAAAGTCTGAATTCTTTCCTTGACAAACTAGAGCCACATGTTCCTTACTGAAGTTCTAGGCAGCTCTGAATGTGATTTCGATAACCACCTGACAATGTTTCTCTGCTCATTAGACATGTTGGTTGCTCCTTCATATTTGTTGGCCAACAGGTAGAGGAACACAAACTTTGCATAACATTGCCACTGACATCTGTGTTGATAAAGATAGCTGCTCCTTCAGAGTGTATGCTCTTTATTTCTCATTTATTGCAAGAAAAACAGTCCGTCTCTTTCCAGCCCATCTCTTCTAGGTTTCTCCCTCTTCTGTCTCTCTGCTCCTACCATGGCTTTGGCAGAAGAACCATTTCTTAGGTTTGCCTTTTGTCCAAGCAAGCAAGCAAGCAAGCAAGCAAGCAAGCAAGCAAGCAAGCAAGCAAGCAAGCAGCACCCTGAGTTGTGTCAAACAACACGTAAGGTCTTTTACTGAACATAATCAGTAAGTGAATATAGTTTCTGCCAAGAAGGTGCTGGCCTGGAAGCAACACTCAGCCCATTGCATGTGATCTAGGAAAACTTGGGGGGGAGGGGGGAGACAGCCTATAAGCTTAGACTTCCCATGGCAGTCTTCCGTTCTAGAAAGGAAAAGTAATTATTCCTTTAGGTTACCAAGTGGTGGTGGGGAGACAGATGGCCCAGCACCATTGTCTGGGGTGCAGTTCTGCCACCCAGTTGGGGTCCTGGTCTATTTGTTATTCACTTCTCACTTGGAATGGATTAAGAATGGCTATTTGCTCTTGGCTGAACATTTGCATCTTCTCCAAATCCATGAGTTGGAATTCTAACTCCCAGAGCAATGTACTAGGAGGAAGATGGTGTTAGGCCCTTGGGAGTTGGGTGGTGAGCGGGGACCACTGGTGAGATCAGTGTCCTCATAAAAGACACTGTAGAGAAAGCCGTCATCCATTCTTCGTGTGAGGACACAGTAAGGAGCTGACCACCCAGGAACCAGCAAACGGCACCTTCGTAAAGGACTCCCACCCTCCATCCAGAGCCATGAACAACAACTTCAGCTGCCTATCAGCTTCCTATGCCACTCTTTCCGCTACAAGTAGCACTCATGGACTAAGGCACTTGTCAGTGTGAATAAGAACACGAGCCAAGGATGCCTGGCTTATTCTATGCCCCAAAGACCGAAGATTCTGTGACTGTGTTGATAAAAGGACCTTTTTCATTTTCTCTTGCTTTCAGGAGCATAGTCATTCAAACCAAGCCTTTTTTTTTTTTTTAAATCCTTGGAATTGTTTTGACATCTCCTTGTGCTGTATCTGGTCCTCTGAACACATGCCGTGGAGGTCTTTGCTGGGAACAGTTAGATAGGAGCCAACGGTGCTTTTCAGGGAGGGGCTGGTCAAAGGAACATTGGTCCCCAATGAAACCTAGAGACTCATGGTGGCAAATGGTAGGTGCAAAACATTGTTTGGGAGTGACATTTCTGCCATTCTGCAGGGTGACCCCTCGGGAAAGAATAAAGCACTTGAAGCCATAGAGGCTGCGCATCAGTGGAGATGAGGAAGAGTGACACAAATGTGGGGAAACTAGGCAGCTCCCACCATAAGTACACCACTCAAGGAGCCTGCAACGACGGCCTGGGGAGCAGGCACTGAGCAAACAGAAAGGGAAGAAGACAGAAAATGAATAGATAAATGAGTGCGAAGGGAGCCTAGGCTTGTACAGAGACAGCTAAGAGTTTCTGATGCTGACAGGATCAAAACTACAGTTCCTCTCATCAGCCCAATGCCTTACCTTTGAAAATTCTATTTAAGGCGTCATTTTATTATTTATTATTTTTATAGTTCTTAGGATGAAACTCAGGTCCTGACAAATGCTTGGCAAGTGCACTACTGCTGACCTCTATCTATAGCCCTGAGCTGCTCCTTGGTGTGTGTGCATGTACCCACACACACGCATGCACTTGTATGTGTGGGTGTATTGATACACATGTGTGCATACATGAGGAGGCCTGAGGACAACTTGAGGTGTTGGTCATCAGTTTCAGCCTTTTGTTAGAGATAGGGTTTCTGATTGGCCAGAAGCTTCACCAAGTAAGCTTGGCTAACTACTAGTCAGTCGGCTTCCAGGAATCTGACTGTCTCTGCCTCTCATTACACGATTGTGCAATATGCACCACTATGGTTTTTGGTTTTTTGTTTGTTTGTTTGTTTGTTTTTCGAGACAGGGTTTCTCTGTGTAGCCTTGGCTGTCCTGGACTCACTTTGTAGACCAGGTTGGCCTCGAACCCACAGAGATCCACTAGCCTCTGCCTCCCCAAGTGCTGAGACTACAGGCGTGCATCACCGTGCTTAGCTCACCGGGCTGGTTTTTATGTGGGTTCTGAAGATCAAACTCGGGTCCTCATGTCATCATGCAAGCACTGCACTAACTGAGTTCTCTCCTAAGCCCCGTGTTACTCCTTTGAATGTGGTAACAGGTAAAGGGCTATCTTGTAGGCTCCGATTCACCCCCAGTTGAGTGGTACAGCATAAGGCCCGTCTACGCCCACACTGCATCCAGTGAAGTACTGGGTGACATCCATTATCTCCTGCCAGTGAGAACCTCAAGGCCCTCTGAGCATCAGGGCTCATAAATTATGATTTATAGTGGAGATTAATAAAATTGAAATTTATAAAAGGACTTAAAATTAAAATTTAAAAAGCTCTTCAATGTGTAAATCCATTTCCAGCTAAAGGATGGGAGAGCAGTTAGCACCACGTGGTTTGAGAAACATCCATCAGGAGGCAAATGACTCCATTGTAAGTGTCATAACATGGTGAGACTGAGCCACTAATCTCTCCATTGTATTCCTTACTGTTTCCCATTTAAGCATAATCTTGTATTTTACCCTGCCCCCACCCCGTGCCTAGCTCATCAGTGAAAGGTGGAACACTTCTGTGATCGTGAAATGATTTATGTTCCTTTGTATTTATGTACATTCACACACCTTCTGTTCATCCTCCTGGTCAAACCAGAAAATCAAACAAACTCCAAAAAAAAAAGGGACTTTCAGGAGATTCTGCACTATGTACTTGCCCCTAAAACCACCCACTAAAGACATTCTCCTATTTTTTTAAAGACATTTAGTGAATGCTGCGGAATTATGCCGTTATTAGGCCTCCGCAATGTGAGAGGTGTTCAGAAATCACTCTTGTGGCTTTAATTAGTTACTTTTTGTTTTGTCCTTACAGAGCATGGGTAGGTCAGCTAGCTTAGATGCTTGCAACACAAGTCATATTAGCATAGATATGCCCAGCACAGACCACATTAGCATAGATATGCCCTGCACAGGTCACATTAACAAAAATACACCCAGCATATGTTGAGTCCTGGTGAAGATTTAAATTGGCTTTCGAGGGGTTAAGAGGGGTTCTCAGCTAGCTGTATAAGTTTGTCTCTTCTCAGTGCCTAGGGAACATGTGGCCGCATCTGGAGATATGTTTGGTTGCTGTCAACTGGAGGGAACATCTGGCATCTCGAAGGCAGAGGCTAGGGAGGCTGCTACACATCTTATAGTACACAGGACAACTTTTCTTTCTCCCAGGAGAGAACTAGGTGGCCTCAAGTGTCATCAGGACTGAAACTGAGAAACTCCAGGTTGCAGGGAAGTGGTGGCTACATGGGAAAGCAAGCCCCGTGAAACAGCTGTAGGGAATTCGACCCTGCTACAAATCGTGCGGTTCAAATCGTTCAGAGTCTCATGGGATTAATCAATGTAGGGTGAGATTAAGGAGAGGAACCGGTCTGGAGACCATTTGAGGTTTGGAACACTGTTCACCACATGATTTTAGTTATATTTTGGATCTCTGTCTTATTTTATCCTGAGATTACCAACCCGTTTAGCCTCCCTGTTTCCGAAGGTAACAGCTGGGATGCATTATTTGAAAATTCTAGTTCTTCAGGAAACATTTGCACTTGGCCAGCCTAACTATCAACCTTTGACATGCATCCCTGGCATAGTGAGTGGGCTTTATTTGTAATATAAACTTCTGGCTGGTTACTTCCTGGCTAAGGCTTTAGAAACCGCCACATTTTTTGAGGGTTGTACTTTCCCAATGTTAATGTGAAAGTTTGAAATGTTTTATTCTCCTGCCACCCCCGCCCAGCTGACCCAGAAAAAAAAAAGTCCGCATGTCAAGGGTCATGGGTATGAAAGTATTCTTAACAGCAAACATGACTAAATATAGTATGGAACAAAATCCTGGAATTACGCTGTGGAGCCAACAACAACAAGAGCCATCAATGTCTCTATCCTGTGACCCTCCTCTCTGACAACTTTGAAAAGTGTCACAAGGAAAGTCACTATACAACCTACGTTAATCTGATTTCTGGCAGCCAAAGGGTTTTCCCAGATCATCGCTTCAGTTAAAAAAACAAGGCTCTATGCCCCGCCAGCTAGGGTCTTTGTAACTGGTGAAGGGTCCACACACCTGGAAGGTTTGGTAAGGGATTCCTTTCCAATCATCTGGCCAAGCAAATGGCGCAGCTCTTTGATGAAAATAAGCATGAGGACATGACTTAATCCTGTTCTGTCCACTCATAGCCATTTGGGCTTATGAGTGAGGGGGTGAGGATGGCCAGAGCAGTCCATGTGGTTTGGGAGGAAGTGAAGTTCATTTTGTGTCCTTCTTCCCTGGGGGACTCAGAGTAGTGTCAACTGAGGCCACGGTCATGGGTTGACATTTCTCAGAGGTGGGCAGCCAGACTGCCCTCCTCCTCTCCTCTCCCCTCCCCTCCCCTCTTCTCCTCTCCTCTCCTTCTTTCTCTTCTCTTTCCTTCTCTACCTCCCTTCTCCCCTCCCCACCTTTGTCTTTTTTTCATTTTTTCTTTTTTGATTAAATTGTGTGGGGTGGGTGAATGGACATATGTGGATGGACATTTTCTGGAGAGGTCAGAAAATGGTGTGGTATCCCTACAGCTGGATTCCCTACAGCTGGAATTATCAGTAGTCAAGAGCTGCCTGAAATGCGTGCTGGGACTCCAACTCTGTCTCTATAAGAGCAGAAAGCACACTTAGACACTGAGCCACCTTTCCAGAGCTCTCTCCCTTCTGTTTAAGAATATGTCCTGTGCTATAGTGGGGATGGGCAAGAATGTGGGTTCTTCCCTCATTTATATGGGAGGTGTTGATTTCATATTCAAAACACAGGAACCCTTGAATTTAATTTGATACCATGTGTGTCATGATTCTTATTGTATTTGTAGAAATGCATAACTTTGTGTTAACTTAGATTTCTGCATCATGTCCATTTGTTGGCCTGGAAATAGTTCTCTTTGTTGACATACAGGGTGTGAGTCTAGAACAGGAACAGCTTCATCTTTGATCCTTCATGATGGTGGGTAGATGCTGGGAAGGGGAGGGACCTGGTTGCTTCTTGAAGAACAACCGTGTCATGCATGACAGGCCTAACTCATTGGGATATTTTAAGCCTGCTCTTTGTGATGGATAGTCTTCACTGTCAACTTGATTGGATGGAGAGACATGAGATACAGTGCCAAAGCATCCTTGGCAATTCCAGAGACTATTAAAGGAAGAGGAGGACATTGTCCCTGGAAGTGGGTGGGACCACTTCAGAGGCTAGGGTCCAAGATAAAACTGAACAGGAAGAAAGAACAATCAAGTAGCACGCTTTCTCACTCTCCCCATTTCCCAGTTACCGTGAAGTAAGTAGTTCTGCTCTCACAGCCTCTGCCATGATGCTCTACATCACCTGTTCCAGAAAGTGATGAAGCCAGCCAACCACACGCTGAGCCATGAGCACGCGGAAATCTTTTCTTTCTTGAGATTGTTTCTCACAGACAGTTGTAACAGCACAAAGATTCTGACTAAGACACTGCACTTCTGCCCCTGCCTTCTGGAAACTTGTAAGATAGAGTTTATTACCCCAAACTTTCAGGGAGCTGTGGGCCAAGGTGGTTCAGCAGAGCAGTGAGGGTACGGCTGCGGTCAGTCACCTACTCTGATGATAAAGTAAAGAAGCAGGATGGGAGGGTTCAAAGGATCAGGAGAAGGAAGGAAAGGAAGATAAGGAAATGGAAACAAAGGGCAGGAGAAGAATCAGATAGAAGTTGCTAAACAGGCTAATGGGGGCGGAGTAGGGTAGTGGGTAGGGTGGGTGGGGGGGTTTCTGCTGCTGAGAAACCCAAGCACCTAGAATCTTGATTAGATTCGTGTTTCTTAGGAGGAAGGTGGCCAGAGCCTCCCTAGAATCTATGGGGAGGTGTGAGGACACCTCTTTTGCTGTGCAGTCAGATCAGTTGTCCTTTGACCTGAAACAGCCCTGTCTCTAGAACACATCCATTTTAATGGCACACATGGCACACACAAGACCGTGGCTGCTGCATCGCCTGGGGTTTTCCAGAATTGAATTCCTGCTGCCTTCCTTAGGTGGCCTCTACAGGCATCACTGGCAGTTCAAGACCTATCAATGGGCCCGAGACAGAAGAGAACAGAGGGTCATGGGAAGGTAGGAGAGGAGACCCGTGGACTGTTTGTCTGTGTGCTTCTGGGGAGCCTGCAGCTGCATAGCCAGGTGCCCAGATCCCAGCAAGCACCTAGATTGCTGCTCCAGGCCGGAAGTTTTCATGGTGGCCTCTTGGTTACAGAGATGCCTGTCCTGTTGTTGTTGGCCACTCACTCACAGGACTGCTCTGCGACAGGGTAAATGAGTCAGAACATTTCTGATTCAGCTGCAAATGAAACTGGGGAAGGCTCATTAGAGGTAATAACGAGCTGTCCCTCTCCATGCCTAAAATGTCTCTGCTTCTCTAGAAAGGCTTTGCCACCATGGAGGCCCCTGTGTTTTTCATGGGGAACAGGAAGTAGAGCCACTGAAGACACACATGAGGAGCAAAGAAGCCTTCTCTTGAGAGTCCATCTTGAAGGTGTCCACCACAGACTACCAACTACAGCTTCTCAGGTGGTTGGTGGGGGCAGGGGTTGGCGTGGCTCAGTGGCCTGTCTGGATTAGAACAGTGACTGCACATGTGTTCTTTGATCAGGATGTCCAGGAGAGGCATAAACTCTAAATTAGTCACTTAACACTGCTTTCAAAATAAGATTTTAAATTTCATGCAAACTTACAAAGTCTTCCTGGACGGCAAAGGTTTACCAAAGAAGACATGGGGTGCGGGGGTGGAGGTGGGGTGGGGAGGGGAGACAGCTCAGTGAATAAAAACATCTACTGCACATGCATAAGGACCTACGTCTGAATCTCCAGCACTTTTCCCAAATGCTGGGCGTGGTTCCAAACCCCCACCCCCGTATCCCCAGAGCTAAGGTGAAGTGGAGACAGGGGTCTCACCAGCGTGTGTTGGTCACCAGCCTTAGCAGAACCCAGGCAATGGAGGAGACACTTGACAGCCTCCTCTGTACACAGGCGCATCCCCAAAAACTTTAAAAAGACATATTTTCTGTTTTACCTTTTTAAAAAGAGAAACAAGATGTGTGGTGGCTTATATAATAAAATCTCTGATTCTGTAAGGATGCACAGATTGAATATATACATGTATAGTCATATATATATACACATATATATATATACATATGTATAATACATTTTAAACTCCTGTTGAGTCATTCTAAAAGCATGACTTGTGTGTATTATCTTTGTGCTCTCTCATACAGCAAAGGTGTGGGGCAATGACACAAAATCCAGATATAAGTTTTGGTGAAGCTGGGTGCAGTGGCGCATGCCTTTAATCCCAGCACTTGGGAGACAGAGGCAGGTGGATCTCAGTGAGTTCGAGGCCACCCTGGTCTACAGGGAGAGTCCAGGACAACCAGAACTATTACACAGTGAAACCCTATTTCAGAAAAGCATTAAAAAAAAAAAGTTTTGCTGAAAAATAAACCCAAATCAAATATGCTCTGTTTGTAAGTTTAAAGCAGATAATTTTCATTAGAAATTTCCATTTCGTCACCAAATGCTGGTGATGCAGTTGGTATGGCTCTTGTCCTGGAGAGGTTGGCCCATGTGGAGCTGAGCCATGCTTACATTTCATCACTAGGACAGGATTAACACGGATTTGATTCCAGCATCTAGTCGGTTCCATTGGCCCCCTGGCTCCTACCAGCAAGGGTACCGGAGGTGCATCAAGAAGACAGACTGATGCTACGGAGGCATCAGGCCAGTCAGACTAAACGTCAACCCTAGTATCAACGGCATAATGGGCAGCAGGAGAGAAGAGAGGAATTCCTTTGATGGGGAGGCTGAAAACAGTCAAGCTCATATCTTGAATATTTTCTCCCCAGTAAAATTTTCATTTGGCACCTGATGGCTGAGGCTGAGATCAGGTCTCCTGATAAACATGAGTCCAGCTGCTTGGTTTGGTCCCGCAGTTTTTCCTCAAAAGCTACAGTGAAATTTTAATGCATCCCTTTCTTCCTGTTCTCTCTCACAGCCCTGGGAAAGGAGCTTCAGACCAGAACGCTATCAAACTCTTTATGAAACTTGTGGGGCTAATTACTCCTGCTGTAAGCCTTGGGATGTTTTTGCCCTTGCTTTTTTTTTTTTTTTTCCATTTTAATGCAACACAGTTCAAGTCTCATAAACGCTTAAATATGTAGTCATAAAGTTTAAGGTGTCTCCTGGGCACCACTGTCTCCAAATCTGCCAGGCGGGTTCTGCAGAGGCTCACATGTGAACCGGTTCCTGCTTGAGAACAGTCTGTTCTATGAGCTGGGTGGGGAGACTTCACATGTTTTCGGAGACGGCGCAGTTAACACAGTTCATTTCATTATGTAGCCAGGGTCACTGGAGGAAATCTAGCTACCTCTTCCCCAAGGAGGAAGAGGAAGAGGAGGAGAGGGGAGAGGGAGTGGGGGAGTGGGAGGTAGGGGGGGAGAGAGGGAGAGAGGGAGAGAGAGAAAATAGATCGTGCATTTGGTTGGTGCTTTCTGCTTATCCAGCCAAGCCAGCAACTGATCCTTCATTTCCTTATTCATTGTTCCAGACTTCCAGGAAGAAGCCAGCACTGGCAAGGGTTGGGAGCCATCGCTTCATCTTCATCTGGCTGAAAACAGGACCATAAAACAGCCTGGGCACTACATACAGGTCTCTTAGCATTTGTCTTTGAATGGGATGCAACACTAAATGATGAAGTAGATGAGGAATAACTTTGGAACCCTTTAACTATGAGCTGGGATAAAAAAAAGAAAGAACAACAACAAAAAAAGTGACCCTGTTTGCTTCTGAGTTGGCCGTGACTCAGTATGTTGGGAGACAACCAGCAAATTCAGAAGCCCAGTAAATGTGTCAGACACCCAGGAGCTGGAAGCGTACACTCAGTGGGAGTTCCTAGGCCTTAAGTACCAGGATCCTTGATGGTGAGAGGAAAGCTGAGCTGCAACCAATAGGCTGAGATGTGTTATTTTCCCAGATTTTTTTTTTTCAAGACAGGGTTTCTCTGTGTAGCCCTGGCTGTCTTGGACTCTCTTTGTGGATCAGGCTGGCCTTGAACTCACAAAGATCCACCTGCCTCTGCCTCCTGAGTGCTGAAATTAAAGGTGTGCGTCACCATGTCTGCTTCAGAGTCCTTATCTATACCTCCACCTGCTTGTTAGCAAGTCAAGGAGTGCTGGAGAGCCCTGGGAGTGAGGAGAGTATTTTCAAACCCTAACGCATTCCAGGTTCTCCTGTGTAACTGACACAGGTTTATTTACCTGGTTTGTTTCCCCAAGTCATGTGATATAACTTTTATTCACCAGACAAGTTTCATTCCTCTAAGGTCGGTTACCATACAAGTTCTGGTGACTCCTAGAAGACATTACAGTGGTATTTTGCCATGGGCACACAACCCAGTTGTGATTTGCTTGTGTCTTTTCTTTCACCTATCTTTTCTCTAACTTCTGTTCCCTTACTAGCCTTCTTACCTAATAGTAAACTATTTAATTAGTTAGAAATCACCATGGATCCCTTTATTTGTCACATGAGAAGAACCGGACAGAGAGACAGTCTCAATGGGGTGAGATAGCCAGTCAACCAAGTTAGCCAGATAGCCATTCATTCATTCACTCACTCACCCATTCACTCACTCACTCACTCACTCACTCACTCACTCACTCACTCACTCACTCATCCACCTAGTCCGCCTATCTCTCGTTACTAAGTGTAGCCTTGTACTGTGTTAGAAGTGAAACCGTCAACAGTGGAAACGTGGCCCCTCCTTCATGGACCCCATGGCACTGAGAGGAAGAAGGCTGACACCAGGCAAATGATTCCAAACACAATGAGTGCCCACAAGAAGAAGCTTGTAAGGTTTCAGAAATGCCTACAAGCCTCCGGACCACAGAGGAGATCACTCTGAGCTGGGTATGGCTTCATTGGCACTCTTTAAATTAGGGTAAGTCCCTAAGTTTGGATAGAAAAATCCCCAGCATTGGAAAAGAAGGATTGCATTAGCCCTGAGCATGCCAGGTTTAGCAACTTCATGGCAAAAAGCAGAGATGAGAGTGTGCCAAGGGCCCGGAGAATGGTAAGCAGAGGAAGGAAGGAAGAGTAAGAAAGAGGAGAGGAGCTTTGTGCCAGGAGAAAGCAATGACGCTGGAAGTAATAGCACTGGCCTTGTTCTCATCTGTACACCTGCTCTTCTGCACTGTCCTTGTCCCTAGCTAAATGAAGGACACAGAGGTCTCCTAATGAGCCACATGTCACATGTGGATTCTGGAGTCTACTTGCTAGGAACCACTATACCAGGGCGAGCTGGGAAGGTCTGAGCAGATTAACATCTGCAGTTTATGTTAAGCCTAGGGGATGCTGGAAAAGCTGGATTTAGCTTTCATTGACCTCCCCCAACACACAGTGAGAGAGCATTAAAAAACCATAGAAGATGCTGTATTTTCCATTTGCACACAGACACAAGCTACAGAGCAGTAACAGCAGCCAGTGCTGTTGAATCCCACACTGCTGGTCTTAGCACGTCTGGATCCAGAACCAGGACCAGAGTTCCTTCTACTGTCTTGTGGGTCCCTGTGAGGGTTTTGACAGCATCTCTTTGGATATTCATTGTCTATGTAAACAAGGATCAACTTGAGAAGTTATATTTGCCTTTGCCAATGTTCAGGTCGGTCTGTGTCTGTCCCTCTCGCACAATGGCAGAACTTCAGAGTGACTTCTAGGATTTTCTTGCTATTGTGCAACCAGGCATGGTTCCCACAGCATGACCTTGTAATATGACTTCTTATTATATTCAACTTATGCTGTTGAAATACCACTGTCAGACAGGTGAGATGGCGCTGAGGGTGGAAAGATTTGCTGCCAATCACGAGGACTTGAGTTTAACCCCTGGGACCCAAACAGTGGAAGGAGAGAACCAACTCCTACAAGTTGTCCTCTGACCGCCGCCCAGGTGCTGTGGCATGCATATGCATGTACACATGCATGTTTGCATTCATACATAGGCATATACATAATAAGTGAATTCATACAAATTTTAAAAATATTACTTCTAAATCTATCTTCCCACTTAGTTGGCCATATGCTTCTATTAAGAAAGGCTTTTCTCAAACACAAAACAAAACAACTGAAAGAAAATAAAAGAAAGTTTTAGGTGGTGGCAGCAGTGTATGGCTTTAATGCCAGCACTACGAAGGCACAGGCAGGTGGATCTCTGTGAGTTCAAGGCCAGCCTGGTTCACAGAGCAAGTTCCAGGACAGCCAGGGCCACACAGAGAAACCCTGTTTTTAAAAAGAAAGAAAGAAAGAAAGAAAGAAAGAAAGAAAGAAAGAAAGAAAAGCAAAGAAAGTCTTTTCTGTTCAGGCATTGGTCCTAACATGGGTCATCAGGAATCACTAGAGTTTTCTATATCTCAGAGGACAAATGACATGTTCAACAAGGCAAAAGTTCGAAGATGGGAACAAGAGGATGAAGGTAGGAGAAGTTGGGAGTGGAGGTCAGGTAGCTCAAAATTCTGAGATAGGCAAAAGAATGGGGAGAGTGTAGACGGCGGAGCCACAGGGATGCTGCCAGCCAGGTTGATGAGGGGGAGGAAAGAGAGCTAGGAGGCAAACAATCTATCCGATCATTGAAATGTCAGTGTGACATTTGCAATAGATGTTCAAACTCCCCTGAAGTGTGGCCATTTGTTGGCTCTTAGAATGGAAATGTGCTCATGCTCAGCACCTGTTGAATATTTTATCAAACAAATACAATTCAAAACATGCCACAGGATGGTGCTGGATGCTGATATAATCATTTTTCAAGTCTCCTTTGCTTTTCATATTGATGAACTCAATAAAGCCATGACTGCTGTGGATGCCCTGAACAACAAGGTTGTTGACCTTCTGAGAGGAGTTGGGGAAGTGAGATTTGAGAAAGTATTGGTATGTTCTTGTGATAAAACGAGACAGAGAAAATGGGAAATTTTTCTGCTTGCATTTGGTAAAACCCGACTTTTTAAGTGTAGCGCACTACACAGAAATTTAGTTCACATAGGAATTAGTCCATGATATCAAGCTGAGCTTCCGCTGTGTTCCCATCCCCCTCTCACCAACCTTGCAAGTTGGGAAACACAATACAAGTCTTAGGAGCTCGTGTCTAGAGCCAGACTTAATCAAAAGAAACTCTGGGAATACTTCACTCTTGCTGCTCTGTATAATTTAAGACAAGAACTAATATTGTTGAGGTTCCTCAAAGCTTTGAATTTACTTAAGTAAGTCTGTCAGGCTTAGTAGCTTACAAAACAACTCAACATCAAACTCATCACATGTTTGCAAATCACTGTTACGTGATAAGAATCTCCCTATGGCTTGGATCTGGTGAGGACCCTCAAGACCTATGTGATAAAGACATGGTACTCAGGGTGGTGATGTTGGGAGATGGTAGAAACATTGAAAGGCAGAGAACCTCATGGAAATCTTTAAGTCATGGGGGAGGGGATGCCTTTGAATGGTACTGTGGTGCCCCAGTTAGTCCTTTTGCTCTTTTGCTTCCTAGTCATGTAGCATTATCAGAAGCTCTTCCCATGATGCTCTGCTTTGCTGCCAGCCTGAAGCTATAGGACTGATTAACCATTATGGACCAATACCAAACTATGAATCCAAAGAAACCCTTTTGCTCTGTAAGTTGACTCTCTCCAGCACTTGTTATAGTACCATGGCGATGACTCACATAGATGTTAAGGCTCAGTGTGTGTAGGTGGCATCCCATGTGATCTAGGATGTAGAAACTATCAGGCTGATGCTGCAGCCCAGGCTTTCCTGCTCTAGACTGAATGCTAAACTGCAGGGGCCTCTCAGCATCTTGTCTTAGAGATGATGGGTATGCGAAGCAGCCTCTCACATCTGTGAATTTCCCTCTTCGGAATGCATGAAGTAAGATGCTAGTCATGCGGACGTTATCAAGAGTCAACACTTCTTGTGACAGATCACAGCAGCCCAGGAAAGATTTCTTTAATTAGTGGCATCACCAGCTTCACAACCTAGAGACTATTTCCCCAAGAAAGTCTTCAAGTGAATTCAGCCTGACCATGGCTGGTGTTAGGGATTCTCCTCCAGCCAGAGCTGGGCTTTGGAGAAGACAAACATGCACACACCCTAAAATCCTGTCCCAAATGACTGGCTTCAGAAGATGTTGAACTCCCCGACTGGTGTGTTGGCAGGGAAATATGGGACTCTTGCCTTAGCTATGGTGACCAAATGTTACTGATCATTCTTTGTGTTGCTATTTCTGGCATTGACTTGAAGGCTGGTTTTAACTTGGGAAAGTTTCAGTCCCCACACACATAGTTTCTGCTTGATTCTGTGCCTTTCACTGAAATGGAACACATTCAATGTGGTGTTGATTTAGCACTTCACAGGCTAGAAAACAGGGTGGACCCATCTTATTCTCAAGGAGGAAGATGTGATAGGAATGATGTCATCCTAGGTGGAAGGTGTCAGGTGATGGGGGCAGGGGTGCCCACCCTCTCCTGGAGGTTCTGCCTTTTGGACCTTTCCCCTTCTCCTTTGCTCACACACTCCAGTCTGGTCTCCTCCCTCTCTCCTCGCAGGAGGCCTCATTGACTTCTGCCTCAGGGTTTCTGGACTTGCTCTCTTGCTCCTTTTTCTTTGTTCATTTTTAATTAATTAATCAACTTTATTCTTTTCTTTTTGTACACTGCCTTGTGCTTCCCCCCCCCCCCTTTAGAACTTTGCCTGGGGACTGCGGAAGCTGAGTGGTCAGTAAAGTGGCAAGCTTGAGGATCTGAATCTGGTCCTGGTCCTGGAATCTGTGTTTAGAAGAGGTGGGCATGGCGGCACAGGTTTCTAATCCCACTCTTGAGGACACAGAGACAGGTAGATCCCTGGGAGTCGTTGCCAAGTTAGACTAGAGTACTTTAGGATTTCCATACTAGTAGCAAACCATTCTCCCCGCTGCCTCCCCAAAAAGTATAGATGGTACCTGAGGAACAACACTCAAAGTTGTCCCCTGGCTGCTGCACGCATGTGCAAACACATATATGCATACCCTACATGGAACTTGTCTTGTTATCTTTCAGCATTTGGGTTTCAGCAATGGTGTCACTGTGTCAGAAAGTCCCTTCCTGACAGCTTCACCTTGTGGATTTCTTTACTTAGCATCCTGCTTTCCAAACAAAATGTAAGTCTCTTTTGTATTTGTCAGTCATGGACAAACTAGAGCAAGATTATAGCGGAATTCAAACACAGAGATTCTAAGAGAGTGCAGAGGCGAGAATAAGATGAGAACTGACCTTTGGATTTATCTTTAGGTGGAGTGGAGAGCCAGAGGGACCAATACTGGCATTCAAAGGACTCAGAGGAGGAGGAGGAGGAGGAGGAGGAGGAGGAGGAGGAGGAGGAAGGGTACAATGACACAGGAGGTGGGGTGCCAAGGGAGCTGAGAACCTCCATTCAGGGAGACGATCAAGCCCAGACACATAGAGGTAGTTGAATCACCATGGGTGTGCTAACCATAGGGTTCTTGGTGTACTCGGAGGGAAATAGGGCAGAAACCAAGAGTATGGGGCCCTGAGGAGTGGGCGGTGAGCACGGGGCCCTGAGAAGAAAACTGTGCAAATGTTTAATAGGAGGGGAAGGAGTGTGCATATTACACTTTTGCATGCGTCAAAACACTTGGCACAACCAACTTATGAGAATAATACTTTTGCTTAGCTCACAGTTTCATGTTTGGGGTGGGGTGTGGCAGCTAGGGTCCTCTGTCCGTGGTTGCTGGAACTGTTACATCTCATCGGATCAGAAGGCTGAGAAGTGAGCAATCTGTTCTCCCCTCCCCCAGTAGCGCACTTCTTCCAGCTAGGCTCCACCTCCTAAAGGCTCCATAACCTCCCAGGATAGCACTCCCATCTGGGGCTAACAGGACTGGTGAGGGACATTTCACATGTGAACCTGAACACAGTAGCAAGTTAAGAGGATGCCTGGTTTGGGACCCGTGGGAAGATGTACGTACAAATGAAGACTCAGAGGAAAGCCACAGAGGGGGCTTTGCAGATGAAAGGAGAGCATAGTAGACAGGAAAGCTACTGAAGCAGGAGGAGCCTGGGGCCTGGGACATACAAGTAAAGGCGTTCATCCAGCCTTCCAGCCGTGTTTGTATGGGCCGAGCATCCTGATCAATGAGGAAAATGTTAAGAGCGAGTAGGATTTATGAGCTAAGAGTTTATGGAGGAAGGGCAGCTGGGACCATCAGCTTTCTTTGCCTCCCTAAGTTGTAAAGTTTTCAGAATATTAATATAGTTATCTTAAAGGGCCAGCTCAGTTGTAGAGTGCTTATTTAGCATGCATAAAGCTCTGAGATTCATATAATAAAAAGTGAACAAATGAATGGGTAAATGAATAAAGAAGTGAGACAAACAAATAAATACAGGAATAATTTTTCTTAAAGAGAGAAATGTGTCTTAAATTAGGAAGTAGCTTGTTCTAGAACTATATAAATCTGGTAATAGTTTAACATCTCCAAGATGAGGCAAGTGTGATTTTTTTTTCCCTCCCAATGTGTATCCCTTTTAAAGTTTTTGTTTATTTTAAAAGTTTGCAAGTCTTATAGTCAAACATAAATAAATAAAAGGGAAACACAGACATACAGACACACACACACACACATGCGTGCGCGTGCCCTTAGTCTCTCCATAAACAATGAGATCAGAAGTGGACATGGTAGTGCCTTGGACCAGGATGTCAGGCTGACAATGCAAAGGCCAGAAATTAGAGCATTTCCAATTACGTTCAGTGGTTCCTGTCGTCAATGTGTTGGGGAAGAGGCACAAGGCAAGAAGGCCTCAGAACCATTAGACCATCCCAACCATTTCAGTTTGTAGTGATACATTTATTTATTTTGTGTTTATGTGTGTGCATGCGTGCGTATATGTGTGTGTGTGCATGTATGCATGCATGAGAGAGAGAGAGAGAGAGAGAGAGAGAGAGAGAGAGAGAGAGAGAG
>OU015749.1:13977248-14005270 GCA_907169655.1 Acomys percivali
TTTTTTTTTTTTTTTTTCAGAGGCAATGGCAGAAGTCAGCCAGGCGTCTTTCAGTTCGCTCTGCACATTGTAGCAAATGAATGAACTGATATTCATGGCTCACAGAGATAAGTATGTGCTCCACATTAATCTTGGGTACTTTATGCTTACTGCCTCCTCCAGTCCTAAGGCCGACTCTATGTCATGATAAATAGCATTGCTATTTGCGTCTTACAGATGAGGACTTTGTATTGCAAAGGGTAAGCGATTTGTCCTTGGACTCACCTCTTAGGAGTCAGGACTCTCATTAGTCCTCGGTCTGGACTTAAAAGCGTTGCCTGACTGGTTATTTCCTGTAAGCTATGGTCCAAAAACATCAAGCAGAAAGTTCCAGAAATAAGCAGCAGGTACATTTTAAATTGTGCATGGTTCTAAATGGCGTGTCTTGCTTTCCTTTGGCATGAACATAAATCCCTTTCAGCGGTTCCACACTAGATATGCCTATTCCTTGTTAGTCACCGACCACCACGTCCGCATCCATGTTCAAGTCACCCTTATTTTACTTAGCAGTGGTGTAAATGTGCAAGGGCAGTGATTCTGCCTGGAAGTTGTTGTAAAGTATGTCTGATCGAAAGGGGTTGGGGATATTTAGGGAACGGCATAAAATACATTTAAGCAACTCTTATTATTGTCTTCTTTTAGAGTTGTTGTGTTTTCTTATTGGATGCTGTTATTCATCCCTTACTGTGCCTAGTTATAAATTAAACCTTATCACAGGTATGCATGTATGTTTATATGTATGCATGCATGTATGTGTATGTATGTACACATGTATGTATATATATGTATATGTGTGTGTACATCTGTATGTGAGTGTATATGTATGTATGTACATATGTATGTGTGTATGTGTGTGTGTATATGCATGTCTGTGTGTATATCTATGTATGTATATATAGAATAAACATAGCAGACATTGAGTTTGGTACTACCTGTGATTTGAAGCATCTACTGTGGTCCTGGAACATACTTCCTAGTGATGAAGGCCAACTAGCATATACCTCACTCACCACCTCCAATACCCTTTCACTTAGCCCCAGTCTAAGCTGTCTGTCTGGGGTGATCTGTCTAGCGGGCCACCCTCCTGCATTTCCCAGCCTGTCAGTCAGCTGGGTGTGGCCATGTCACTGAGTTCCAGCCAATAAGATGTACATAGAAGGTATGAGCCCATTGTGAAGGGCTGACGCATTAAAATCTCTCCCTGGGGTGCTCCCATTCTCTGTCCTCCCTTGCTGGTAGAATGAAGAAGACACCTGAGACCCAGAAGAGGGCAGAGTCACAAGAGGATATTGAAGGGTCCTGTGGGAGGCTTAGCAGCCAGAGTACAGGTTTCTGTTATATTAGCAGTGATTCCACATTCTTTGCTGCAGATGTAAAGTTACTCTAAGTTGGGTGTGGTGATGTACACTTTCAGCCCATTTGGCACTTTTGAGGCAGAGGTAAGTGTATCTCTGTGAGCTCCACGCCAGCCTGGTCTACATATTGAGGCCCATGCCAACCAGGGATACATAATGATATCCTATGTTGTTTTTCTCTTTTAAAGTTACTCCAATTGATGTATGAAATAATAGAGATTGACTGTGCATAGTAAAAAAAAGCTATTACTAGTAATTTATTCCTTATGCTGCGGTTGCTACTCCATTCTAAACTGTATGCCTTCTCTCGATCTGTCGGTGGCTGTCACTGGAAAAGCCTCTTCTACCTTACATATCCTGTTCCCATGTTTCAAAGGGAATTAACGTGACATTAAAGCAATCAGACTGCACTGACAGTCACTCGCTGGAAGCCCATCTGCCACAGCAATGAGCTCATACCCTTGAGAATGAAGGAAATTTCTATCTGAGGCTGGACGGTGGCTTCCAAAACTGGCCGGCTGGCTTCCTGGAGGTAAAGCAGTGGGTTAGTGCGCTGTCTCATAGACCAGCCCGTGTCAAAGAATATACTCAGTACGGGCGCCGATGATTAAGGCACAATATACCACAGCAGGCTCGGGCGCTTGTCTTCATGCCTGTCACAGCAGCTTCGGGGCTGGTACGCAGTGTTATTGTTGTCTACTGGCCTCTTCTGCCTAGTTAATTCCCACCTACTTTGAAGACCTTGGCTGGTTCCCCTATTGTTTCCTTCCCTCCAGCTATGGGGGGGGGGGGTCTTTGTCCTTAAAACTCTGGCCTCCAGGGTTACTTTTACATGGCTCTAGGAAATGAGGCTGGCAAGTGACTAGTAGATTGTCCCCTCTCCACTGTGAACTCCGCAAGAACACGCAATCCTATTTGTCCACCACCCTATCTCCAGAACCTAGCAGGATGCAGGTGTCCCTTAATTGTTATATGACCGAGCTAACACATAATCAGTTAAATGAATGCGCAAGCACATGTACATCTGATGAATGGAGAAGCCAAAGCAGAGAAAGCTGAATGTGCCGCGCCTGGGTTCAGTGTAGAAGCTAGAAATAGAATGCAGGATGCTTGACTTTACCTGGCTGCCAGCTATCTTCTTCCAAACTACTTAATTAAAAGAAAACTCTAAATAAAGGATAGACTTTGTATGACTGATGGAGGTTCCGGGGACAAATATCTACAGGGAAGTTGTTGGGCATCTTCCACACCAGAGAAGGTTGAGCAGAGGCGGGCAGAAACTGAACAAGGCTAAGGCCTCGGAGTCAGTTTCAGAGGCTTTGGCAGTGGATTGGTGATGGTTGGTGGGACAGTCCTCCACCAAACAAGGAGCAGCTGATACCATAACTGGAAGCTAATTCTAGATCTCCAGAGGAAGCGTAATTTTCCCATGAGAACAAAGAAAGGTGCATTCAAAGAAAGGGAACCACTTCCCTGTTGCATTTTTAAAAATGCATTTATGCACAAGGTGAAAAGGAAGCTAGTACAGTGGTTCCAGTTGACGTGAAGGAAGATCAACCCTAAAATCCAAGAATGAAGGTCCTATTGAAAAAAAGTCATGAATCCATACTGACATCAGAAAATACTGTTTTGAGAGAAAAGACAAGGGTGTGTGACGTTCTAGCACAGTGACTAGTTCCAAGAGGTTCCAACAGGTTTAAGAAGTGGCTGAAAAAGTACAGCAAATGGATGTGCAAGTTTGACCAAGAAATTGCATAAACTTGCTGATAGCCTTCCCTTGCTGTGAGCCTTCTGGCCCCCTGACTCCCTTTATGCACGGCACATGTTATAGATCAGCAGAGAGAAGGGTTGGCCCAAGCCAAATGTAGGCACTAAATAATACAAAAGACATTGCCCTTTGAAAGCCGACATCGCCATAACGAAATGATGAAAGGGAAACAGCAAAAATAGCAAATTGAGAATCAAAGCCCAACTTTGCACATGTGGAAACATTTGGTCCAGATCGCCTGTGTTAAGTTATTTCAGAAGATACATATGAAGACTGAAACCCGGTCACGCTGGAGAGAAAGCGCCTGTCATTCAAAGAGGGAATGGCATCAGAACTAACCAAGCAGTTGATGGGGCTGGATTCACTAATTGGGGTTTCTAGGGACTCGGCTCCACAAGCATGGTTCCTGCTCCAAGAACACAAAGCTGATCTCTGTGATGACAAACTCCAACCTAGGTGCCTAAGGCAGCTTCATGGTTTAGCTGGTTTTTCTTATATTCCCCGGGACTAAAGAATTATAGGCAGCCGGGCCCAGTAGTGCATGCCTTTAATCCCAGCACTCTGGGAGGCAGAGGCAGGTAGATCTCTGTGAGTTTCAGGCCAGCCTGGTCTACAAAGTGAGTCCAGGACAGCCAAGGCTAACACAGGGAAACCCTGTCTAGAAAAAAAAAAAAAGAATTATAGGCAATTGCCTGTCTGGCTTTGTGATTCAGAAAGAGTCTGTGTTAGCCTTGGGTAGAAAAACAGAAAAGGCAGAGAACTTGCCCAAATTTCTAACACTGGGTGATTACTACAGCTACTGGTCCAAATTTCCTTCTGAAGGACAACCTTCACATACCAAAGAGCCTTCAAACCATACTTCCATACTGGGAGATGTGCCCCATGACTGCAGTATGCCTGGCCCTAAGACCAGGGAGACAAGAGCACCAGGCATGTGGCCGCTTGGGTGCTTTTTCAGCAGGCACTAGGCAGTGAAAAACATCAATATTTATAACTCTTATGAAGAAGAGTATGGTTTCTACAAATGGAAGGGGAAGAAATAACCCCAAGCCAATGGCATCTAACTAAAAAACAATCCCTAGTAATCTAAGACAGACCTACATATGCCGGACATATGTGTTCTGTGTCTTTGAGGCCAGAAGCAATTTATAATGGGCCAATAATCCAGATTGTCCATCTCATTTATTTTATTTTTCTTACAGTTCGAACTAAAAGGAAGAGGGGGGGAGGGAAGATGGAGATTCACTTGGAATCTTAAATTTTACAGATTCTTATTACTTGGTATCTCTGGACTCATAGAGTCATTATTTCAAGAGTGAAATATATATGGAAAGAAAGGGTTTATTTCAGCTTACTATAGTCCATCACAAAAGGAAGTCAGGACAAGAGTGAAATATTTTAATTGCCATTGGTTATGACTAATTTCCTTTTCCACGTTGACTCCCCCTCTCTGAGATGTCCTCCCCGGATCAAGCAGCTGTGGAATGTTCATGGGTATTTTTGGAATGCAATGAGGAAGCTGAGTGAGCACACATCTGGCGTGGCATAAGAAGGCTGAATGTCTGAGGTTCACAGGCACCTAAGACACCGGGAACAGCGTCAGCAGAGGACCGGCAGCTATTACCAGTGCCGGGTCCCAGGGCTGAGTCTCCGCCATGCCCATGTGCCGCCCACGAAAGCCTAGAGGTCTATGCCAATCTATGGCCCTGGCTGTGACCAGCAGAAGAGGAAATAATGTTTAAAATGCTGAAAGCCAGAGGAAAGATAATAAGTCACCAAGAAGAGACTTGATACCCTAGGAGCATATACAGGGGGAGGAGGTCCCCCTCAGTCACAGACATAGGGGAAGGGAGTAGAGGGGGAAGCGGGAGGGAGGAAAGAAAGGGAGGATACAAGGGATGGGCTAACAATTGAGATGTAATATGAATAAATAAATAAATAAATAAATCAAAAAAAAAATGCTGAAAGCCAGAGGCCAGTCTGTGGAGAAGATTTTCCATCACCAGGCTTGTAAAATTGCAGAGAGTTCAAAGTTCACATGTCCCAGCCCAATTTCTCTCACCAGAAACGTCTGTAACAGACAACACCTGCAATTATAAAGCATCGTTGATTTTTTTTTTTTTATTCAAGGCACTAGAATCTATTTGGATTTTCCCATAATGCCTGTGTCCAGAGGATGCACACCTTGAATGCTTGGATCTAAACATCAAGCATATTCTGCCCTAGACTCCTTATAAGGGAAACTTGAGAGATGGATAGTCTCAAATTCTGTAATAATTTCAAAATGTACACACAGGGGTGAAAGGACACATTTTGATCTGCCTTGCTGAAGGAAGGACCGACTTCCCTTTCTCTTTTCTCCCTGGAATACATTACCAAATCATGGTCTTATGAAAAGAGATCAAAGAGCAGACAGGGAAAATATGTGGGCCTGAAAGTGTAGGGGGTAGAGCAAGAGCTCAGGGCTTAAGAGCACTGGCTGCTCTTGCTGAGAGCCTGGGTTCAGTTCTCAACGCCCCTGGCGCAGCAGAGCACTTCACAGCCATCTGCAACTGCAGTTCCAGGGGACCGGGCACCCTCTCCTGGCCTTTAGGGGTGCATACTGCATGCAGGCATCAGAATACTCAGACACATAAAATAAAAGCAAACAAATCTTTTATAAAAGGACACTGTATAAAGGGATGTATACAGCAGTTAATTGATAAATTGACATTATTTTTTTTCTAGATTTTTGTGACATGAGCAGTGTTTGTGAGCCTTCTTATACTTATGACTTTGGATTTCCTGTTCACATCTAAGTGGTTATGATTCTTAATAATTTCCCTTCTAAAGGTCCCACTCTCAGATTTGGACATTCCAGTCCCCATAAGTAACCTGTGCTTGAGGGTGATGTGGTGAAGGGCTGTGTAAGAGACACTGGAGAGATGAAGTATCTGGTCTTTGGGGCTGTGACATACTCCCGGTTTTGGGGATCAAGACTGACATTTTAGAGGTTAGGGAGCCCACTTTAGAATCAGGCACTGCTATAGCAAAGAACAGACCAGGTGTGCCCTCCTCCTGGGTGTGGTCCCAGGTTCTCACATTCATTTTTGTGACAATAAAGGCAGCCAGTGCCTATCTAGTGCCAAGCCATGGGATCCATTTGAGTGACTGAGCTAATCCTCACTGCTTAGAGCTGTGTGTGTGTGTGTGTGTGTGTGTGTGTGTATGTGTGTGTGTGTTTGTGTGTGTGTGTCTGTGTGTCTCTGTGTATGTGTGTCTGTATGTCTGTATGTCTCTGTGTGTGTCTGTGTGTCTCTGTGTGTTTCTGTGTGTCTGTGTGTTTTCATGTGTGTGTGTCTCTGTCTGTGTCTGTGTGTTTGTGTGTGTGTATGTGTGTGTCTGTCTGTGTATGTGTACATGAGCTCTAGTGATGAGCTACACACTAGCACATAACCTTTATTGTTCAGCTGTCACTTATAGTCTTAATTCTTTACATACTCCACAATGAGAGTGGTACAAAAATATCTAATCCATCAATAGTTAAAAATAGTTTAAAAAAAGTTGCCAGCCCTAACTTTCACACACTGTTATTTATGAACATAGTGCATAGATGTCTATGTTGTATGTATAAATATACACACATAAAACATGCATATGCATGTATAATGCATGTATTCACATGCACCTGCAATGCACATATATGCCCATATAATCTGAAAGCAATGCTTCTGATGTTTGTCAGCTTTCTTGTTTTTGTAAATTATCTTTTTCCTTTTCTGCCTGTTTGTATAATTTTAATTATTTTCCTGATTCATTGTTTGTATAGGTATAAGCATCAAAAAATTAAACTAATTAAAAATTTGCAATTTCAATAATATATGTTTATAAGGTAGAGCATACAATGTCTATGAACAAACCAAGGTGCTATGTGGTGGTGCTATGACTATTTGGGTTTTGTAAGCATCTTCCTGCCACCTGACAGTAAAATGAGGGTCCTCAGCATTGGCTGTCTAGATTGACTGTATAACAGAAACTTCTGGAAAGCCTTTCAAACATCTCAACACCTAGGCTTCCATCAATTAAACCAGAACACCTTCCCCGCTCCTCCCACCACCCCATCCCGCCGCCCCCCCCCTCCCCGCCACTGCCACTGGTGGTCAGGCCTAGGCACAGGTAGAATTTGTGTGTGCATGAATGTGTGTGTATGTTTGCACATGCATACATGTGTGTGCATGTGCTTATAGAGAATAGTGGACAAACTCAAATATCATTCCTCAGATTGTTTTACCCAGTCCTTGAGATGGGGTATCTCACTGGCCTGGAGCTTGCCCTAGGCTAGGCTAGCAAGCTCCTGTCCTTCTGTCCCTGCCTCTTCAGCAGTGGGATCCTAAGTCACACTGCCACGCCCATTTTTGAAAGTGTGGGTTCTTAAAATCGGACCCAGGTGCTTGCTGTGCAAACACTTTACTGAAGTGTCACCCTAGGCTGCATGGGTGTTTTAAAGACAAGCTGGTGAATCTAGAATCCAGCATGTTAGCCTAGGGAGAAGCTAAACCCATGAAAGCATTACTTTAGGAAAACACATCAAAATGGCCATGAATTACTACAACACACAAATAAATAAATGCACTCATGGATGAATTTTTCCAAGGTAACTAACACTATCATCACAGCATATTAAAAATCAACAAAAATTCATTTTAGTATAGTCTTCATATTTACATATATATGTATACACACACACACACACACACACACACACACACACACACACACACACATGTGCCTTTATCTCATCATTGCAACACTATGTAGCTGTTACCCTGGTTCTGTAAAGGAGAGAAGGCCAGGAGAGATTAAAAGAGTATTTTTTGGCAACGCTTTCCTTGAGCAAAGTTAGTTATTCTTTGAATGTCTCTCAATGCTGCTTTTTGTTGAAATGAAATTATCGTGTTCTTGACAATTCCCCATGGGGCTTTGAGCCATTGAAGATGATTAGTATAATACTTTCAGTGTTCTGTTCAGCCAACTCTACTAGACAGTGGACATAAAGGTCTCGGGGCAGGTAGGAGTTGCCAGCACTTGATCAGTCTTGTCTGGAAGGCACTTGGACCACCCGAGGTCCAGAGAGTGTTTTAAACTTTTGGCTTTCCTTCCTTCTTCCAACCCCCTCAGTTGGCGTGGAGTCTACTAACTAGGGCCCCCCCTTCCCCCGGTTATCCTAGGCTGGGGCTGGGGAACTAGTTTAGACTTGCCATCCCGACCTTCCTCCTAGCAACTGCTCTCTGGACCTACTCATGGGAATTACCTTTAGGCTGCAAACAAGGCTGTGTAGATGAGAAACAGCTGCCGCCCTTGAGCCAACCAGTGCAGCCTGGCTATGGAGGGCCCAGGGACAAATAAGAAAGCTAGCCCTCTAGTCCCCAGTGACTTACAGGCCCAGGTACATGACTGCTACTACTCAGCAAACGTCAGCTGTATTGTATTGGACTGGATTGAATTGTGGTTGCACAGGAATGTTTTCCTGGGCCTGGTAACTAAGAAATCAATATTCTCTTCAATATACTTCAACCGTTAATTGAAATCCTGAAAAAGCCTCTTGGGAGGGAGGGGCTTGGTTACCCTGCTCTCTTGAATTTGAAGTTCAATTTTACTTTTAAAAAATTATTTATTTTTATGTGTATGAGTGCTCTATCTGCATGTACACCTGCACATCAGAAGAGGGCATGAGATCTCATTATAGATGGTTGTGAGCCACCATGTGGTTGCTGGGAACTGAACTCAGGACCTCTGGAAGAACAGATAGTGCTCTTACCCACTGAGCCATCTCTTTAGCCCTTTTATTTTTATTTTTAATTGTGTTTGTGTGCTTGTATATGTGATGTGCATACACACTGTATAAATGTGAATGGCTGTATGTGTACATATGCAGGCCAGAGGTCAATAGTAGGTTGTTTCTCAAGAGCCACCCACCTTAGTTTTTGAGGCAGAGGCTCCTAAGAGGACCTGGAACTCCCTGGGTAGACTAGATCTGCCGGCCTGTGAGACCCAGGGATCTGCTGTCTCTGCTTCCCCAGCTCAGAGATTACAGTGCTAACCCACTAAGGCTCTTTATGTGTGTGTGGGGGGGAGGGAGTCGGGTCGGGTCTCAGAATTGAACTCAGGTCCTTATACTCATGTGACAAACACTTTACCAAGCGAGCTATCTCCACAGCCCTTTGAAGTTTAATATTATATGACCTGATAAGACAAAAGAGAAGACAGAAGGGTGATAGAAGATGGGGGATGGGGGGGTGGGGAGGGGGGGAGGGGCAGGGGGGGTGGGGAGGGGCGGGCGGCATAAAGGCCAGGATCCATCCCTATGCTCATTTGTAATCACAGCAATGTCTGCAAAGACAGAATTATCTAGACCAAGTAACCGCTCCAAATTCCAGGATGGGGGAGGGGAGACATTGGACTGGAAAGTAATATTTCAGAAAAGCTTCAAGGGTAAGCTGGCAATATTCCTTTATCTTGAGTCACCCAACAAGTTTTGTCTTCATAGTTGCTCCCCACCCCCTCCCCCCCTCCAGAACTCTTTCAGATTCATCACTTGTCATTGAAAATATTGGGGTGTTTTCTTGGCAGCTGTTCATTTTTTGGGGGGGAGGGATTCCCCTCTAGTTTATTTTATACATGATTTATTAGGGACATAGCTTCTGTTTCTAGTAATGCTGTGGGTAGGCCTCCCTCAGGAACAAGACTCCCAGAGGAAGCTCATCTCTGGAAACTGAGTCTGCCTATAAAACAGAGAAGGAAGCAGGGCAGGGAAGGGGTGTACATATGAAAGCCACCCAGCACCCGGGGCCTGGCTGCCGAGGACTGTCCCTCAGTGCAAGCTCCCTCAGACACTGCCTAAGGGAGAAGAGCACAAAGCCTGGAGCTGTTTAAACATCGCGGTTCGTTAGGGGATTGTACACCGCCAAGTCACACCTAGAAAATACAAATCCAGCTGTGTCTGCCTGGTGCCAAACAGTGTGGTGAGCCAGCGAACAAGGAAAGAGGGCCAAGCCTACTCAAGTTGACTTAATGAAATAAACTGGGTTTAAAACAAAACAAAACAAAACAAAACCAAAAAACTGGCAGCCAAAGAGAAGCCAGTGACTGCCCTTTGAAGAGGCAGCCAGAGGAATGAATCTCTTTCCTTTGCTTATTCTTGTCTCTCTCTCTCTCTACCCCCACCTCCCACTCATCCCCACCCACCTACCCACGCCCCACTCCATCTCAGACTCCAGCAGGTTGGTCCCTTTCAGGGTGGGCTGGAGATCTCAGGACTGACACCTCCCTGGCAAGTGGGAATGTGGATGAATGCCACCAATCTGGACTGTTGGTGGCTGGAGGGAACAGACACTCTTGTCTCCCTTTTGGAAGTGTTCTGTGTTTCCAGACAACTGATGGTGAAGTATCAGCCCCCTGTGGAAAGTGCCCTCTGTGGGCCAGGGGTATTGCTCAGTGACAGCATGCTTGCCTGGCTCCTGTGAGACCTGGGGCTCCCCAGCCACACAGCCCAGCTGAATCTGTGAGCCTCAGGCCAGCGAGATAACCTCTTTCAAAAGGTAGGTAGATAAACTCCTGTGAAAGATACCCAAGGTAGTCGTCTGGCCTCCACACGCACATGCTTCTACCATACACAAGGACGTTCACACAAACATGTCCCATCCACGAGATAAAGTTACACTGAACCCAACCCCCAAAACAAAGTGTTTTCTTTCTCTCAGGTTTGGATGAGGCCTGTGTCCAAGTGTCTGACTCCAGAGACTCCTGCGTTAGCCAACAAAAAGAGGAACTGTGGAAAGACTCAATGTTCCTGCTTGATGCTTCTGCCTCCATGTCTTCTGCCACTCTCAGCCACATCAAGTCCCTTCCTTACCCAAGCCCATCACCACACCTAACTTGTGTGCACACACTCAGAACATCAGAACTTTCTTGGAGATCTGGAACTTATACAAAGCAGTTTCTGAGTCTCTGAAGCCAGAGATATCACGGTTTACATCACTGGCTTCTGCCATTTGCTGGATAGATGATTTAAAACAACTTACATCCTTAAAAAAAAAAAAAAAAAAAAACCCATCTTTAAACTGGCGACATGTACCTCCTTCATAGCATCACTTTGCACACTGAACTTAAAGCACCTCACATGGGTCCAGGCACCTCCGAGAAGTACCCATTAAGGTTACCCAGATCCTAATCGACGACAAGATGTTCCCCCATCTCAATGTTACATGTTGACTGTTCATGGCCCTCCGCTACCACTCTCTCCCCCTGCCACCTCACATAGCAAAGCAAAGAAAGGTGAGCTTTAGTCCTACCTGATAGACAGCCCTGGGAATGCACCAAGGCTTTAACATCAGCTGCAGAAGATGCAGGTTTCCTTCACGGCATGTCCTTAATACTCGGCAAGCAAGGTCCCAGCTGCATGGTGCTGCATTCTCAGAGCCCAATAGCCCCGCAGCCATGCCAGCTCCAGCTCCTGCCCCAGCCCCTCTGTTCACAGGCCTACATACAGGGCTGTGTCCTTTCAGCAAGGCAAAGCCCCAGTGTCACTGAGATTTAATCAGACAAGGATAAAAATAAAAATGCAGCCAAAATAATTCTGCTTCCTCTAGCTCCTCTGCCCCTACCTAGGCTCTCCAGTGCCCTTGCTAATCTTGAAAGACTGTTTTCCCTCAAGGATTAGTGCAAGCTCCCTGTCTCTGGGGAACCTGCAGGCACCAGGGAAGAGAAAACCCCAGCCTGCAGATAGTCGGACATCCTGGCCTCTCCGTTCAGCGGCCTGCACTCTGGTGCTGGCTCTTCTGGCAGGTCCAGGCAACATTGAGAGAAGAGTGCAAGGCAGGCATTCCAGGGTGAGAGAGTGGAGTGGGGAGAGCTCCAGCCTCCCTTGCCTGCGTTCCCACGACATTCCATCTATTTCTCTTAACTCTCCAAAACTTGGAGAGCCCAAGAGTTTCTGCATCATGAAGCCAAAAGTTTAATTTTACATCAACACTGAAGAACTAGATATTTTTTTTTTCCCTGGGTTACTTGTAAGGCACCAGGCATTTTCCTTGGAATCATACTAAATTTAGATTGGGATGAAAAGTCAGGAAAGCTTATCTGATGGATTTCATAGCCACACCCACGATTATGGAGGAAAGTGGAAAAAGGAGGTCATGGCAACCTGGACCTTTTTTTTTTTCCTCCTTGCCTTAAGATCTATGAATGTGCAGAATACTTGATGGGAAGACAGTCAATTAAATGTGTGGCAACTGTTTGTGAGATCAATTTCTCTTTGATTTATTTGGGGGGTGGGCAGCACAGGTGTTTGGCTATTAGCTCAGGCTGGCCTAAAACTCACACTGTCTCAGGCTAGCCTTAATGTTGTGGTCCTTGCGCCTCTACTTTGTGAGTAGCTCACCATACCTGGCTGGTGGGTAGCTATCTGTCACTGTGTTGTCGAAAGATTCCTCTTCCTAACGCAACAGATTCTATGCCAAAAGGTGAGATTCCAACGCCGAAAGGGACATGGGGGCATAGTTATGACGCAATCTGTATGATTAAGAGATGGGTCAAGGGAGCTGGAGAGATGGCTCAGTGGTTAAGAACACTGGCTGCTCTTCCAGAGGTCCTGAGTTCAATTCCCAGCAACTGCATGGTGGCTCACAGTTGCCTGGAACTCCAGTTCCAGGGGATCTGACACCGTCACATGGACATACATGCAGGTAAAACACCAAGACAAATTGAATGTCTTCACGACGTATGCAACTGTAGAATGGAAACACTATGTGCCTCATTGGGCTGTTGCTAGAATTAAGTCAGGTAATAGGGTTAAAAGTAACAACATGGAGCATGGGGGCAGGGATTGGGGTTCAGCACTCACTATGGTCTGGTAATGCAGGGATTGGTTTTTTTTTTTTTTTGATTGCTGAGAAAAAATTATTTTCTGAGATTATTTCAAAGTTTGTGATTCTCTGCATCGTTCCCTTAATATCTTTTGCCTTTTGTTATTTTAATCAGTACAAGAAGATGGCTCAAATGTAAGAAGATAGTTTAAGAAGATTGCTGGTTTAATTAGCACAGGAAGATAATTTTCATTTTTACTCCTCTTTGGAGAGTTTTAGCATCTCTCCATGAACGATGGCCTTCAGGCAAGGCGTCACGCTAGATTTTATCCCAGATACAGTTCCTTCATCTGAGACTTTTGTAACGAAAGATAGGGTGTGCTAGAGAATCATGTTTTCCTACACTCTATCTGTAGACATTGTTTTATTTAAATGGGAAAAGAAAAGAGGAGGGAAGGAAAAAGAGAGGGAAAGAGAGGGGGTAGGAGAGAGGACCGAGTTGGAGAAATAGTGGGCCTAAAGTGTCTGCATAAAGTGTGTTAGCTAACTGCCTCGGCATTTTCCAGAGAAAACAAATGCTCGCTATATGATTGCTATTTCTGCATGTGCACTCTAGTGCTCCCTACCCTCTGGGGAATTGGCCACGAACCAGGTTCTTATGCCGAGCATATAATTATGAGACAGACAGGGAAGTTCCAAAGACAGTTTTATTTTATCACTAAATAATTGTCTTTAAAAGTTAAAAAAAAAAAAAAAAAAGAAACAACCCACATAAGAAAACTTAAATATACAATTAGCATATGGTCTGGGAATTTTTAGAATATAAAGGTGCCATAATATTTTTTAAATGCCTGAATATAAACAGGAATTTCTGAGAACAGCAAGATGTACTCAAATGGTCCTCAAGTCGTTACCACCTTAGGACTAGCAGGCATCTCCCTAGTGGGCATTTCCCTAGCGGGCATCTCCGTGGAGGTCTGCGGCTGATCACAGCGGCTTGTCTCTGAGCTCACCTGAAACTCCCAGTGATAGACTGTTCTTCCTAGTGACAGGAGGCTTTGCCGGGTTCCATATCCAGGCCCTCAGATTGCTTCCCCCAGTCTGTCTCAGTCCTTAGGCTGCAAAATCAAAATACCTGAGGGAAGCTTCCCATCTGCCATCTGACTGGCTTCACAAAGAAACCCCATAGTTGACACCAACCATGGTGCCCTGCACACTCGCTCCCTTTTATTGGAAGTTCTGGAGGGATGAAATGTGAAGCTTCGTGCACGCTAGGCAAGTGCTCTGCCTCAGAACTACATACCCAGTGTAGCCTGCTAGCACTTTTAAGGGACACTGACTCTTCAGAGTTATTTATTTACCATTGTGTGTCTGCCTTTGTGCGTGTGTGTGTGTGTGTGTGTGTGTGCACCCTTACACCTGTATGTACATGTGAGTATAATTGCATATGTGTCCTCTCTCTCTGCATACATGCACTTACATGAATGTTTACAGATGGATGTATATGCATGCACACTTGTTCCTCTGTCTGTCTGTCTGTCTCTGTCTCTGTGTCTCTATGTGTGTGTGTGTGTGTGTGTACACAAACCTATCTTACATAGGAGGAAATCACAGAGCAGAGGGACACATGGCAGTGCACCGTGAGGAATACATCAGGATTTATGACACGAATTTGCTGTCTGGCTCCCAACTCCTTTTAACTGCTATATTTTCTGGGCACTTGGTTAGCTGATGAAGAGCTTTAGGAGTGAGTGTTAGGTTCCTGAAAGACGGGGTACAGCATGTAGACACCAGGAAGAATCACTCACGAACCAGCACAGGGTCACCTTTCCTCCAAGGATGCTTTTTTTTTTGGCTACTATTTGGAGTTAAAGCCGAAACATGGAAGGAGTGAGCCTCTCGGGCTAGGTGCTGAGTAGTAACCTGTTGTAAACCTTGGGTCACAGAATAAGGAAGAGGTAAATATTGGACCTTGGGTTCTCCACTTGAGGAGGAGTCCATGACTGGGGATCCTAAATCCAGGGCTGCTTGATACATGGAGAAATGCTGAAGCTGCCACCCGGGGACAGGGCAGAGGGGCACCTAGCTATAACACAGGGTGGCTGCTGGTCCTGATTATGCCACAACCCAGACCCTTTGTGCAGCTGCTGCCCTGCTAATCTAGCAGTCCTCACCTCCCTTTTTGATGCATACAAATGTGGTTTGTGTGTACATACATTTACACATGGGCGTACCTGTGTGCATGTGTCTGTTGGAATGTCTGTGAAAGCCAGAAGTTGATGTTGGATATCTCCCTTGGCGACCTGCTGCCTCAGACTTTGAGATAGGGTCTCTCTCTTGAACGTAGAGCTTACCAGTTTGGCTAGCCTGCCTAGCCAGCCTGCCTTGGGGATCCCCCTGTGTCTGCACCCTGAGTTGTGGGATCATAGGCAGGTGTCCATATTCACTTGACATTTAGAGTACTCAGAACTTGAACTCGGGTCCTCACAGTTGCACACAGATGCTTTTCCCATGGACCCATCTCTCTAGCTCCTCTTTTATCCTCTTAGCACTCCTCTGCCCCTTTACTGCTTCTGTTAACACAGCTTTTCTGTTAGCATTAGCTTTAAAAAAAATGAAAACTGACTAAATGCCCTTTCCTGATGTTGGAGATGTTTTAAGATGTTGTTACTGCTTTGAAAAAAAAAAAAAAAAAACAACTCTGGGGAAAAAAAATTGAAAATCATGTGAAGTATAATTAGGAATAAAACTTACAGATACATAAATATACAGGAAACAGCACAGACATGGAGAAGTGTATTTATAGCAACCAAAGAAATATATTCTCAAAATGCAATCTAATGTAACCCATCTAAGTCATTTAGTGATCATGCCTGCCACTTTATCAGAGAAAGTGTCAGCCAGAAGATTGACTGGAGAACTCCTTGATGTCAAGAGAGGCACAGATGGTATTTAAAAGAAGTGCTGTGTGTGCGCTGTTATCTTCTTGGTGATAAGATCTGGAGGTAAGGGTCACTGGACATCAAAGCCCAGTATCTAGACACTTCCATCAGGACTTAAAGTATATGTCGGGTGCATTCTCTTAGGACTGAGGGGGACCAGTACTCCCTGTCTTTCCAAACAGAAGCTGAAACAGTGACAGGAAAGCAGGCAACTCCAGAAAAGACCCCAGAAACACCCACCCACAAAGTTTGCATTACAGAAAGCAGGTTTCTTTTGGATTTTGTGTGTGTTTAATAGGTACATCCTGTTTGTGGTTTACCTATGCATAACAGCTCTTAGCTACTAACCCTCTTTTTCACTCTGCATTTTCTTTCTGCCTCCTGACAAAGGACTCATACTAAGATTTTAATTTAATGATTGACTGGTTTTTGTCTGTACTTGTATGTGCCTGCATGAGTGCAGGGGTGTGCTCATGCATGTATACACACACACACACACACACACACACACACACACACTTCATTGAGCTATAATTTGCATATCAGACAATTAATCTATTAAAAATGTGCTGTTTGCTAGGCATGGTGGGACATGCCTTTAACCCCAGCACTTGGGGGCAGAGGCAGGCAGATCTCTGAGTTGGAAGCCAGTTTCATCTACGAAGTGAATTCCAGTTCTGGCTAGAGCTATACAGAGAAGAAGCCCTGTCTTGAAAAATAAAAATAAAACAAAACAAAAGTGCTACTTAATGGTTTTCAGTATCTACATAGTACTTGCATGTATATCACCATACTGGACTTTCAGAACAATCTCATCGCGCCTGCCCCACAATCCCCATATGGATTAATTGTCATATTTACTTCCTCTTTTCCTTCTCTCCCTATGTCACGGGCAACCAGAAGGCTCCTTTCTGTTTTACAGTCTCACCTAATCTAGACCTCTATTAATGCAATTTTCGTGCCTGCCTTGTTTTCCTGGGTGTGATGGTTTTCTAGGTATACCACTGTTGTAGCACTCACCAATTCTTTTTTAAAATAAGATTTATTTTGTTTTGTTTTTGCTCATGGGTGTATACATGCATGTGTGGATATTCTTGCGGCCAGAAGCAGTTGGCAGCTAACACAAGCAGAGTTCAGGTGCTTCTGGAGACCAAGGTGAGTCCTCTGCATGAGCAGCAAGCACTTTCATTTTTGAGAGAGGATATCATTTTTTTGTAACCTTGGTTGGCCTGAAAATTTCTATGTAGATAGACCAGGTTGGCTTTGAACTCACAAAAATCCGGCTTGCCTCTGTCTTTCCCCTAAAGCTTGAACCAAAGGAGGAAGCATTCTTAGCTACTTCAGCCATCTCTCCAGCCCTACCAAAATGTGCTTTTCCTTGCTAAATGATGCTCGTTGTGTGATTTCTCTGTTTGTTTTTCAGTTGATGGACTGTGTGGCCATCCTTGGTTGTTCTGAGCAATGCTGCTGTGAGCATCTGTGTACATGTTTTTGTCTTGATGGATGCTTTTTGCTTCTCTGGGGTATATTTTCCTAGAAGGGTGTATATACCACCGCTGGCCATGAGGAGACGCTCTCCTTCCAACGAACTGCCAGACTGTGCTCCAAAGTAAGTGCATCCCTATGGGTGTGTCTGTTCTCGTCACACATTCATCACTCTCGCTATTGTCCTCTTGTTGGTTCTAGCCATCTTAGTAAGCATGTGTAGAGTGGTAGCCCTCTAGCTTTCTTAACCAAAGTGTGTACGGCACAGTTTCTCACTTCTCTAAGTAAATGTTATGATTGAGGCCTGGTGGAGGCAGCTCTCCCTCCTGAGACAGCCTCTGGCATGAGGGCAGCAGGGGGAGGCTAGAGCAGGGGAGCCCAGCATTTCCTCTTCCCGCCTCAGCAGCTCCCCCTCCACTTTTGTTGCTGACAGCCTCACACCCACCATCTGAGGACAAAATCTAAACACTTCTGGAAGTTACCATTTGTCACTTTATAAACCTTGTCCCAAGTCTTCGGGAAAGCAATACTTGGAAATAGCACTTGCCTGGTGAAGTGAGTGGGTGAACTGCAAAACCCAAACCTAAACAAGTTCTGGAAGCCCAGTGGAATCTCGGGACTGCTCATTAACGCGTGTAATTCCATATTTGGGTCTGGAACATGTCCAGGCTTTGACAAAGACTCACCATGGATGACATCATGAGGGTTCCTGGCCCTCAGAACTCCAAAGATCCACTTATGGCAGTGCTAGGGGCTTCCTCTGTCCTCAGAGTGGGGTATAGGAGAATCATTTCCAAAAATGCTTGGACATGTCTATAAAAATATTTCGGGTCCCTGGGAAAGTATGAGAGACCCAGTAGCTGCCCTCTGGCTTAGGAAATCTGGAGCAGTGAGGCAACAGCTATGTTTAGAAATATTTTCCCCAAGCTCTCAGATCCATCATAGGGGAGAGATCCTACAGTCGTTAAAGTGATATCATCTACCCATCACCCCTCGTTAGGAGAGCAGACTCTCACATCTATCCCAAGCTTCCCCAGAAACAATCACCAGTGCCCCCTGAATTAAATCAGTGCAGGCCGAAATCAGAAATTAAATGCTTTAATCCCTTCTTGGTTGGTTTCCATGGAATTTGGTGAACAAGGATGGCTTTGGAGTATAATAAATTTTCCAAGCGTATGTTTATGTAATCACAGCCCGAAACTGAAACAAAACAATACAAAGCAAAACAAACCCCACAGGCCTTGTTTTGGGGGCTACAAACACCCACAGGGGCGACGGTCTGGGGTTTACCAATAGTAAAGTTTTAAAGGGAGGCTCCCAGTTGATGGAGAGAGAGGGCTGTTTGCTCCAGAAACTGTCTGGACAGCCCCAGAACCACTTCCTTTATACACACACACACACACACACACACACACACACACACACACACACATACACACACAACCACTGAGCTCACAGAGAATCACCTAGAGAGCAACTGAACACTCTCCCTGTGAAGAGGAGCCAAAAGAGGGCTGTATACTTGTCTGCACACTGCGAGGAGTGTGGAGACAGCCCAGGGAGGGTAGGCTATCTAGTAAGAAATAAGTAGACTTTATGAGAGATAAAGTGCTTAGTTTTTACCCATAGCTTCAGTTCGCTAGAATCTGTGGCCAGACTGGAGCTACTCTGTCATTTATGGTGACAGCCAGGAAAGTGGGTTTTTTTTTTTTTTTTTGTATTGTCTCTAAATAATGCAGTATTCGGTAGTGTCTTTTGTCTCTAAAACTTCTAACTTAGTGATTTAACTTTTCTTTTTGTCTTTAGTAATTTGAACTTAAGGGGCTGTAATAGTCACTGGATGACTGTGTGTGTGTTTTGCATGCACACAGGGCCTTGAATATGGTTAGGCAATGTATTGTGTTCTACCACTGAGATACATCCACAGTCCCAAAATGTGCATTGTGAAGGGGGTCTCAGTCCCAGGCACTGTGTCAGGGTCACTGAATGCAGAATGCTAGACCTCTGTAGGTTCTGTGAAAATGTCTGCTTCTCCAGGGCTGTGTTCCAACATGGCTGCACCAAACATCTCATTTATTCTAGATCATCACATTTATGTTAAGCTGGCCTCCTATATCCATGGGCTCCACATCGGTAGATGCAACCAATTATAGAAACAAAATAGTTTTAAACATTTAAAAATTATGCTGGCACTGAATATGTATTGACTTTCCTTGTCATATATAATGTAGTATAATAGCTATTTACACAGCATTTGCATTCATTACATCATGTAAGTAATTTAGAGACGATTTTAAAGTACATAGAAATATACACATAGGCTCTAATAACAAATACCATTCAGTTGTATATAGAGGGCTTGAACATCCATAGATTTGGGTATTTGTAGGGGTCTAGGAACAAATTCCCCATGGCTACAGAGAGATAACTGTTCTTGATAGGAAAATCCAGGGTCTCTTATGGGAATTTATAGATGCTGAATTGCATTGCTAATTATATTAACAAATCTTCTCTCAATATAACAATGACAAACAATCACTACAGCAGAACCACCCAAGAAGCAATCATGAATTATCTATACTGAGTTGGTCAATGAGGATATAGATTATCAATGAATGAAAACTTTGTATAGTATATTCAAAGTGAGACAGGACCAGAATTCCTTGATATGTACACAATCAAGCCTGTTTTAGGTTGGAATTATTACGTAGTAGCCATTTAGAGTTCCAAAGAAGTCAAGTTCAACTTTTCTTGTTAGGAATTCTTAACAGATTCAAGTATTTATTTAGGTTTCTGCCATTTGGGACCATTTAAATTAGCTGTCCACAGATGAGACGATCTATTTGGAATCCATGGCTAGCTGAGGATGATACCTATGGGTTGGGAGTGAGTAACAGAGATTGGAAAACAAGAACCAATTATTTTGAGGCTGGATGTCTAGGCAAGCTGTAGATACTGGGACAGTGGCACAGATATCACTCTTAACTCAAAGGTCAAGGTTTTATGAGCAGTCAACCAAAGTATCTCGAACAATGAGTCCAGAAGAACAGGAATTAGATGAGCCAATAGTAAACATACTAAAAACACACACAGTGGGTCATGGTGGCCTATGCTGATGAACAAATACTGAAGAGGATGAGAGGGGAACACCCTGGTTTTGGGGCTAGACTGGGATACTCCTTTCAGTGCTAGGGAGCTAGCTCTGTCCGTAAAGTATCTATCTGCCTTGCAAACAGGATGACTTGAGTTTGACCTTCAGAGTCCACAGAAGAAGGCGGGTATGGGGCACATGCTGAAAATCCTAATACTGAGGGAGAGGGAGGGACACAGCTGGTGAGAGACCCTGTCTCCAAATTGAAGGCGGATGACACCTGAGGAACACCACTAGTGGTTGTGCTCTGGCCTCCACATGAGTGCACACACATGCATGCACACATCCATACATACGTGTATAAACAGTCAAGTTGGGGGGGGCTGACACAAGTCTTAAAGGAGGATGAAATAGGTCCAACCTTGTTATCTCTGCCTACAGCAAGGGACTTCTCATCCTTGGGATTAGAATAGAGGGTCAAGTTCCTAGTGTGACACCCAGGACCTACAGGTGGAAGTGGGTGAGTGGCAGGTGAGAAGGAAGTCAGGTCATGTCTCTTGCCTCCATTTTCTATTGGTTGTCAGCAACTTCCCCTTTCTGCAGCTCTTTCATGTCTAGCCAATTTCTGGCACAGAACACAGGGATCATATAAGTGATACATTTATTTACCCTAAGGCTTGATGTATCCTTGAATTTCCAAGAGGCCCTTTTCTTCACTTGGAATAAATCAAGCAAAGCCCATCTTCCCCTCAGCTGAGGTAACTCTTCAAGTGAGAAAACCAAGGGCTGGCTATCTAAGGATGGAAAGGAACAGAATAGTCTTCGATTCAAGAGAAAATGCAATTATAGCCTCCCAGGCCATGAAATCATGTGAAAATCTATAAGGAACAAGAGTACAGACTGCTTTGCTTGATTAGCTGTGAAACATGTAGAAGAGTGACATGTTTTCCTTAAAAAAAAAAAAAAAAAAAAAAAAAAAAGAGTCTTTGTATGGAGCAATTGAATACAAAGCTCCACAGAAGCAGGGGGGAATTGGATGGGATGTTGATTATTTTCCCTATCTGAAGAACCAAAGGGAACAGTTTTAGATTCAGAGGCCACAGGGTTACTTAGGAACTAAGTACCGTCAGCAAATGTCTCTTAATAAGGCAGAATCAGAGGCCCCACTGCCCCTTAGCTGGGACTGCACACCTCATAAACTAGCCACTGGTGGTGGGCAGGTCTGAAGAAGCTTCAAGGCTGGGCATTCTGTTCTTTGTCACCAAGGCCATGTTAATGTGGGCTGGCTCTGCTCCTCAAGGCCAAGGCCAGTGGGGCAAGACGAACAGAGCACATCACACAGCAGCCTGGGACAATTTTCTGAGTTAGGCGTTGCAGGCTGCTTCAGCCTATAGCGCCATCAAAATAACCTTAAGCCTAGGTGGGCTTCAAGAAGTAGAGATGAGTGGACTAGAGGAGACAGTGGACAGAGTCTGTGGCCCCAGCAGACTGTACTGCTGTTGAAAAGCAGGAAGCACACCAGAGCCCATTGGTTTGGTCCAGGTTCGGGGAAGAAACAGGAATCACCTGAAGCCACGAGGGTTTCTAGCGTGATCAGCAGTTGTAGGAATTAAGCGTTCATACCTGCAGTTTGCAAAGTTGTTGTGTGAGATTGCCAATGTACCCCACATAATTCTCCAATGGCTCTGGAAATCTCTGCTGCATGAAAGAACAAGATGACAGACCCTCACTAGACCACAACTTCCCTCTGCAGGAACCTAGCTCAACAGGACTAGCAATCCCATTCTGCCTGATTCTGCCTTTCCCAAGGCCTCTTGGGAGTCAGCTCTAGCTATGCATCAGAACCACCTAGAAGCCTTCTACTTGGACCCATCCCTGTGGATTCTGATGGTATTGTCTTGGGATTCTTCATAGGCATTACTCTAGGGTTTCTATCATAAAGCTGAGGAAAAAGTCACTCTGTGATAGATGTCAAGGTCCCTGCAGGACACATGAGTTCCTCCCATTCTTGGTGGTGTTGACGTTCTCTGCCAGCCATGGCGAGGGTCAGAATTGCCTGAAAGGACTCTGAGCCTTTTGTGACTCAATAGGTTCCTGCTAGGATCCTAGAGTCCTCATTTCATGTGTGTATTTGTGTGGGTGTGTATGTGTTCGTGTGTGTGTAGGTGCATGTGCATGTGTGTGCGCAGGCCAGAAGAAAACCTCAGGACTTGCCCCCCAGGAGTTATTCACCTTCTCCGGGAGCTGCTTTGAAATAGAGCCATTCATTGGCTCGAAGCTCAGCAAATGGGCTAGCATGGCTGGGCCTTGAGCCCTAGGGATCTGCTGGTTGCCACGTAACCAGTGACATGTTATAGGAGGCTAGCATGATGCTTAATTTTTTTTACATGGGCTCTGGGGACCAAACTCAGGTCTTCATGCCTATATGACAAATACTTACTGACTGAGTTATTCAACAGTTCCTCCTTTGCTCATGTGCTTCATACTGTTTGAGGTAGGAGCTCACGTAGCCTAGGCTGACCTCAAATCTATATGTAGCTGAAGATGAACTTGGATTACATGTATATACCATCATGACTAGCATATGCAATGCTAGGACTGAGCCGGCAGCTTTATGCATGCTAAGTGAGCATTCTATCAACTGAGCAACACTGCCGGCCTTAAACTGGTTCTTAATGATATAATATTCTGGCCCATAGGATCCTCAGCATTAGAAATGAAGCCATAAAAAGACGGTGATTCATTCCTTCCTTTGTCCCCGTGGACTGGCGGACTCCAGGCCAGAACACTCAGAGGAGCATTTCAGCTGTTTAGACAGGAGTGATTCATCCATGGGTCACGGACTCATCTATCTCTTGCCTCTCCTCCCTGACCACAAGGAAACCACAGCCCTTATACAGTCAGTTCTTTATCTCTGAGCACAAAGAACACAAATGTTGCTGATCATGGGACCCGGCTTCCTGTCATTAAGGAGGACATCCTACCACTTAACGGAGCAAGAGCCTAAGCCAAGCCGAAAGTTGGATGATTTCAGAGTTTGATTTCCACCTACAATTAACTAGGTCACAGCTGTAAGGAAAGAGGAAAAAAGAATTACACCCTAAGGCAAGAGGACTTACCCTTGTCCGTAGCCGAAAAACAAACACTATGTGTTTCCCCTCCCTTCTCTGTTCTCCATGCAACAAAAACAAGTACATTGGAGATCGGATTAAAAAATAATATAGAAAGGCCATGGAAATGGCTCAGTGGCTAAGAGTGCTTGCTATGTTTGCATGAGGACCTGAGTTCAAACAAATTCCCAGCATGCACATAGAAGCTGGGACGTGAGTGTCTATATCTCAGCATTGGAGGATGAAGACCAGGAAATCTCTGGCCAGCCAGCCTAGCTGAAATGGAGAGCTTTGGTTTTAGTAGAGACCATCTCAGGGTCGTAAGATGGGGCAGACCACCCAATGTCCTTCTTTGAGTTCTGTGCGCATACTAAGACATACTCCTGCATACATGCATATGCACACACACACACGGTGGAGGGATGACCTGATAGATTGCTAATGTACAGCCTCTAACCCATGCAGAGAACTTCTGCAAGATTAGCCGGAATTCAGAAAGATCCGTGATTGCTCTCGAGGGCCCCAGAGTTTTTATGGCTTTGGAGGGTTTAGGTCTGTATGGTTTCCTAGCTTGGCACCAAGGACCGTCTCCTAGACCTTGATGGGCACTAGAGAGGGAGGAAGTATAGTTTTAAGTGTCCACAAGGAAGTTAATGCATTTCAGAAAGGGTCATCTCAGTGTGCTAGTCCCTTCCTTTCTCACCTATGGCCACCAACCAGCATTACGGACTTCATTCTTCATGGGTGGGTTACATGGTCACTACTGATCTTGCCTGCATGTTCAGATAAGATGGTCGTGGTAAAGATGCTAAATTGATAGATGATAAAGAAGCAGAGGAGAGAGAGAGAGAGAGAGAGACAGAGAGAGACAGAGAGAGAGACAGAGAGAGACAGAGAGACAGAGAGAGACAGAGACAGAGACAGAGAGAGAGAGAGAGAGAGACACACACACACACACACACAGAGAGAGAGAGAGAGAGAGAGAGAGAGAGAGAGAGAGAGAGTACATGTGGGTGCAGACATGGAGATACTGAGGGCCTTGACCACTTCAAAGCATCCTTCCTGGTCCCCAGCATCAGCTGATACTTGAAAACCTGTGAGAAATATGTATTGGACAAGATCCCAAGTGACTCTTTTATGCATGGAAACTCTGCTTCCCATGGCAGCCTAGGGTCATGATTTTCAGTAACTTTGCTTTTACCTACGACAATCTGTCTGCCCCTTGCCATGGCCCCAAATTATCTTCAATAGAGACAGATCTTACAAACACAGAGGCCAGGGGTCTGAGTCTTTCCTGCCCCCTAGTGGCACATCCTATCTCCACCACTTCTTTACAGTAGTCTCTGCTTCTATGGGGGTTGGGGAGTTCACTACTCAGAGGATAGAGGTCCATCCTCCCCTTCCCTCCCTCTGCCTCTCCCTCTCTCCCTTCTTCCCTCCCTCCCTCTTTTCCTTTTTTCCTTCACTTGTGTTATTCAGGGCATAGAATACATGGACTCAAGCATTCTAGGCAAGCATTCTATCAGTGACCCCATATCACAGTATTAAAATATAGATTCCCATCCCTAGTACTAAATAAATATGTGAACACATAAATATATAAATAAATAGAGACAACCAATCAGACATACAAAACAAAGGCTTCAAGCTCAGACTCCAGAAATGAACACAGGGAGTGGGAAAGGAAACACACAGGGAAGTAGGGTACTTAATATATAAGAAATATAAGACAAAGAGAGAAATGGAAGTGGCCCCACAGTGAGTACCACAGAGAAAATACAGAACAGCAGTTACACTGAAATTTTAGATACCACCAGATACACGAACACACTCCTTGTGTATTCAATCTCTCTCTGTCTGTCTCTGTCTCTCTCTCTGTCTGTCTCTGTCTCTCTCTCTCTCTCTCTCTCTCTGTGTGTGTGTGTGTGTGTGTGTGTGTGTGTGTGTGTGTGTGGTGTTAGAATTGAACCCAGGACCTCATGCATATGAGCAACTGCTCAACCACAGAGCCATCTCCCTGGTCCTCTTTCTGCTTTTTAAACTTGAAGATAGAGTCTCACTAAGTTTTCCAGGCTAGCCTTGCACTGGCTCTATCCAAGGTTATCCTCCTGCCTCAGCCTCTAGAGTTGATAGGATCACAGACCCATGCCTTGAGGCTGCATCACCACTGTCACTTGAAGTCCTGCTCACACTTCCTGGCCCTGCCTCTCTGAAGGATACTTTCTCAGTAGCTTCAGCATCAAGGGCCTCAACTCCCCCCAGCTCCCTACTGGAGAGGTGCCTGGACTCAGATTGCCTAGACTTGAACCTAGAATCTGGCCAGAGTAACCCTGGAAAGTGACTGAATGTCTCTGTGCTCTATAAAGTGGGGGATGGGAACACCAGCCAACCTTCCAGGGCCTGTGAAGGGTTCAGCTACATCCATAGAGGAAATGCGCCCCCACCCCCACCCCATCACTACCACACACTGTAAGAGGTCAATTAGTGTGTGCACTTTCCAGTAGTTTTCTATCCAAGCAAGGTCTTTGGAGACTTCATAACTTGTTCTGTGCATGAACCTATGGCTGCTCACATTCCTGAAGGCATGAGACTGATCAGTCCAGAGGGAATATGGGACCAAATGAGGTGTGAGGAGACTGGGAAACAGTGAACGAAAAGCCACCAGGGTGGTACTGCCCCTACTGTGCTTCCCAGCTTCCCAGTGAATGCATCTTCCTCCTTCCTCACACTCTCCCAGGGGCCAAGTCTGGGGCGTGCACTAGAGAAGTGCAGGAGAAAATTCAAAACTGGACCCTGGTCCTTGACCCAGGTTCACCCAGTGAGGCCACTCCAGAGTAGGAGTCAGGAAGTCATCTCTGGTCTCCATCCTTGGCCACATGACAATTGTCAGGGAGCCCCATCTTGCTTCCTGTACACTCCACAGGCAGTGTGTAGATGGGGATGAAGAAATGCCAGGAGAGTGACAGCTAACACCCCAAGGTCAAGGGCTTTCAGACACTGCCAGGTGAGAGAATCACCTCTCAGGGGTGTGCTGTTTCTTCCTGACTGAGTAGGCCTGACTTGTGATGGAAGCCTCTCAGCCTCTTACCTTTTGTCCTCCCACCCCACCCTCATGAAAACCAAGATTAGATACTGGGTTCCAGGAATGGGTGCTTTTTGGAAGTTAAGCAAAACAAAAGCTGCGATACCTATCTGGAGGGTGTGCCAAACTCCTTCCTGCTCCTCTGGAGGAGATGCTGAGGTGGGTTCTCTGGTGGGAAGGGTTTAGAGCAAGCACCTCTAATGGAATGATCAGCTTCCCCTCCCCGCCCAAAAAAAAATCACTAATGTCCACTGCAACTTTCCTAAAGCCACAAATGTGGCTGTCTTCGACTTCAAGCTCACACCATGAGGCAGCAAGCCTTGCCCTGGGAGCACTGTTGTTTGCGCTGTGATCGTTGTGGGACAGCAAAAATTCCAACGGAAAAAAAAAGAAAAGAGGTGTGGAGTGAAAAGGATGCAGAGGAGGCCGCTGGCATCCTGAGGAGAAATGAAAAAGCCCCAAACCCACCAATTTTCCAACCTTCCGCCCAGCAAGGGTGAGCCCTAGGGAGGACATCCTCGGGTGTAGAGAATGGTAGCTTGTACTGAGAGCAGGATGCCAGGAGACGCTTTATGACAATGTTTGCACCGCTCCCCTTCAGTGCCAGTGGGGACCCCACCTGCAGTGTATCCTCTGTGTTTCCCTAGAGAACCCCTTTCATCTCAGGTTATGCTGAGACTCCAGGTCTCCCCCCTACCCCACCCAGCACACAATGGGGTGAGGTTCCCTGGCTTTGTAGTGTCGGGGCTTAACATTTCAAATGGATTCGTCCCACCCTGGGAAGAAGAATACTGCCTTGTCCAGCCCGAGACAATTCACCTGCCCAGAGAAAGGAAGCTGAAGACTTTGTTCTACACCCCCCCCACCCCAATGGGCTATGTTCTCACCATGTCAGTTTTCCCAATAGAAACACATGCACAGAAAAACAAGCAGTAAGGTTCCGTGCAGCATGGGAGGTGTGGCGAATAAGTGCACACCAATGTGTGTACAACACCAAGAGCAAAGCAGGGAGGAAGGATAACGTGAGGCAGAGGGACACGCGAGTTAAATGTGTGACACAAGTGTGAAAAGGCCTTCCGGAGTGCAGGTCTCAATGAAGCCTTGGATTTTCTGGCAGCAGAGGTAAAAATGATGAACATAGAGAGCCACATACCTATTATTTTCTAGAAGGAACTAATAGGGTGGAACGTGTGAAGGAACAGCAAGCCACACAAAGAATACTACCTTTAATGGGCAACCGAACAGATTCCAAGTGTGCGCAGTGTGTGTGTGTGTGTGTGTGTGTGTGTGTGTGTGTGTGTGTGTGTG
>OU015749.1:14005280-14017780 GCA_907169655.1 Acomys percivali
TGTGTGTGTGTGTGTGTGTGTGTGTGTGTGTGTGTGTGTGTGTGTGTACACGTACATACATTGTGTAGAGTTCAGAAATCAGTCTTGGGTGTTGTTCCTCAGGAACTGGCCATTTTGGTTTTTGAGTCAGGGTCTCTCAATGGAACGCTGGGCTCGCTGATTAGGTTAGACTGTTGACCAGGGAGTTGTGGGGTCTGCCTGCCTGCCTGCCTTCCTCCCCAGCTCTGTGAAGATAAGTATATGTCACCACGGTGGGCTTTTCATGTGAGTGCTGGGGATCAGGCTCAGGTCCTCATGCTGTCTTCCCAGCCCAGCCCCCTTTCCTCAGCTCCTCAGGCTGACTTTGTTAATGTGCTGTCTTCCCAGCCCTGCCCTCTTTCTGTTGACTTTCTGAGCAGGGCATGCCTTATCCATCCCCCTTCTTTCTCATAGCTCAGGCTCTGCCCAGAATGCCTATAATTTTGTCAGTGGCTCATGTGAACACTCTAGTTTCTCCTCCTACTTCTACTCTAAAACTGTCCCTTTCCCCTTGGCTCCTATGATGGCCACCTGAGTGCTTTGGTCCCAATTTTTCCAGCAGCATCTATAAGACTCATGACTTAGCCTGTCTGTGGGATTTGCTTGAGAGATCAGTGTTAGCAGCAAGTTCTTGGAGTCTTTCCTTGGTTTTATAGTCTGTCAGTGATGCCCACCCACATCTGTGTCCTATCCCTGGTCACTTGGTGGTCCAGGATTTGTTGTTCTGTATCTTCAAAAAGGCATTACCTATCAGCCTCCAATAAAGATGAATTAAACACACACACACACACACACACACACACACACACACACACAAGATTTAATGGGGAACTGAAAAAATATGTCTCAGATATACTGATATTTATTGTTTAATTTAATGAGGATGCAGTGTAAAGGCATTAAAGTAAGGAATGGCTGACACTGTCCTTGATGGGCATCTCTTGGGTATCAGAGATTCCCAGGAAGCTGACTCTACTGCGGGAAGGTGGTCAATTCCCAGTTGCTTTATCTAGCAGCTAGCTGAAGTGTGGATGTTCTGAGATTAAAATTAAAGGGATCAATCTCAGCTCTGGGTATGAGTATGACAAACAAGTGCTGAGATTTCAAGAGGCCATTTGCCCTATCACTCAGTGAGAGTGTCATTCCTTCCTGACACGGTAAGATGAAGCGTGACAGTGCCTAGACCCAATGCTGTCATGAGCCAAAGGAGGTGTAAATCTTTCAAGTCTTTGCTCAAGGGCTTGGCCGACCCCCAGAATTCTACAACATCCAGCAGGGACCGGGAGGTTTAGAAGGAAAAAGTTTCTGTATGGCTGCTATTGGTCAACCACCTGGATCATAAACAAATGTCAGCTTGGTTGTGGTGCAGCCTCTGGGGTGGTGGCCCCCTGCACACTCCTGACTTGTACATCTTAGTTAGCTACCAATCCAGTGCCAGGTGGTTAGGTGACTGCTTTATTGGATGAAATGGTTGGTTATGGCCTGCCATCTGAGATAGTGTTGAAGCACCTGCCCCAAACAAAAGAAGGTTGTGGCTGGTGGCAACTCTGCCCCACCAGACTGCTATCAGATCTGCTGTTCATGTTCAGCAGCTGGAACTTTCATCCACCTGATGGCTGTAATGCTATGCTCTCGGCGGCCTCCACACTCCCTGTAGCTGAAGGACATGATTCAGCTTATGCAAGGGTACTTTGAAATTTGCATTTGACTCGTCAAAAGCATTTTTATACGGTTAATAATATTCCAGTTTGGCAGTAAGATGATATGATTCCAGTAGAAAGCCTGCAAATCTATTCCCAGACTAATTTATGTGTATGGAGCTCTCTCCTTTTTATGAGTGCCAAAACTGGGGAGGAAGAGGGGTGCACAGAGACATTTAGAGCGAGTTGGTATTTATTTTCTTGTGAAGAAAGTGGGCATCTTGTGGGCCATGGGTATGTTTCACATTCAATAAAAGATGGTACATATAAGATCTCTCATTTGCTTTCATTCTTATGCAAATATACATACGAGTTTTCTAGATACAAGAATATTAGGGCTGGAGATGTAGCTCAAGGCTGGAACACTTGCCTAGTATAGACAAAGCCCAGGAAAAAAGAAAAGAGAAAATGGGAAGTAAAAAAGGAGACCCCTTAAATGTACTAGGCATGGTGATATGCACCTATAATCCCAGAACTGAGGGGGCTGAGGAATGAGCTGTGCCATCAAGGCCATGCAGTGAGTGAGTTCCAGGCCAGCCTTTGCTATATGGCAAGATCCTGCCTTTATAAATGTATAGGGGCACCGGGCTGGTGAAATGGCTTAGTGGTTAAGAGCACTGGCTGCAGCCAGACGTGGTGGTGCATGCCTTTAATCCCAGCACTCGGGAGGCAGAGGCAGGCGGATCATTGTGAGTTCGAGGCTAGCCTGGTCTATAAAGCGAGTCCAGGATAGCCAAGGCTACATAGAGAAACCCTGTCTCAAAAAAAAAAAAAAAAAAAAAAAAAGCACTGACTGCTCTTCAAGATGACTCAAGTCCAATCCCCAGCATCCATATCTGCAACTCCAGTTCCAGGGGATCCAACACCTTCTTCTAGACTCTGTGGGCATTGTACACGCACAATACACAGATATGCACAAGAGTAAAACACCCATACACATAAATAAATGTAAAAGAAAGTTCAGGAGCTGAAGACATATATCAGTTTGTTAATTCTTTACCATGCATACATCACACCCTGGGTTTGGATCCCATATAGAAAGTCAGGTGTGCTGACATCCCTAATTCCAGCACCAGGGAGGCAGAGACAGGCAAATTCTCAGAACTCATTAGCCAGCCAGGTTAGCTGAATGGGTGTGCTGTGGGTTCAGGAAGAGACTGCCATTTCAAAAGAATAAGGTGGCAGCCATCAAGGAAGATACCTGAGTTTGACTTGTGACCTCCATGTGCACACACATGCATCCACATGTGCACAGATCCATACAAACATTATATACACTACTCCCATAAATATTTCTTTTTTTTTTTCCGACAAAGCACCAAATTTCCTTTTGAAAAGCTTGAAAATAGGAACACCAGGCTCAGCGTCCCTGTGGCAAAGTTGTATGGCAGCTGCCTCAGTCGCTGTGCGCTCCTTCCTTATTGTTCTACACTGGCAGGGATAGACATTTGATTCTGCAGTGCCTGTATGGGGCCCTAGTTCACAGAATGAGTGGTGCAAACACAGGGCAGCCTCCAGAGTTAAGATGAAGGATTGGACCCTGTGGATACAATACAAGGTAAAATAAACTTGCTAATAGCCCATTTCTGATGAGTGGGGTCTCCATGGGTAAAGCTTGCTTATCCTGTAAGGTCCTTGGATAAGACACATTAACTCTGTTTTTCTCATGAATCCCATCCCCACATGATGATGAAAAGGAAATGGAGACTTTGGGAGAACGCTAGCCCAACACTGGGTAAGAGGGAATACAGATTCCACGTTGAGAGATGGTAATAGAAGAACTAAAGGACAAGGCTGAGAGGCGGCTCACTGGGTAAAGAGCTTGCAACAGAAGCACGAGGAGCTAATTCAGACCCCTGGTGCCCACGTGCAACATCCAGATCATAGCATATCGGGTTAGAAGTCAGTCAGAACCCAGCACCTAAACAGCTGCCCATGTACACGAACCGTGCCTGCAAGGCAGCAGTATGACAACATATATGAGCTCTTGTGACTCAGTTGCACTGAAACCCAGGCTATGCATGGGCGTGCAATGAGTATGCAATGGGGTACACAATAGGTGTGTAATGGGCCAATTCACAAATACCAGCCCAAGATGGGAGTGGGGCTCACATCTCTGTATGCTTTGACATTTGCCTTCACCTGGCTTGAGCTTCAGGTGCCACAAAGGAAAATTTAAAAGGGCATGGGGAAAGTGGAGCTGTGTGTGTTCTAAGTAGATAGTCACCATCCCCAAGAGGAAACTTCTTGTATGTGGGCTCTGTACATGGTGTGCTGCCCATGGCTTTCCCTCAGCTTGTGGGCAGATACAAGGAACATTTTCCTCTACAGGGTCCATGAAGGTCTCTTAGCACAGACTTTGATAGCAAAGACCGGATCCCCCCCCAACCCCACCCCCCATTTGTTTCAAACCTATTGTATGCCCAAATTCAGAGTTCAACCTAAGACTCCCTCATTTTGGACATTGTAGCGCTGTTTTGGCCCTAAATTATACTTTCTAAAAATATTCTGGGACTCAGCTGGGTTTTGAAGCCCTGACACATGATTATATCATGACATTTTAAAAACAATTTTTCTCATAGGCAAGCCCAAAACCAAGCAAAAGAGCTATTCCTTAAGATAAACGTCAAGGGAACTAAGACATGAGGGAGAAACGGCGGCTCGGCACGGGTGACCAACATAAGATACTGAAGTCTTTCATCCACCCTTTCTTTGCCCACTTTTTGAAAGTGACCAGGGGAAAGTGGTCAAGTTGAATGTCATGTTTTAAGGTGTGTGTGTGTGTGTGTGTGTGTGTCTGTGTGTCTGTGTGTCTGTGTGTGTGGCGGGGTGTACTAGTTAAATTAATCTCCAGTGAGACCGCTCAGTTGGAAAATTGCTTGATACTCTAGCATGAAGACTCCTGTTCAAGTTCTCCAGAACACACCTTTTAAAAAGCAGTAACATGCATCTCTAATCACAGCACTGGGGAGGAGGAGACAGACGAACCTCTGGACTTGCTGCCCAGTCAATCCAGCTGAATCAATGAACATAGGTTCAGTGAGAGATGTTGTCTCCAAAAATAAGGTTAAGTCATTGAGGAAGACATCTGATATTGATCTCTGCACACACAGACAGGTACCCATACATTGAATACACACACACACACACACACACACACACACACACACACATGCATATATATGTATATATGTGTATATACACATGCATATATATGTATATATGTGTACACACACACAAAAAACACACACACACATATGCCTCCCCAAAATAAGAATATCAGATACTATGATGTGCTTCTGTGGTACCATAAGTGAAAGATGTTTGGCCATCTTAATTGTTATAACCTTGACCCCTTTAGACCACACCATGGTCTCCAGTTATTCTGTTCAGGATTGCCCTTAGGTAAAGCTTGTCTTGAGAGTCTCCCTCTTTTACCCACTCTATTTCCCAGCATCCCATTGGCTGCCCTTTCCTAATAACTGTCTATTATGGTACTATCTCTCAGATAGCAGTCTACATCACAGGTCCCAAGAAAGAATCATATTCAGTCTAAATGGACTGGACAGACTGTCTCTTTAATTCTCTTTCTATCTCACTGGCTGTTCCTTGTTGGTTTTTTCTTCTTTTCTCCCCCTAGTTTATCCTCATAGTATTTGCCTTCAAACTTTGGAAGGCTTGGTCCTCTGACATGCCTTTGTACCCATCCACACACACTCTCCAGACAATGTCCCATAGTTCTGTGATTTTCAACCATCTGCCAAGGATGTGCCAGCAAATGTTTAGTTATAGACTTGCCGAGAGAACAAAAGCTCTAACTTGTGTATTTGCCAATTCACTGGTGTAAATTATCTCACCCATGGAGTGTACCAAGTCATGTACCAAGACTTCAATGATTAATCTTGAGGGCTAGAGAATCACCTAGGAGACACACCTCTGGACATACTAACTGAGCATTAGCTTACTCTCTCTCTCTCTGCTTCTGTGCTGATGCAGTGTGGTCGGCTGCCTCATGTACTCGCCACTTTGCCTTTCTCATCATGATGGACTTGAGTTCTCTGAACTGTGATCCAATGGAAGCCCTACTTTCTTAAGTTGTTTTTGCTAGGTATTTTATCATAGCAATGAGAAAAAATAGCTGATACAGATAAAATTGATCATTAAGGGAAGAACAAATTGATGAAGATGAGGAAAAGAAGAGGAGGGAAAGGAGGGGACATAGGTTGAAGGCAGGGGGAGAAGTACCCCACACATGTGGCTCTCCTACTCCTAGATTTGAGCACAAATGTTCATGGCATAGATTCTTCTATTCTATTTTATGCACATAAAACAACAGGTTCTCTGCAGCTTACTGATGAATCAGTACAAATATAAGTGGATTGCTGGGCTAGGGTAGACGGCACAGGGGGTAAGAGGATTTGCTGTGCAAACTGAAGGACCTGGGTTTGAATCCTCAGTACCCATGTAAAAAGCTGGGCATGGACACACATGTGTCTGTAACCCCAGGACCATGGAGGTGCGGGCAGGAAGACCTTTGAGGATTGCTGGCTTTCAGCTGAACTCTAGGTTCATCGAGATATCGTGTCTCAATGGAATAATCAGGAAGTGATAGAACAGTATGTCTAGTGGCCTTTTCTATTCTCTACATGTGTGCATGCACTTGCACACACATTTGCATACACCACACACATGCATACACACAATGAACTTATTTCAACTATAGGATCAAAGAAACTCATACAAGTGGGCAGTAGTCACGCTGCTTAAACATGTTCCAGGAGCTCTGTTTCAAAGCACCTGGAAGGCATGCTATGAGATCAGGTGATTGACTCTGCGAACATAGCTCCAGTACAGCAGACCAGCAGGAATAGGCAGACTGATGTTTGGGGTCTCAGCTTAACTAGAAAGAAGTTCTGCAAAGCACCACCCACTGTGACTACAAAGTCTCCATCTGACTATTAAGTGGGGTGGACTCAAAAGTACAGTGCACTGCCTAAAATGCCCTAAAATGTTTAGGATTCAACACCCTGCCCCCGAAAAAACCCCTCCAATTTGAGCTTCCTCTTATCAAGAACCACACATTTGACCATCCTACCACAAAAGGGTGAACAAACAACTCACCCCAACCCACCCATTTAGTCTAGTCTTAGGTGAAAATACCATAAAACACAAGAACTATCTACATCCCATAAGTTGGAACGGGTCTAGATGATCCATCTTGGCTGCCGTACACTTTGGGGCAGTGTTTGCAATGTTGGCTGCTCAGTGGAGTCACTCGAGAGGTTTAGCTACTGATGCCTTGATCCCTCCACTGAGATATGATCTGGTCTGGGTGCAGAGTAGGTACAGGGAGTCTTCAGAGCTTCTTAGAGCTTCCCAGTGTAAAGCCGATGAGGTAGAGAGGGATGCATTCCTGGGGCTCCCTCAAGCCTGCCCGCCAGCCTAGCCTACTTGGTAAGTTCCAGGCCAGTGAGAAACTCTGTCTCAAAACCAACGTGAAGGGCTAGAGAGATGGGTCCACGGTTCAGTGTGTACCTGCCCTTGCCAAGGACCAGAGTTCAGTTCCTAGCACCCACACAGGGCATCCACATACCTGTAGATTTAAGGATTGAATGCCCTCTTTTGACCTTCTCAGACATTCCCATATGCAAGTGCATATGTGCATGTACACCACACACACACACACACACACACACACACACACACATTTTATTTTCAACTTAAACATAATCATTCACAAGAAGAGGAAAATGGCCTTTCATGCCTTCTGTGAACCAGAGAACTGGAGTCCCAGAGAGTCCATGATGCTTTTCTCCAGAGAGGAGAATATTTATAGAAGGAACATCCAAGTGTTCTTGGATGAGGGGCTGGGTAATAACACATGTGAATACGCTGATCTGTCTGAGCAGTTCTTGGCTGTCTGCTTTCAGTGGTAATAAATACCCACTAAGAGTTGTCTGCTGTATGTGTTTTGGGTCGTGTCTCACACTTCCCTGCATGAATACATTCAAAATGTAAGCACCGAACACCCGAGCACAGAGACGCTGTTGTATTCTGGATCCCTAAGTTATGCAGCTTAGCAGCTGGGATAATGTAATGGTTTGCAAAATAATAGACTGGCAATATGTCAATCTGGAATAACACATCGAATAATGAATGTTGTGGGTGCCACAAGGTTTAATTTATGCTGTGTTAAAAATACCACTCCAGAAATATCGCAGCATCTCAGTGTTTCCAAGAAGGAAAAAAAAAAAAAAAAAGACCTTTTCACCTAAAATATTTAAATAATTGTAGAAAAAGAGATTTCTTGCTTGCTTCACCCCCACCCCACCCCACCATAAAACCATCAAATTGGTACTACTTTGTGAAAGATGGCTAGTTTGAGCCTGGCTGGTTGCTCCTCCCTCATTCCGTTTAGAGGTGTCTGGTGTGCTCTTAGAGTCCTAAATAAATAAGAAAGAGCATTGGTTTCCTTGGTTTGTGTTAAATGTGAGAGTGAACATGTTTTCCACAAGCAACAATGAGACTTCCAGGAAGTCGGCTTGGGAATTGAGGCCGTTCCTATTTATAGTTTATGTCTGATTTTCCGCCAAAGTCCGCTCACTGAGGGACATTAATGATAGAACTCCCAGTTTCATTCATCCTCATATCTATGGAATAATTTATTATATTTTTTATTACATCCTATTTATTTATCTAGTCCATAACACTAGGACTATAAGTGTGCACCGTACATGCTGCCTCTTCTTAAAACAAACAACCAACAACAAAACAAAAGCAAAGCCATGGGCTCTTTCTGAGGCTCGAACTCAGGTCCTTGTGCTTGCAAGACAAGCACTTTGCCAACTAGGCTATCTCCCTTGCCCTAATTTTATGTCTTTCAGTAGCCTGTCCTAGAGGAGGCCAATGCCTCTTTACTTTGGGAAGAATAGGATGGCTTTTTGGATCTCTGTTGGGCATGTCTGTCTTCCTTAACTGATCTCATCTGGAGTCCTTATACTGATGGGCAGTCTTTGATGGGCTATTTCTAATGTTCCTGTTACGAACCACATGCCTTAGTTCTCAAGGAAATGAGCTTCAATGCGGGTGATCTGCATTCCTGCAAGAGAAGTACAGTACGTTATGGTATCTTGTAGCTTTTGTTGCGGGTTGGAGATGGGGCACCTGGAAAGGCTTCCAACTGTATATCAGCCTCATACAAAAGGATGGAAATACAAAGTGCAGGGGTGAAAAGATGGCCTCAAGTGCCAGGTTAGTGACAGAATGTTCAAAGGCCTTGAAGCAACACAGAGAGAGAGAGAGGTACTTTAAAGGAAGTAGGAATGTGTTCATATGTGGTTGGAGGATAGTCTAAAAGTAGTAAATGAGGAAGAAGTGAGGCAGGAGACCCTAGCAGGGTCCTGGTTATAATCTGGCATTATCCTGAGGCACAGAACCACTGAAACTTTATGTATACAAGTGATGTAATTGTCTCTAATCTAACTGATATGACTACTGAAGAAGGTGTGGATGGACCAAATGCGTGTAAGTCTATAACCATGTGAAGATAGTATGCAGGCACAAGATGAGAGTGTCTGAATCTGGAAGTTAGGAGACACTGCAAGATGAGAGAGAGATGGCAAAACCAGAAATGACAGCACACACCGTAGCTGTTCAAGGGAGACAGAGGATACAGAAAGGACAGGAAGTACCTGGGTTCTCATTTGGGTACAGTTATATGACCCATATCAGCATTTCTGTCTATTACACACCCTCATACAACACCTTATAAGATTATGAGGGAGTTGACCATTTTTCTAAAGCTGATTACACTAGCCATTATAATATCACATGCAAACAACCCTAGCACACTGCCAGGCATATCAACATCTAGCACTGATAATTGCACATAGGACGTGACACTTGAAAGGGACCATGAGTGACTATGCTACTGAATTAATGTTATCCTTTATCTTAAACTGTAATCATTCTAGTTATCAAAAGTCCATAGCTGGCTGGAAAGTGATGTCTCATAATATGCCAACAGCTGCCTCCTATGTCTCATGTTTCTTTCTTTCCTACATGCCACTATATCTTATCATGTTTGAGTTATTATTGCATTATTTCATGTGCTATGACTTTAGGAGTAAGAGGCTGCCGTGTGCGCTTGTGTGTAGCATGTAGTTTAAGCATAGAGTAGGCTATGCTATCTAGGTGTGTGTGAGTTCACACTATCATGTTGGTACAGCAATGAAAGGACTTGGCTATGCATCCCTAAGAATACATGTCAATGTTCATTGATACTTAGTTAAGTATAAGTATAATCCTGCTGGGGTAGGAGGCAGGCTTGTGGTGTGTGTGTTTGGTAGTGGTGGCAGTGGTGGTGGTGATGCTAAATTTCACTTTGAACACATTAGATTCAAGGTGTGAAGACTGTCAAGAGGACAGAGATGCCCAGAGCATTCTGGGTCTATGGATGTGGGTGTTAGAAAGTAAGCCAATAGGGGATCAAGCATTGCGACCCTTACAGTTGGGAAATCAGAACATGAAATCTAACTTCTGCAGCTTGGGAAGTCCATGCTTGAAGAGGTTACAGGCATCAGAGATCAAATCTTGGAGTGGGGAACAAATACACATTGCTCAGCTTCTGTCACAAAAGCAGAAAACTGAGGTGGAGGCAGCCACCTTGCGGAATAGCGTGCTGCAAAATACTACCTCCATGTCAATTTCCAATCACAAACTCAGACCACGTGAGGTGCGCCACATGGAAGGCCTGCTTTCTTCATTTTTTTTCCTTGAGCACTGCAATTACACACCTTTAGAAGGGAGAGAGCACGAAAAGTGTCCCTGGGCTCAAGTGGGCTGAGTGATTTGACACCTGTGTGCACAGAAGCCGTTACACCTTGCTTTCCATGAATGATACATAAGGTTGGGAGTCCAAGGGAAGTAATTACCAGAAAGCAAAGGAAAAAAAAAAAAGCTAATCCTGGTAGCACATACTCATAACCTCAATGCTGGAGATGTGGGTTCAGGTAGATTCTGAAGGCCAACCTAGTGGTCAGGCTCCAGGCAGCAAGGGAAGAGTCTATCTCAAACAACAACAAGAAACATGAGGAATGACATTTGAGGTTAATCTCTGGCCATGTGCATACACACACACACACACACACACACACACACACACACACACACACATACGCACAGAGAGGGGGGGATATGAACACGCATGCATGGGCTCTCATTGCTCTGAAATCATGCTATGCTTGGTCCTCGTGTCTCTTATGTGAGATCCTGGTGACGAGTTGATGATAATTCCTGTTTAGAGCCAGGCTGCCGCACCACATGGCTACCAGAGAGCAAAGGTCACGAGGCATTCTGTAATGGCAAGGACAGGCAACACTCATTTTCAGGGTCAAGGTCTTCTCTTGTCTTCTGAATCCAGTTTTCCTATTTACACTGCACAAGGGGAAAAGGCCCCATGCTCCATATTTTATTAGCAGCTCTGGATGGTAAAGAGAGATAATGGGCCAGGAGGGCCTGGAGGGTGGGGAGTAAAGGCCCCCTGGAAATTTAAAGGCTTTGAGCCCTACCAGACAACAATGGTGCCCAAATGTCTGGCACTCTCTCCTCTGTTACAAGGCATAGAGTCCCAGGGAAAGAATCCCAGGCAGCCATCCTGGTCTGGAGCTGTTTATCACTTAAATGCTCTTCTGTTATATAAATATATGATGGCCATTCTGAGAAGTGTCATGGAAGCAGCGCAGTGTTAAACGCTCAATTGGACCTGACAGGCTACCATATATTTCAATTAGCTTCTACCTCATTGTCCTGGAGGGGGAGCTGTCAGGTCCATCTGGAATGTCTAAACTCCAAGGAAGTGCAGGCTGCTTTGAGGGATCCAGAGGTCTTAGACCCGTCTCTTAAGGCCGTGAACCACGCCCTATATTCAGGGACAGAAAAAAGCTGTGATAATTCAGATGTAATACATGGCCACAGTCGTGATGGGTCACATTTGGAATCCTGTGTTGTTGATTTGTCTTAAAACGGTGAACAGTGAAAAACCAAGGGATAAGTGCACACACATAGGTTTATGCAAATCTATATTTAAATATTAAATACCCATCTGGAGATTTGAGTGATACAAGGAGAGGCTATGAGGTAACTAGATTTTTGTGTTTTGCTTGTTTGTTTCTTTAAGAAGCAGCACATTACTCCCTCTCTATCTCGCCATGTTGCGCAGCCCTGAGGGACATGATTTACATTTGAGTGCTTGTGAACTCATGTCTCCATAATAAAACATGTTACACATGATTAGTTATCACAGAGGCGAAGGTTGTCACCCACACTGAAAGTCACATTCCACATGCACATGGTGGCAGGGGTGCCAACTTCACCTGTGAGCCCAGCACTTGGGAGGCTGACACAGGAAGATTGCCACGAGTTGGAGGGAAGCCTGGATGACACAGTGAGTCCCATTAGAGTGAGACAGGGTTTCTAAGCAAAGGAACAGACCAAACAGAAGGAGTGACCTACAAATTTGTGTGTTCTTTTATTCCCATGCTCCAAGGTCGCATAAGGGGAGTAGGCAACTACTGCACATTAGTTGGGGTAATGATACTGAACACAGAGATGTCTGAAACTGAACCGAAGACCTACACACAACCAGAATGGGTAATTTCCTTAAAAAAAAATTAAAATAGAAAATTTACAACTTATTAGAGCCAGAAACTCAAACCTGCCTGGATATTCTAGACAGTTGCCATGTGCTGAAACCTTTAATTAGGTTTCTTTACATTAAAATGC
>OU015749.1:14018903-14031803 GCA_907169655.1 Acomys percivali
GTGTGTGTGTGTGTGTGTGTGTGTGTGTGTGTGTGTGTGTGTGTGTGTGTGTGTGTGTGTGTGTGTGTTGCTAGTAGCAAAGAGAGAGATTAACTAGAGTCCTTCTCAGAGCTAAGCTGTGGTCTTCGGGAGGTTTCCCAAATATCGAAAAGCTGAAAGAATTTTCGGCCCTGTGAGTCAAGATGTGGTTGGTCAGGAGGTGGGGGATGGGGAGAAAGGAAAACAGCCGAAGTTCTCCAACTTCAGCTGCATGGAGCGGCACCTTTAGCTTCCTTCTGGCTGCCCCTGCAGCGCTGGCTCAGCGAGACATGCTATCCCAGGAGTGGCTAAGTGGTGCTTGTGGGGAGGGTGATCCAGAAATGTCAACTCGGCTTCTTGGGGCTGTGGACGGCAACCAGGTCAGTTGTCTCATCAAGGCTGTACCAGACGCATTATTCACTCCACCACGTGATGCCCAAGCCCCTCGGCTGTACAGTAGGTCACAGGCTTCCCTTAAAAGGACTAAATGGAATCTCCCCCACATCTGGAGTAGAGATTAAGTCAAAATCCTGCATTCTGACTTCATTCTCGTCCTAACATTAAAAAATATTTGAAGACTAGGAACAACACACAGGGGAGTTGCGAGGGGTGGGGGTGGGGCTCTTTGGATTCATAAATTACCTCTGTGAAGCTGAACATCAGACGTGAATATGTTTTTCCCACTAGTGCCTCCAACAGAAAATAAATGTATGCATCAAATTAATTATGTGAATGCAATCCTCAGGAAGAAAAGGTGGGGGTGGGAGAGGGAACCTGTCTTTGCATCCATGGTTCAGATGAATCAGGCTGAAGCCAAAGGAGTTATGCGTGCCACCACCTCGTGCAAATGCACTTTGAACATTTTTTGTTGTTGTTGTTTAAAACGTTTATGTTATTTGTTTATTTTGTGTGCCTGTGTGCATGGAGGCGTTGGTTTGAGGAGTGCCACGGTAGTGGTGTGGAGATCAGAGGACAACATTCAGGAATCAGTTTTCTCTTTCCACTGTTCAGTCCCATGGATCGAACTCAAGTCTTCAGGCTTGCTGGCAAGTGCCTTTACCCACGTAGCCGTCTCACTGACCCTAGGACATTGATTTCTATGTCTGCCCTCAAGGGCGACTAAGTCATGTGTGATTTTACAATGCTTTCAAAAGACTCAAGCTCAGCCTCATCCACATCTGCCAAGCCTTTTCTAACTGAGGTGTAATTCCCACAGATGGTCCAAGTGGGCCACAGTTTTAACTTTCTGTGGCATTTTGTAATGGCTACCTCACCAGCTTAACCCCACTCCCACCCTTATCACTTCATCTCCAGGGCAAAACTACAAGTAATGGCTTTCCAGGATTTAAGGAATTTTTGTTTGCTTCTCTAGAACATAATTCTACACACACACACACACACACACACGCACGCACGCACGCACGCACGCACGCACGCACGCACGCACACACGCACACATACACGCACACACACATACACACGCACGCACGATTTCTGTCCTGTTTTCTTGAAAGTAACATTCAGGTCCTCTGTGAGGATCCTAGGCTTAGCTGGATGCTAGCACATGCTGGGAACCAGCTTTTCTTTATCCATCACTCAGTTTACCTAGAGTGGTGGAAAAGAAAAGTTCTGTTTATTCTGACAAACCTAATAGGAAGTGGGGGTGGGGTGTGGAGGGAAGAGGGATCTTATGCCACTAGAGAATGAATTAGAACAGAGAGGCTCGGAGGACTGCGACACTGGGGTGCTGGGCTGGAACCGTGGGCAGGGTCCTCCCACGCAGACGCACACTAAGAGGCAGTTAAAGAAAGCAGGGAGCCCACGTGGGAAAGTCCGAGTGCACAACAATTGGTCTTTGTTCATAATTGGTTCCATGTGTGCGGTTGGAGTGAACAGGAGGGTGAGCGAGAGGGGAGAGGCAGGGAGAGAGGGAGCCCCCTGGATAGCTTTGGAAAGGGGTTTTAGGTTACATATCGTTCGTCCCCCCCTCCTCGTACACTCACTGGCCAGCTTCAAAGCAGACGGGAGCAGAGAATAAATCTGCACCGACATTCAGTTATTCTCCCAAATAGGTAGGGTCTCTTGCTTTTCCAAAATGGCACTGGAAGTTGTCCCAGGTTTGAACAAAGAATGTTTCCAAACAGTTGTGTGTCCAGAGTTCCGGGGTTCTGTGCTTCCCAGTTTGTTCTGAGAGGAGGAGTGGATGACTGCCTCTCCTGTGACCCCGGCCCCAGCAAAGCTCTTGAGAGCTGAATTTATTTATATTTCGGTAAATACAACTTCCTGTTTCCCAGGGGTATTAATGGGGGTTTCGCTGAAAAACTCAAGGCTTTGGCGGGATAGTTCAGACTGTAAAGGACACTTTGATGAACTAAGTGCAAATAAAACAGAAGCACATGTGTTCAATTACAGTTAAACACGTATAGAAGGGAATGTTAATGGGAATCAAAATAACCCTGGGCCAGACTCCCCATGCATGGCAGCCCAGCACATTCCACCTCTCTCCAGTGTGACGGGGGGCAGGGGGCACAGGCATGCTTGCTGTATGTAGAAGAGGCTCTCCCCACTAATGGAGCCTTCCCCAGTCCCTGTAGAATAAATGCCCACCTCTTCCTTATGGTCTCAAGGCTCTGACTAGTCAGCTTGCCCCAAAGTATCTGGTAGCCTACCCATAGAATTTCGAGACCTGTACATTTCAGGTTCCTTACCGAATCGACAGCGTCAGTATCTGTTATTTCTTTTCATTGTTAGAACACAAGCGCTTTTCCCAGGATGGGATAGGTGCTCATACTGATAGGAGCACTTTAGGGGAAGAGACGGCATGGATGCTAACTGAGTTGCTAGACAGTGGGCTGGGAGCTTTCTAAGGGCTAGCTCGGTGAACCAAATGGCTTTCCATTATTTGTGTTTCACAGGTGAAGAAACCGAGAATAAGGTGACCAGAGCACATGGATGGACAGGTCAGAACTCAGGTGTAAACCCAAGTAATTTTGTATAACTGCAGGGACTAACTTGGCCTATTCCACAGGGTGCTTCATCAGCTTCTAGCAGTTTCACAATCTAGAAAGAAGATTCTCCTAATAGGTTTACAGAGTAGCAGAAGCTGCATGCTTAGAGGACTGGTGGGATGGGCAGTTTCAAGGATCCCCTGATGGGCTTACAGGGAGTTGAAGCTGCATGCTTAGGGGACTGGTGGGATGGGCAGTTTCAAAGTCTCCAGATTTGCTGCTGCCATGTCACCTAGGCTTGACTCCAAGTCACAGAGAGCCCAAAAGAACTGGGGAAAGGGCAGTGAGTCACTGCTTCAGGGACACAAAGAGGAGCTGAAAAAGAAGAGCTCAGAGATGGGGTCATCTGTGGCAGGCCAAGGCCGCATGGATGCCAACGTGGGTAGGTTACACGGGCACTGATGGAGCTAAGGGGGAGGATGAAGAAGAGTGACAGCTCTCGGTTCTTAACTGTCCTTTCCTGGCCAAGTGACAGGGAGAAGATAAACTGTGACAGGAGCTGAGATAAGGACAGAGAGGGGAAATGCTCTGTGAAAGAATGGGTCCATGGTCAGTGTTGACTACAGGCTAAGGGACGGACCCTGGGAAGCCAGGGATAGCTGGATGAGGCAGAGAGAAAGGGTGGGGAGGAAATGTGTCTCAGAGATTGCAGGTCTTCTCCAGGACATGGCAACCCCGGGTCACGTGTATCCGGGAACATAGTCTAGAGGGTTCCTGGCTAGCTAGGGAAGATGCCACTGGGGGAGCGGCCCTCAGCGCTTCAGTCCCTCACGCTGCACTTACTGCCTCAAGGAGCAGAACACTCAGGCCGATGGAGGGTTTTGTTTGTTTACTTGGAACATTTCTTTCCAGTCCCGAGGAAAACATTTATGTGAAAGTCTGGACAGAAGCCACTCAGGGATGAAGAGAACTGCACTGCGGGAAAATCAATGTTCTCCGTGTGCCAAAGCCAGGCGCAGCGAATCAAAGCTGTATTCTAGGTCACTGGCAGCAGGGTGTGAAGGAGGAGATGGGGGTAATGGCTTGTGGGACATAAAGCAGTTTATGACACCAGAGTTGGTGGAAAGAGACAGGAGAAAGGGAAGAACCCATCTAGTGCATATACATGAATGTGTGTGTATGTGTGTGTGTGTGTGTGTGTGTGTGTATGTGTGTGTACACATGAGTACACCTATGTATTTGTGTTGAAGTATAAGTGTGAATGTATGTGTGTTTGTATGTTTGAGTAAGTATATATGTCTGTGTTTGTATGTGCTTGTATATGTGTGTGTGGCTGTGAGTATATATATTTGTATTTGTCTACATGTTTGTGTGTGTATGTGCTTGTCACATACAAAAAGTTGCATAACTAGAGTCCCAATCAGAGCTATGAGCATGCTGGTACATGCTACAAGCTACACCCAGGGCGAATGAGACACTGATGGAACCCTGGGATTGGTCACATGAATGTGGACTGGCCCCTGGCCCCCCCCATCCCCACCCATTGTTTATTGCCTTGGAGGGACAGACAGAGTTGGGAAAGGAGCATCCCAGAACCAGGTCTGAAACCGAAGTCAGCCTCATGTTCCAGGCTATACAGGGTGGAAGAAGGAAGAAGAGAAAGGAGCGCCCTGCCATGGTGATGCTTACGTGTAACCCTAGTACACAAAGCTGAGGCCAAAGGATCATAAGTTCCAGGCTAGCCTGAGGTACATAGTGAAGTCCACTGACACAGGGAGCTGAGAGTGGGTCTTGGGGGACATCCTACATGCTCTGACATAGAATGGAGGGCAAGCAAACAATGCAAAACAGGAGGCACTAGCTTGGGCTCCAGGCTGAGAAAGGCAACATAGGTGACCAACTAAAAGAGAGACGTTGGTAGTGTTGTCGGCTAGGGAAACCATTCTCAGCCACAGGAGTGGGGAGAAAGTCAGAGTCTTTCAACACCCTCGGGGCACCTGCGATGAGCAAGTTGGGATTTAAAAAAAATGGTCAGTTCCAGAGAACTGGACGGCTCTAAGCAGGCAAAGATACCCGCTCTGGTTTTCCTTCTCCCTGCCTCATTTCCAAAAGGGACAAGGGCTGGGGGAGATGCGCTGCTGTGGGATGACAGGAAAGGGCCACAAGCATGTCCTGTTTCCAAACACAACGATGGCCCAAACTACTCTGAGCTAGGGTGGAGAAGCTGTAGCCAGGGGAGAAGCTTGGGTTGTAATTGTTGCCATGTTAGGAATTCTTTAATATTTATTGTATATGAGTGCTCTATCTGCAGAAGAGGGCACCAGATCACATTATAGATGGTTGTGAGCCACCATGTGGTTGCTGGGAATTGAACTCAGGACCTTAGGAAGAGCAGGCGGCGCTCTTAACCACTAGTTCCTAGAGTCTGAAATGGGATCTCTGGGAGGAAATCCCTGTGTTTCTTTAGCACCCCAGCCGCATTCTTGTTCCTACCAATCTTAGCTGACTCAGACGGCCCCAGCCTTGTACACATTGCCTGGTGGATGTAGACTGTTAAGAAAGAGTCCGGAAGTGAGGTCAAAAGTAAAGTATCCCCCCAGACAGGACCAATACATCACATAACACTCCTGGGGCTGTGGGAAGCTCCCCAGATCAGTGTAGCCATTGCGTTTCTCTTGGTTTTAACTGAGGTCTGTTCTCACACATCTGCCTTTGAGCCGAGCATATCCCCGTGTCGTGTGGAAGGCGCTGCAGGAAGAATTGTGGTTGCTTTGAATGGAGAGATACAATTTCCTTTCTCCTCGAGCCCATCCCCCTTTGGCGTCTCCTCCTTTTCTCTTCTTTCTCTTTCCCTCTCCTCTCCTCACTAGTTGGCTGAATTCCACATTTCATTTAGCACCTACTCTTCCTTGAGATACTATACAGAGACGGGAAGGGATCTGGGGTGCACCTGCCCAGTTTGACTCCAGGTGTGATGCTCAATGTGGAGGCCAACTTTCTTCTGAGAGGACACTGTGACTGTCTTGCATATACCACACCTGACTCTAGGATGTGGCCCTTGGGCCTGCCCAAACCAAGGTTGTCATTTCCTCTCATTGCTTGCCTTTCCCCAGTCAGTCTTCAGGTGCCTTAGTGAGTTTCTGATGAAATAACACAGCCCCTTTAGGTGGCACATTCTATTGCAGGGATGCTCTTTAATGTCTTTTCAAATAGGTACCGTTCTTTCCCTGGCTAACAATGAAGCAATGGAGGCACAGAGAAGTGGAGTCGCTTGGCCACAGTCATGCTGTCACTGGCTCCCTAGCCACCGTGTCACTGCTGTGTATTACACACTGGCCACATTTTCCTGCAGCTCCAGGACCACAGTAGCCTTGTGGACCTCACTGTCCATCTTCCTGTCTCCCTGTGTGTTTCTCTCGAGTCGTGCATCTTCTCAGGGACTTCCTCACAGGCTGCCCCCACTGAGCCACCTATCCAAGTAGTAAAAAACAAACAAACCAACAACAACAACAACAACAACAAAAAATCAACAAACCTTTTCAGCCTTTTGAAAACTTGGTGTTTTGTAGGTTTCAGTTCAATGATGGGAGAAGAAAATTAATTCACCCCCCTGAAAAAAAAGGCTCCTGGTCCCATCAACTCAAAGGCATTACTCCTATCACAGTGGAAATAGACCCCGCCCTCTTTCAGGCAGGAGGGGAAGATATGTGTGTGCCATTGGAAAACCTGGAGATAAGCAGCTGTGATGGAATCTCCTGAGATCTTCAAAGCTATGGTCAAGCTGTAGAGATGTGGACAATATCAATGCTTGGCAAGGAAGAGTCACCACTATCCTGTCTGAGCGTGCCTTGATTACTAAACATGAGGCCATCGGCCTGCTGGCAGTATGGTTTACATTTTCGCTCATGAGGTCTTGCTCAAAAGCAGTGGTGTGTGTGTGTGTGTGTGTGTGTGTGTGTGTGTGTGTGTGTGTGTGTTTGTGTGTCTGTGTGTGTGCCCTTGTTTATGAGAAGGTATGTGCGTGTTACATGAACATGCACATGTGTTTATATCAGTGCATGTGTGTATATGCATGTGGAGGCCAAAGGGCAAGCTCACCTATCGTTTCTCAGGTGTCATACATCTTGGATTTTTGGCATTCTCTCATTGGCCTGAAGATTGCAACTAGGTTAGTCTGGCTGGCCAATGAACTCCAGGGAACCGTCTGTTTCCACTCCCCGAGTGCTTGGATTATAAGTGCACATTACCATGCCTGGCTTTTGTTCATGTTTATCTACTGAGCTATCTCTCTAGCCCCAGCAGGAGGGTTTCATTCTTCTGTATGAAAGGTTTTCACGCCTTGCCTTGATATGATTGGTCCCCACCAGAACTCTACTTGCTCTTGCCAGCTGGAGGCCACTCCAAACACTCAGAGGCTCAGCCTGAGCTGCTGGCCATTCTGCATGGCGGGAATAGCTTACTGCACATGCTCTCAAGAGTGATGTCATGTCCTGGTCCCGGGGAATCAATACTATTACTAGGATGCCTGTGTGATTGAGCAGGTAATAAGCTGACCTGTGGGGCTGGCTCTGTGGATGAGCTTTCCAGATTGTTTTGCAAAGCCCTTTTTCATGTTCTGTCAGCTGTGGATGGATTTTGATAACTAGCATTGATCTGCCATGTTTATGAAGTACACTTTGCACAGGGTAAACTGTGTAATTACACCTGGAATGGCAAAATAAATAATGCCCTTATCTGTGGTATTGACTTCCTAGAATTAGCTGGATATATATGGTGCACTTCTAAGCAGAGCCAGTACATGCTGGTGTTTTACTTTCAATAGGCTTGGCTCCTTTATTTCAGGCATATGAGATGCTTAGCTAAGTGCTAGATGGCAAATGACCAACTCTTAAACCTGTTTCTCATTTGTATGCTTACTTTTTTTTCCTAGGCAGAGAACTTGAACATGTAATTTTCATCTACAGACTGAATCTCCATAGTTGAAACAATCCTAGTGCTGGAAAGGAGAGTGGGGCCTTTCTTTGATGGCATCTGATTCCTCTGTCTCCCATGCCCAGGGGACATGTCACCACCACTCACCCACCAGTCTTACATTTTCCCAACAGGGAGGGAGAAAGCAACTTGAATTTGTTAGAACTTCATGCCGTGGGAATGTGGTTTATCTTGAGTGTGCTCTGGACACCCACTAACCAGTAAGTCAAAATGTCAAAGGGCGTCCTAGTACAAGTTCATGGCCAGAGTCGTTAAAATACCTTCAATGGAGCAATTCTTAGAGGCAAGCGAGGATGAATAGAGGATTCTGTTATTGTTTTCTTGGCCTGCACCACTCTGTTTGCATTTTAAGCCTCTACAACATAAAGAAAAGTTGTGAAAATTGCATGAGATACTGAGTCACATGTGTGAGAAAAAGGGTAGTAAGGAATGACACCAAGGGGCTGGACAGATGGCTCAGTGCTGTGTGCAATCATGAGGAACTGAGTTTGAATCTCCAGGGCCCATGTAAAGAAGTGGACACAGGGGAATCCTTGGAGGCTTTCTGGACAGCTAGCTAAGCATACACAATAAAAACTAACAGAGATCTGCTTTAAACAATGTGGAAGGGGAGTAGCAACACACAAGGTTGACCTCTGACTTCTGTGTATTTGCTGTGGCATGTGTGTGCCTGTACTCACCTACATTTACACACATATAGTACATACATCACACACACTCACAAGAAATGAGTCTAAGGCCATATGATCACTTGCACACTACAGGACCTCTGTGCTAGGTAGTTTTCTGCCACCTTGGCACAAGCTAGAGTCATTTGGAAAGAAGAACGCTCCACTGAGAAGCTGCCTCCAGCAGATTGGCCTGTGGGTAGTAACTCTATGGGGTATTTTCTTCATTGATGAACGATGTGAGAAAGCCCAGCTCACAGTGGGTGGTGCCAGTTCTGGGCAGGTGGTCCTGAGTTGTATAAGAAATCGGACTGAGAACTGGGCATCTACAACTACACAGAAAAATCTTGTCTCAAAAAAACCAAGAGAGAGTGAGAGCGAGCGAGTGAGCTAGAGGGGGGGGAGGGAGAGGGAGAGGGAGAGGGAGGGGGAAGATACCAGGCCAAGGAGCAAGGCAGTAAGCAGTATTTCTGCATGCCTTCTGTTTCACTTCCTGCCCTGAGTTCTTGGCTTCTCTTAGTGATGGACTTATAAGCTATTAGGTGAAATAACCCTTTTGTCCTCAAGTTGCTTTTAGTCATGGTGCTTTATCATAGCAATCAAAACCGAACCTAGGATGACCTCATTCTATGAGCAAAAGGATTTCATTACAACTTACTTCTAGCAAGGAAGTGATACCAGTTTGGAGGGGCTGATTAACAAAGAGTGAATGAAGGTCAACAGGGTAGTCACAAGGTTATTGGAGTGGTCCAAATGGTAAAGATGAAGTCTAGAACCTCTTCTACAGCCCTCTAACCAAGGAGACCAGAGAAAGGATGCTAATATCTGCTATGATAGATGCATAGGAGAAGGGGGACATCTGAGAAGATGGTGCAGAGTGGCTCTGGACACGCTGAGTTTCTGGTACTTGGGTGCTTTGAGATGGAGTTTAAGAGAGGAGTCAAAGCTGAAAGTGTCAATGTCACTTGAGCAACCGCTAGACAAGTCCTATTATTAAACACACAGGACAGTCATTCAGTGACAGGTAGATTTGCTTCTTGTGAACACTGGAGAAAGAAAAAGTCCCCTTTTTCCAAGAAAAGGGGAACTGGTCACAGGAGAGATAGAAAGGGGGCTGGTAGGATGTTTGACAAGAGAAACATCAAGACAGCTATATAAAAGACCAAGAAAGGAGCTCATCTAATTGATGAGAGATGGAGAGTTCCAGAAAGGATGCACCCCACCTCAGAAATGGAAGTGAATTTAGTAAATAATAAAGTTTCTAAATGGACACAAGTCATATAACTCTATTGAAAATCTTATAGGAAAATGGCAGATGAGAATATAAGGTAATTATTAACTCCAGGAAAAACATAAAGTTGTAAAAACCCACCAGGATATGTAATTATAGTGCACACTATTTCTCAGGTATAAACAATATTTTCTTAGCATAATAAAGGCAGGTTTTACATTAAACTGCAAAATCAGAAGACAGAGGAAGGGAGAAATATGTGTGTGTGTAGGAAAGTAACAAGAGTTAAAACCCTCAGACTGAGGAGATGGCTCAGTAGAGTATTTATCTTGACAGCATGAGGACTGGTGCTCAATCCCAGGAACCAGCCTAAGCTACATTTTGATTTTAAAAGAACTGGGGAGGTGAGTACAGGTTCATTCTTGGTATTCAGTGGTCAACCAGCCTAGCCTACTTCATGAGCTCTAGACCAATGAGAGACTAACACATGCATGTGCTCACCTATGGATGCGCATCCACACCTATATGTGCACCTCCATACACATGAACACAGATACACTAAGTGTGAAATCCTCATCTCTGAGGGTGTCGGTTTAACATCTCAAACTTAGGTATCTAAGACATTAGTATGTAAATGTATATGGTAATTTGAGTCAGAATGTGCCCTCCCAGGTGCATATATTTGAATGGTTAGTTACTAGGAAGTGGAACTGTTTAAAAAGATTAGAAGGATTAGGAGGTGTGGCCTTGCTGGAGTAGGAATAGCCTTGTTGAAGGGAATATTGAAGGTTGTCTAAGCTCTTTCTCTCTCTCTCTCTGTTTGCCTGCCTGTCTGACTGCAGCCTGGGATGTGAGCACTTCTCCAGCACCATGCATGCTGCCATGCTCCCTGCCCTGATGACAATGAACTACTAACCACTGTAACTGCAGGCAAACCCCCAATTAAATGTTTTCTTAATGAGTTTTTTTTTTCTTTTGGTCATGGAGTCTCTTCACAGCAATAGAGCAGGGACTAAGGCAACATATTATTGAGAAAACTACAGTCAACCACCAGATATAACATTTGGAAGAATATAGTTCCCCTGGGGAGCGGGAACTCAGAGGTTGGAAGGAAGGGATTGGAACCTGGGGTATTTCTTCATAAGCCTTCAAGTATTCTTCAACTTTTGTGTTCATGAAAATTGCCATGCACATATGTTGATAAAAATCAAAATGAAATTGCAAACAGAAGGAGCAATGTCACAGCAGGCTCACGCTGGATAAAAAGTCAGCGCAATGGGAAAATAATGAGAAGGTCCCCGGATGGTCCTAAGATTGCGCACGTGGAATGCTGGCAGCAGAGTGGAGAGCTGGAGGCATCTGCCTGCTTTTGAAAGGATAGATTCAAGTGCAGATAACCAGCCTATTTAATTCAACAAAGAATGTTTCAAGACATCTGCTTGGCTTCCTCTTGTCCTTTTCTTCAGTTTGTGTTGGGTGCCCTTGGTCTGTGGGGAGGTCTTGGAATGTCCCTGCAAGGCGGGGCCTCTGAGCTATGCCTACTGGAGATGAGAGATGAGAGGCAAGAAACTTGCCGCTCATCTTCTGAAACGAGAGGAGGATGGACTGACACTTGGAAGCAGGACACACACAACAGGGATTTCTATACTTGCCATTCTTTTAAAACACGTATTTCCAATAAAAACATTATGTGTGTGTACATGTGTGGGGTGTGTGTAAATGTGAGTGCAGTTGCCCTTGGAGGCCAGAGGAGGACATCAGATCCCATGGAACTGGAGGAGGTATAGCGGGCTGTGAGCTGCCTGGTGTGATATGGACCGGGGCAATTGAACTCAGCGGCACAGCCGCAGCTAGAGAAGCCCCAAGTGGTGACGAGCTATGGAACGAAAGATGTGCTAGAACCCCCTATCTCATCTTAAGAGCCTTGCAGTTCCACAAAGCACACCTACCCCAATGTCCCTTGGTAATCCTGGAAAAGAGGTGTCAAGATAGAAACAACTGTTCTGGAGACTTGTGGGATGGCATCCTAATGAGCATGCGCAAAGAGACAGTGGGATAGCATCCTAACGAGCATGCGCAAAGCCTTAGAGGACCTGGGCACTGAGGCAAATACTTGCTCTAGACAATCAGATTCACCGGGGAAAGCCTGTGGTTCCTAGGCAGGTTGAAGAGAAAATGTTAGCCTACAGATGTCAAGTCACCTTCTCATTTATTTACGATACTAATCTTCTCAATCCCTATGAATTGTCAGACATACTTCCCCGTTATTCCTGGGCAATTGATCTATTTTCCCGGGCAATTGATCTAAAAGGGCAGCCAGGGGATTGGAGCAATGGCTCAGCAGTTAACACTCAGTGCTCTTCCAGAGGAGCTAGATTCATTTCCCAGCACCCTATTCATGGCTCACAACCGTCTGTAACTGCAGTTCCAGGGCATTTGATTCCCTCTTCTGACCTCCTCAGGCAAAAGGAATACATGTGGTATACAGACAAACAAACAGAAAGCGGGAGAACATTGCCTGGCTTGAAAACAAGACCATGGGACCGTAGAGGGAACAGAAAGGGAATTAGGGAGGACAAGGCAACAAGAGGGGTACATTAATGTCCTTGGAGTATTTATTTTTTTTTTTCTGGTTAATTTCATTCCCTCTGAGCCAATCATCCTTTGCTCCCCTGTCCACCCATCTCCAACCCCCTAGCACCGCTCTCAGATTTCCAGCAGAGGTGGCCAGGCCGAGCGGATTGGCCATCAAAGCTGGTTTCCTGCCTTGCCGTCTAGTGTACACCCCATGAATTTACGACCCTGGATTAGACACGCAGGAGGACCCTTTCCATTGTTCATCACGTTCTCCGCCTTCAGGCTTGCTTCCCTAGGCCATGACTGTGATCAGAAAGGACTCAAGTCACTCAGCTCCCTACCCTCTCCTCAAAGAGAAAGCCCGTCTGGGAATCCCACCAGCATGAAGTCGCCTCTCCATTTGAAGATAAATTATAAATATAATAATAATAATAATAATAATAATAATAATAATAATAATAATAAT
>OU015749.1:14038921-14057108 GCA_907169655.1 Acomys percivali
GAGAGAGAGAGAGAGAGAGAGAGAGAGAGAGAGAGAGAGAGAGAGAGGGGGAGAAGAGAGAGAGCATCAGTCAAGCAAGCTGGGCATGGTAGTACATGTGAGTACTTGCTAATAGACTGGAGAATCAAGAGCTGAAGACCAACCCCAGTTACATGCATAGTTGGGAGCCTGAGGCTATGCAAGACCCTATCTAAAAAGAAATTCAAAAAGAAAAGATTAACAAAATGAAATTTTGTTTAGATTAGCTAGCTTGTGTTGATAAGATATACATATACACAAAACCCCCAATAAATCCTATATTTTAAATATATATAAAACTATTACTCTATAAAAATAGTGGTAGGATGGGAAAGCCCTGCACAACACAGGTAAAAGTGACTAATATAATGGCTTACTGATGGATTGCCTGTTCAACTTCTGTCTCACTTTATATCCAGACTGTGGGTGAATTCTAGAGATGTTATGTATCAGTAGAACAGTTCCCCTCTCATAGCCACACAACAGCTGTCTGCTCTGGCCATTTCTGTGAAGACAAACATGTTAATTTAAAGGCTTGTGTCTATAGGACCCTGAAGGCTGGCACTGGCAGGGCAATGGGCTGTAGAGATCTCTTGCTGCCTGTCCTCATGCCCCCACTGTGGCTATCAGCTGATTCACACAGTCAACCTTGTTTCTCCCAGTCACACTGCATTTTCAGTTTTGATGGCTTCTCTGACAAGCACAAAAGGTCTATTCCACTCCATGTCCCCTGACTCTGCTGCCACCCATGTCCTGCACCCACAAGTCCCTGTTCCCTCACAAGTATCAATGGCAGGATTCTGAAAAACCCATAGTGACATTAGTGTCAGGCACTGGCTGTGGTGCCCCGGGTGCTGGTGGAGAGGGATGCACAATAACCTGCCTGATCGTTGCTTGTCGCCTGTCACGTGCCTTGTCCCTGGGAGGGCTTCTGAGGTCATCACCAGAAGGGCTCACTTGAGTGGCATGAAGAACAATGGTTTCAAATTTGCACTTTTCTACAGGTACCTTGCTTTCTAGAATTCAAACGTATGTCATGGCAACACAGGCTCTTCTCCAAGTACAGGGAGTCAGAGCGTGGTATTGAGGGTAAAGCATGTGATAGTCTGAGCGAAACATATATCACTAATCTCAAACGAGAAGCTCTGAGTGCCTGAGGTATGGAATGGTTACTCTGGACACATGATCTTTGCTTTGGGTATTTTGGGGGAACCTGGGTTGCTCCCTAGGTCCTTGCTGAAATGAATCTATAACCTTAACCCCAATTCAAAACCTGATCCCAGCCCTAACCTTCTGGTGGTAAGAACACCCCAGTGTAACCGCCATCCATTGACTTTGACTCGTGTCTTTCTACCAGGTGTTTATTTCCTATGGTGACTTACATACAACGAGCAATGGCTCCCAAAGCTTTCACAGCTAATACTGTATTGTTTAACAAAAGTGTGTGTGTGTGTGTGCGCACACCTGTCCTGTGGTTCTGTATATTAGCATATATGCGCTATATGTGTGTGCATATGTATGTTCAGATGCTCTTGCCAGTGTAAGTGGGGGCCAAGGGTTGACTTCAGTGTCTTCCTCAACCACTCCCCACTTTATTTAATGAGGCAGAGCCTCTCACTGAACTTTGAGCACACCAGTTCAAGTATTCAAGCTAGCCAGCTTGTCTCAGGAATCCCAGCTCTGGAACCTGAGTGCAAGTCTGCATCCCTGCCTGGCTTTATGTGTGCTCTGGAGGTCTGAACTCTGGTCCTTATGTTTGTCCATCAAGCCCCTCATCCCTGAGCCATCTCCACAGCTCCCACGGTCATCCTTTAGCAAGCTGTACACTCTCCTAGTTGTGAAGATCAGGTATGAGAAACAAGAGGCCCGGGCAGCTCAGAAATCTAGAAGCCTCGAGAGTGCCCACCTGTGGATTCTGATCACCTCTGATCATGAAGACCTGAGCCCACATGTGGCCAGCCTGGTCAGCTATCTGATTTACCCAGGCAGTGTCTGCGTAGCATAGACAGTATGTCAAGCATGCATGACAAAGACATTTTGATGTAACCCCCTTCAAAGATATGTACACAGTGTATGGCTCTCCAGATTGTCTTTAGTGAGAGATCCTAGGGACTAAATGAAAAAGTGTCCAAGTGTTAACAGGGAGCCCTTACCATTGAAGTCCAAGGCACTGCAGAGCCACAGTGGAGAAGGGTGTATAGTTCTATCCAACATGTAATAAACGTGTGCTGTTTATTACAACCTCCTGCATTTGAGGTTTGATCAGAAGTAATAGGAAAAGTGGCAAAGGCTGAAAAGGATGTGTGAGAGCCCCACTACCGTTCTCTACACACACGCACGCACGCACGCACGCACGCACGCACCACATACCAAGTCATATTTCTTCCCATCCTGAATGCCCCCTCATCTTTCATCACTTCTTCAGCCCAAAGATGCTACCCTCCCAACAAGAGATGAGGTGAGGGTGATGGCAGGCAGGCAGGCATCTGAGGGATAATGGTGAGCAGAGAGTCCCCAGGCAGTAAGAGGGTAGAGTGGTGGATGGTGGGTGTGGGTTGTGGTCTGTGAACTTTGTCCCTGATTACTGACTTTCATGGGGAAGACAGCTGTCATGAAGATCAAGGAGTGGCCATGCTGCGCTCTACTGAGACAGCATTAGGAAGGAGTATGTTGTAAGAGCAGCAATATGCTGACAGCAATGTCCCAGGAGGAGCTGAGTCCCTGACAAGCAGGCTGGGGATAGTTAACTTCTGGTCTTCATGGAGATGAACTAATCCATTGCTTTCCCGTGACCTCTAGAACAGTTGCATTATACCTACATATTTACACATTATAATAAATGTTATTTGGTAAAAAAAAAAATGTTCTTTTTCTTCTTGTTTACACGACAGAATTGTACCAATGGTTTAAAAATATGTTGTAAGCATGCTGTGATATCCATGATTATTTTTAAATGTTAGTGATCCAACCCAGGGCCTTGGACATGCCAACATGCTAGACAAGTGTTCTGCCAATTGGCTATAATGTTAGTGCCTATTATTCATGAATTTTATTTGAGGACAAGATAAGGCCTTTAAAAATATTTGTTAGAGACACTGGGGAGATGTCCCAGTGGATAAAGCGCTTGCTGCACAAACACGAGGATATGAGTTTGGCAAAAGCCAGGCATGGTGGCTCATGTCCCTGTCCACTAGTGGATGGGTGAGCGGTTGGAAATAGGTCAATACCAAGAGCTAACTGGTCAGATGGTCTAGTGGAAACCCAGAGCTCAGGATTAGAGTGGGGTAAACTTATCTCCATAGAAACTGTTGTCTCTGTTTCCCTCTTAGGCAACAAGCAGGGAAATACATCACCATGACTGGATTTATACTATACTGGGGAGCAAACCCAGTGTTTCGTGTATGCTGGGCAAGTGGTCTACCAAGTGGGCCATATCCTAGCCCACAAACTGTCTTTTCTAAACTGAGATTTCCATGATTCAAATGGACCCAGCTGTGTCCCATAAATATGGTGATAAAGGGCATAAGTGAGTGGTTAACACAAAGATGCTAAAACCATCTACACAGCAAAGTGCACCCTTAAAAGCAACTTAATAAAATCCAGACTAACAGTTCCCTTAAGCATTTCTGTGTTATCTACCCGAAGCACACCTGGAAGGGTGAATGAAAAATTGAAACCACAATAAGCAAGCATAAAGGGAGAGTCATTCAAACACTCCTGTTAGTAAGGGATTCCTTAAGGCCTAAGGAGACATAACCAGCTCATAAAAGGGTTGAATCCTGAATGACTTGGAACCATGACACCTGATCAGATGTGGACTGTCTGAAATTGATAACTGTTGTCAGTCTTCCAAGCTTTACTCACCAAACTAGAATCTAATCTGATTAAATGATCGGCAATGTAGCCAACAAAGACCCTCAGACTGTCCACAGAGTGCTAAGATATATGGCAGGTCCCGTGACTTCGAGAGTCTGCAGACTTCTCTAGGACTAGGCTGAATGGAAACTCATCACCAATGACTTTGATCAGTCAGGCCGACCCGTGCCTCATTAAATTTATGACCAGTGTCTATTTTATTTCTGTTGCAAATCGTGTCAGCTTCCTTTTATCTTCAAGGCCACAGGCAGTATTTTGACAAACAATAGTATTAGCCTGCAGGACCTCACTGGAGTATGCTTTCTACAAGGGACATGTGGACACCATTACTTTCCTGGACATGCAAAAAATCATTACAGAACAGCAGCCAAGACACTAAATAATTGATTTAATTAATATAACATAATTAAACATATTAAATATTTACACAGCTTGCTGTTTTCTATTCAATTTGCATTGAGGTTGTAGTGATTTTTGCCATGTTCTGCAAGCACCAGGCCATTAATCCTGCAGCTGGAAATGCTTAGGGTCATGAATTGCTGGAAGACACTTCTGCAGAAAGTAAGCTGTATTGAGATTGCTTATTCATAATCATTGTTTCATAATATTCTTTTTGCTCACACAGGAAGGGGTTATATATACTTCTGTATATGCTGAAGGGGAAGTAAATCTTTCATGTCATGAATTTGTATTTCTAATTTCTGAGTAAAATCTTATTGGTTCTTCTATCCACAATCTGAGTCTATTCTTCAAAATTAGCTATCATCTACGTATCTATCTATGTCATCTATCTCTCCAATGCCTATTTACAATCATCTATGTATGATTGAATAACTCTATCTATCTATCTATCTATCTATCTATCTATCTATCTATGGATTCACCTGCCTACCTATGCTCAATCTAATCTTTAGCCATTGCAAAAATTGCTATATGTTTTATATATTACATAATATACTTTATATAATATTCCTATACAATATTTTATTATATATTAATTAACAAGATGGTTAATTATATATTATAATTATATATATAATATACATATAAAATATATATAATATAATATATATTATATATATTATATATATATATATCCCCTTTTTTGAGATGGTCTCTCACTGGTGTGAAACCTGCCAAACAAGCTAGGCTATCACATCTCTCCAGTATATTCCAAGCATACATCACCATAGCTGGATTTCCCCCCTTCCCCCCGAGTGGTACTAGGGATTGAACCTAGGGCCTCATGCATGAGAGGCAAGTGCTCTAACCATTGAACTACAGCCCCAGCTAGTGTCTGGCTTTTCTTATGTGACTTCTGGGAATCAAATTCAGATGCTCATGCTTGCAAAGTACTTTAGAGACTTATTCACCTGCCCAGCCCTAAGTATGAATTCAGCTAACCCTCACCAGAGCCCTCTAAAGTAGGTACCATTTGCACCCCAGAGGGATAAGTTCAGGTGAACTTTCTTATAGCCATCAGCCAGTCAAATCTGTGGAGTCTGAGAAGGAGCTTAAGCAATTCTGGAATCTGTGATGCATCCACTATGCTGGGCTCACGTGACACAACACTGTAGTTTTGTGAGCCATCACTGTTCCCTGCGATTGAGGGAAGACCATTCTTCCATGGAATGTAACAGAGAGTTCTTGTGGGGTGGCAAAGCTGCTTGGGAAAAAAAAGTGTGTGGCAGGGCCATGGGGGAGGAGCATTGGAAAATGTCTGGTATTCATGTCTCAATGGTCGTAATAGCACACCCATTGTGCAATGAAGAGCTTCAAGAATGGGACAAAAAGAATTTAGCTGAAGTGAATGTTGGCGCACAAGAGCACAGTGTGATGTGATGCTTAAAGCGGGGAGGAGGGCAAGCAACAGGCATGAGAAACTGGCTGTATTTTGTAGACAGGGAAACGGCCCCTGGGGAAATTTGACCTCATTTGGTCTGTTGGCAGAAGGCCATACATGAGGCTGGTGACCAGCATAAAGATGTGGATGCCCAGGTAGAGGGCTCATTTGTAGTCACTCCCTGGTAAAACAACTGGATTCCTCAGACACTCAGACTAGCTCAAGCTGCACTTCCCCAGGATGCAGAATGCATTCCTCAGAGCCAGTCAGGTCCCAATGGAGCTTGAGCTTAACCCCATAGTGGCTGTGGGACTTTCAGCCTTCAGATGCACAGGTGCTCCTACTAAGGGGGTGTTCGTGAGAAAGCAGTTGACAGAGAAACACACAGCACTCGGGAGAAGGAAAGTGTCTCTTACCCACCAGCAGCATATGCATTTCTCTGCCTTGCAGAGTAGCAGGTGCCAGGCCTTTACAGGTGGGGAAAGTTTTACTTCTTAATTAGAAGAGCACTATGGGTCCCTCTTGGGAAGGCCAGATGACTGGCTCTCTCAGGAGGAATCTCTGGAAACAGCAGCGCAGTACACATCGGTAAAGTCCCACAGTGTCACACTGGTTTTTCCTGTTTTAGTTTTGCTTTTCATTTTTGTCCTGAAATCAAAGCACTTCTGCTTTCTCCAAAAACCAAACCAAAACAAAACAAAAAACCAGAGATACATCGTCTTTCACTCTCCTTCCAGCTGCTAACAGAGGCTGCCTACGTCACCTCCTTCCCACGTTCTCCACAAAGCATTTCTTAGGACCTTCTCCAAAAACCTCGCTTTGTTGCCCATTCTACTATTTCCTAATTTTGTTCAAACATTAACTTTTTGTCAGGAAAGTCCTGGCCAACGGTCTTTTGTCTGTTATAAACTAACTTATTTCCTGCACCAGTCTGCTCCTTCAACCTGAGCTGCATTGTTAAATAGGAGTTAACAATATGGCCGGAGGACAGACAGCTCACTGGATAAAGTCTCTGCTGTGTTGGCATGAGGACCAGTTCGGATCCCTGGTACCCACGCAAAAAGTCAGGTGGGCATGGCTGCTGCCTGTAATCCTAGCATGTAAGAGGTGGAGGCAAGTTAGTCTAGCCAGTGCTGGCTAGCTCTGGCTCCAGCCAGAGACTCTGCTTCAGTAAATAAGGTAAAAGCGGTAGATGAAGATGTCTGATGTCAGCTTCTGGCCTCCATGTACACATGTACACATTTGCTAACACACATTTACCTACACACATGACCACAAACATAAAATGCACATTCACACATCCATGCATATCACGCACATACACATGAGAGAAAGAGAGACAGATAGACAGATAGACAGAGACAGAGACATAGAGAGATACACAGAGAGAGACAGAGACACACGCAGAGACAGAGACAGAGAAAGAGGAAACAACTTCCATCCTGGGCTCACATCAAATTCACGTGCATAGCAAACAGGCATCTTAGAGCAGCATTTTCCACAACCCACCCAAATAACTCATCAGAGAATGGATAGCTACATGTATGTATTTTCCTATTGTAGGGCCATCTGTGGGATGAAGTGAATGGGCCTCCATAGAACTCAGAATCAGCCCATCTTAGAACTGTGCTTTTGAGTGACAGAGGCTAGACATACAAAGTATGTGTTGTATGTACATATTTACATGAAGTTCAAATCTAGAAAGCACTCCTCAGTTAGAGGCAAGAAGAGAACAGGCCTCTGTTTACAGAGGGAGGGAGACAGTGACAGGGGTGTTTGTGTGGGTGTCTTGAGTTATTTCCACATGGGAGACGACTTTCACTGTTCAGTTGATGGAGATTTATTGTGTGGGCCTGTGCTCTTTCCTGAACACAAACTATACATTCTAGTAACGAATTTGTTTGAAAACCAGACAAAACCCAGAATGCTCCCTTGTGTAATGAGGAAATCAGCCTCTAAAATCCCATGGTAAAATCTATATACAGTCCCTATATCTAATCTACATTCATGGGCTTACCCAATCACAGACCAAGAAACTAACCAGTCTACAATATACCGAATATATGATGACTTTTCCCATCTACCTCACTTCAGCAATACAGTGGGATAGCAACTGTCCACATGGCTTTTACATCAGATCCCATTTTCTATGCCAACTACGGACGATACCCATCAAAGAGGGTCATGGAACTCACTCTCCACCTATGTGGAAGAACAGGTGGATATTCAGACTCTTGAGAACTGTTGAAGTCTTCCAGATATAGAGGTAGGATAGGGTGTGAAAAAAATATGGAAGTGTGTTTTCACATGTGGCATCCAACCATGCTTCCTGCCTAGGTAGAGACACCAATGGGTATGCTATTAAGACCATTGAGAGATGAATACCAGACATTTTCCAATGTTCCTCCCCTGTGTCCCTGTCACACACTGCATTTTTCAAGCAGCTTTGCCACCCCACAAGAACTCTCTGTTACATTCCATGGAAGAATGGTCTTCGCTCAGTCGCAGGGAACAGTGATGGCTCACAAAACTACAGTGTTGTGTCATGTGAGCCCAGCATAGTAGATGCATCACAGATTCCAGAATTGCTTAAGCTCCTTCTCAGACTCCACAGATTTGACTGGGGTGCAAATGGTACCTACTTTAGAGGGTGAGGTTTATCTGAATTCATTAAATGGTACCTACTTTAGAGGGCTCTGGTGAGGGTTAGCTGAATTCATATTTTGGGCTGGGCGGGTGAATAAGTCTCTAAAGTACTTTGCAAGCATGAGCATCTGAATTTGATTCCCAGAAGTCACATAAGAAAAGAAAGGCACTAGCTGGGGCTGTAGTTCAATGGTTAGAGCACTTGCCTCTCATGCATGAGGTGCTAGGATCATGATTAGATGGCATAGAAAATCGGATCCAATGTAAAAAGCCATGTGGATGGTTGGTATCCCACTGTACTGCTGAAGTCGGGCAGATGGGGAAAGTCGGCATATATTCTGCACATTGTAGACTGACTTGTTTCTTGGCCTGTGATTGGGTAAGCCCACGAATGTAGATTAGATATAGAGGCTGACTGTATATAGATTTTACCATGGGGGATTTTTAGAGGCTGATTTCCTCATTACACAAGGGAACATTCTGGGTTTTGTCTGGTTTTCAAACAAATTCATTACTAGAATATATAGTTTGTGTTCAGGAAAGAGCACAGGCCCACACAATAAATCTCCACTAAGTGAATAGTGAAAGTGGCCCCCCATGTGGAAATAACTCAGGACACCCACACAAACACCCTTGTCGCGGCCTCCGCCCCCGCCTCCCGTAAACAGAGGCCATCCTGCCTGTAACCGAGCGGTGCTTGTCCTGTTGCTGCTGAGTTTTCCCTCTGTCCTTGCCATCTATCTGGTGTACGGTTTACCTGATCCCCATGAGTCTCCTCTCCCATCCTCTCAGTCTACGGTTTATCCATGCCCGTGTTAACTTCTCTATTTCCTTTAAGCTGGGTTAACCCTGGCTCCCCACTACCTACTCTATCCTCTGTCTAACACTGGAGCAGCAAGAGCTCTGTATCTAAAGAGGTGTGGGTGGCTACTCCGTCTCCTAGCATTACACGGGGAAGCGTGACATTAAGCCGATGTCTGCCTACACCAACTACAGTCAGTTGTCTAGCACCTTGTCTGAATTGGTTCCACCTCTCGCCCAGGCATCCACTCATGGGTCTTGCGTCACCCTTAACTTCCTCACCTTCAATTTCAAGTCAGCCACTGATCAGATCAGCTGCCTCTGCCTCTTTTCTCTTCATGCTATCTTTCCTATCTGTCCCCTCTTTTCCACCACCACACCCCCTCCGCCCGTGTTGTCGCTGTAATCTAGACACTAAGTGTTTCATTCCCAGAGCTTCTGGCTGATTTCCCATGACTGCATTTCCCCCATAGTTTTTTTCTACATGAGGCTACTTATCCAGGTCCCACAGTGAACCACTCCCCCCCCCCTTACACAAAATTCATGTCTACCTATGATGTGACTTTATTTTGACATGGTGTCTATGCAAATATAATCAAGTTCAGATTATTCTGGATTAGGTTGGGCCCCAACTTGTATGTGAATGATGCTTTAACAATAAAAGGCAAGTCTGATGTAGACACCTAGAGAGCAAAACTGGTGAGGTCTAAGGCAGAGGTTCGAGTGATCCGTCCGTGAGCCAAGGGATAATGATGTTTGCTAGCAGCCAGCAGGACCAGGAAGAGAGCCATCAGGGTGCATTCTCCCCTAGATCCTTCACAGGGGTCCTGACCCCACCTATGCCTTAATCTCCTTCTGTTCTTTTGTATTATGAAGGAATGCATCCCTATTGTTTTAAACCATTGCGACCTTGATATGGCAGATTTAGGCAGGCTATCTAGCTACCATTAAAATTTTCGTAACTTCTTTTCAGCCATGTTACTCTTCTGCTTAGAAACACTCAATGGCTCCATCTTTTAGGTCAGGTTGATGCCCTTCCCTGCCAGGCTACATTCTCTGTTCTTCTTGCTGTTGTAATGAGTTATGCTAGTGCCCAGCAGAAACACCTGTTTGCCTGGGATGCAGTCCAGCATACTCCTTCCCTTTCATGTCTGTAGTCTGCTGTGATCTTTCCTTGTGACCTCTACTCAATGTAGATGCCCTACTTTTTCAAGGGGGCCAAATGTCGCTGCATTTGAAGCTTCCTTGGGAAAGCCAGGGGTGGATGCTATGGTTTGGAGATGAAGTGTACCCCCACAAGTTCATGTTTTGAACACTTGATGCTTAGCTTGTGGTATTAGTTGGAACGCTGTGGCTCCTTTAGAGGGTAGGACTTGGTGGGCACAACTGGGTCATTAGGGGTGGGACTTCCAGGCTTATAGCTTGCCGTTAGTTCTGGGCTTGTTTCTCTCCTTGTTAGTCCATCAGTGTGGGCAGTTGCTGTCTCACAGTCTCATTGCTCTGATGGAGCAATTTTTTTTTCCTACCTTTCATTTACATCCAGGATAAACTGAGTTCTCTTTGAAACCATGGGCCTTTCTCCCTAAGTTGTGGGTTGTTTGGTCACAGTGATAAGAAAAGCCCATACCATGACTGTTCCCCTTTGTCACCATTTCATTAACCAAATTGTATTTATTCCATTGTTTTCACAAAGTCTTTTTATTAAAAAGATTTATTTTTAATTTATGTGTACATGTGGGTTTATTGTGAATCTGTATATGTGTATGTGTGTGCATGTGTGTGTATGTGCACATGGATGTGGGTGTCCATAGAAGTCATTAGAGGGCAAGGGATCCCCTGAAACCGGAGTTACAGGCAGCTGTGAACTGGTGCCTGACTTAGGAGGTGGGGACTGAACCTGGGTCCTCTGAAGAAGAGCGAGAGCTCTTAATTGCCAAGCCTTCTCTCCAGCCTCATTTTCACAAACTCTTACTCAATTTCATATGTTTAAATAATTTGTTACTATAAGTATATTTTGTTGTTTGCTGCTTTTGTGGTGCCGGGAATTGAGCCTAAGGCTTTGGGTTTGCTGGGCACTTTACCATGGAGCTATGCCCCAGCCTATGAATGTATGAAAAAAATTATTAACATATTTGCTTGAAATACATCAAACAATATAATCAGCACTACTCGAACATGCATAATGATTGGAACTGTGACACTTGCTCTGGGTGACTCTGAGATGAAAATGTGTTAATAAGATACAAGAAGCCATTGCTTCCTCTTTCATCTTATGCAACAGGAATGTTTTATAAAACATGAAAGCACAGCACGTAACACAAAACTGTTCTGTGACATTTAAAGGCATTTCCATATCAGCTGAGCCCAAAGGCCCGACTTGACAACATTTTAAAGAAAATAGAAGTCAAAATTATTTGTGTATGTGTGTTCATATTTCACCGTTAGATGCTCCATGGACCAGCCTTTTGAAATTGGCTGGAGTGCTGGATAAGTATCTGTGGGAAATGGAAGGTCCCAGCCCTGGACACTGTTGGTGGGTATGCGCATGTGCACATGAAGGCCAGACATCCATATTGCTTCTCTGCCTTAATTACTCTTCACGTTCCATCTTTAGATAGAGCCATTGAACCAGGAACTCACTTGACTCAACTAGACTGGTCAGTCAGCAAGCCCTAGGGAGCCCCCTATCTCTGTCTGCAGGTGTTGGGATTTCAGGCATACACTGCCACACCAGGCTTTTTTTTTTTTTTCTCTTTCTTTTTAAACATGGGTACCAGGGACTGCACACATCTCAGTGCTTGAGCAATAGCAGTTTACAAACTGAGCCATCTGCCCAGAGCCCTGGAGGAGATTTTTGAAGTGAGGTCTGAGCTTCCTCCCCTACTCAATGCAGACAATGGAATCTACCTCACAGAACTGTTTTGGTTATTTGATGAAAAGTGTTTAAGGCAGTTGTTACCCAGCTGAGCAGCAAGTTGCTCAACATATAACCGATATGAACTTTGTTTACCTGTAACAATAAGAGGAAGTGGTAGCCTTTCTGAAGCACCTTTTTTCCCCCAAAATTAAAAAAGTTAAATGTGGTAAACAGAACAATTAGATCTCTTAAAATGAAGGTTGTGCAGTGAGGACTGGTGTGTGTGTGTGTGGGGGGGTGAGGAGCCAGCAGAGGTGACTGAGGGGTGACGAGGTGAAGGGTCTCACACAGCTAGTGAATTCTCAGTAGGAGGAGAGTAGGCAGCTGGAGCAATGAGCTGGTGAGCATTCAAGAAGCTAAACTGGAAGTCCCCCTTAGGACTTTCCAGTGCTTTCCAGGGGCCAGGGCAGGGGTGGGCCAAACTGTCCTCCAACACCTCAAATGTAGAGACTTTTGAAGGAAATCTTCCTTCCTAATTTCCTTTGGGACTGCTGGGTCCTTTTTTTATTTTTTAAAGATTTATTATTTATTATTTATAGACTATTCTGCCCACATGCCAGAAGAGGACACTAGATCTCATTACAGATGCCTGTGAGCCACCATGTGGTTGCTAAGAATTGAACTCAGGACCTTTGGAAGAACAAACAGTGCTCTTAACCTCTGAGCCATCTTTCCAGACTGGGACTGCTGGGTCTTATCTATCTCTCTTTATTTTTTTCTTTTATATTTTTACCAGTTGGGCCTTCATTGTAGAAAGATTTGACTAGCACTTTGGGGAGTTTTTTCCTTTTATGCACTAGCTTTTCACTGCTGTCTTATGCAGCAGGACTAACACACTTTAATCCAGAAAATCATCTTGTTAACAGGTATTTACTGAATACCAATGACGTGGAGGCAAAATTGAGGTTTTGGAGTTTCGGTTTGTCCCTCTCACTTACTAATGCTAACTGTATCTTGTTAGGTGGTACTATAACTTCTCCAGGCCTCAACTTTTTAATCTATAAAATGAGGCTAGTGGCTTTTGTCTAACAGAGTTGTAAACGTTAAATAAACTGATACACACAAATCGTTTAAAACAGTGCCCAACACAACGCAAAGTCAGCCACTCAGTGAACCATTGTCCTGTGACGGGAGCCAGTGTTCCCAGAGAGCTTTGCAAGAATTAACTTTCTTAATTACCATAAGGCAAGCCTTTTCTATGCACTATTCCCACTTTACAGATGGTAAACCTGAGGCTTAGAGAAATGACGTCATGCAGTGATTAATATTACAGCTATGAAAGGCAAAGAAAGAGTGGCTAATAACATAAGACAATGCTAACTAGGACTCTGATATAATACAAAGCAAACACCTGATCTTTCATGCTGAGGCTATGCTAATGCATGGTTAGGAGATAATATTGTACTGTGACAGCATCTACTTAGAAAATCTAGGCATTAAGTCTACTGCATAACTGAGGTTTTGTGATGGTATAAAGTCTATGGCTCTTGGCTATAGGTCTGTATAGCACATTGCTGTACTGAATACCAAAGGCAACTATAACACAGTGTAGTGGCATATCTAAGCATAGCAAGGGTTGAGATGTGGTTCAGTTGGTATAGTGCTTGCTTAGCATGTATGAAGTCCTTTGATTCCAGCGCTGGATAAAACGTATGTTTTGGTGCACATCTGTGATCCCAGCACCCTGGAAGTGGAAGAGGAGGAATTGCTGTTCAAGGTTACATGGCTACATAGCAAGTTTGAGGTCATCCTGCACTATATAGGATCCTGTCCTCCAAACCAAACCACATCTAAACATAGAAAGGTATAATAAATATAAACTATAATGGATTTTTACAGTATTATTTGCCCTTGTATAATCTATGCTAAAATGGGTCATGGGACACTCTTGCCCCAGCCTCCTAAATAGCACCAGGCCAGTACATACTTCAAACACACATGGTAATGGGCAGGAACCTCCTAGATCCATTATGATCAGAAGAGACCTCTGTGGCGTATATGGCATTGTTAGCACATCCATGTGCCACATGCTTGTGCCTGGCTCTTGTTCCAGGTTCCTGATATAGAGCCCCCAGAGATCTTTGGGATTTACTCATATGCTGAAGAGATTGTCCTAAGAGACAAAGGAGGAACCCAGGTATCATCAGGATGGGTACCAGTCAGTAGGAAACTAGATCATTATAGAGGCAGGGAGGGGACAGGGTTGTCAAGCAGTTTAATCAAGCATGATATTTAATGTAACCTTGACAAACCTGCTACACACCAGAGTTCTCTGAACATTTGGGTGGAGAATCTTTTTAAGAACACCAGTAGTGGGGTAGGGTAGGGTGGGGCAGACTGGTCAGGGCATACTCCCAGAGAAGCCACGGATGTTCTTGCCCTGTGCACCTCTTCCATTGGAACATTTCTTTAGAGCAAACTGTTAAACATAGTGTCTTGGAGTCTTTGGTCCATTCTCACCCATTGCTGAAACCAGTGTGGTGGGGTGTAAGAACCATTGGCTTACAGCCAGTCAGAACAACATCTCCCTAAGCGTTCCTAGACTTTGTGGGTGCATTTTTGAAGGGTTCCAGTGGAGAATGTGGGGCAGGGTAAGTGTTTCCCTGTGGTTTGTCCTTGCTGTTTTCTCTCAGGCTAGTACAGCTATGAGAGAAAGCGGTCAGAGAGAGGTGTGCGTTTGCACTGCACCATATTAGCAGACAGCCAAAGCCACTGATCCATAATGGAGGAGCATGGCTGATTAGCTGTGCCAAAGGGAGGTCACATCCCAGTGAGCAATTACTTCCGCCTGAGTCATATCCTTTCAAACACAAGATCAGGGCCCAGAGATGCACTGAAAGTGCCTTGTACAGCCATAGCCATGTCAGTCATATGGTTTTGTTATCAGCAGAGCCCAGCCCTGTAGGTTTTCCCCAACCGGAAGTCTGAATGATCTTCTTTTTCATGTCTTTACACTCTTTCCCATAATCCTTTGCCTCATTATCTTCTTCCAACTCAGACAAATCCTTTTTTTTTTCTTTTACTTTTCTGGAGGGCTTGTTTTTTGTTATATTGTCACCCCTATGGCCTAGGAGTCATCTACCAAGGCCTTGTAAGCAAGACTTGTTTTAAATGCCCAGGTTGTTACAGCATCAGAGAACTCTGTGTGCAGCAAAGCACCTGGGTCCTTGGCCCTGGCAGTGTTGACTCATTTCTCTGGCTCTGCTGCCTCCAATGTTGCTGGTGACCCTGGAATGATTGTCTCATCTGCTCCAGCCATTGCTCTGCCGCATCTCTGGATTCGGGAAAATACACACTTTCCTCCCTATAATCCTCTTCCAAGATTGGACACAGACAGACATTCTGGTTTCCCAAACTGCCAAGCAGAAGCACTTAGTAGGCACATACTGAAGAGTCCTCCTTAGTGCAAAGAAAAACAAAATTTTCTCTTTAAGTAGAGATCTAGTCTGGAGATAGCTACAGATCTTGCATCCCACGTGTTTCTGACATCATCTACACTGGAAAGGGGGCAGAGGAGGATTTTAGATGTCCTGTTCCATCACTTATTCCTTTGAAATAGGGGCTCTCACTGAGCCTGGACCTATGCTGGTGACCAGCAAGGTAGTGGTCACATGTGTATAGCAATGCCTGGCATTTTACCTGGATGCTAAGGTCCAAATTTAGGCCCTAATACTTGTGTGCCAAGTACTCTTACCCAATGAACCATTTCTCCAAGCCCAATCCATCCTTTTTAAATGGCTATTATCTTTAGGTATTGGTTACAGCAATGAGAAACTAAGTAACTCATCTGCTTGCATTTAAAGACATTTGCTTTTTTTAGTCTTAAATATCAAATTCTGAACTACAAATTCATTTCCACCCTGCCCAAACCTACAGCCCATGGAACCCAGGGGAACCTCCTGGCCACACGCTATGGTTCATTCACAAGCAAGCAAGCATTTCAAAGGCATTCCTAAGCTCTTGGCTGCTTCTCCATGTCTTCAAGTGAAAACAAAATCTTGATAGACTCTTCACTCTCTGCCTATTAAAAGAATTAAAAGGTGCCCAGTCTGGTGTCACAGTTCCCCCAAGAGGGAAGACCATGCCAGAGACACCCCCAGCCCAACTCCACACAGCTTGGGTGGGGCATAGCACTCCTGAGATGATCCCAGACACCTAGAGGCCCCAGGCACTACTAGGATGAGCAAGTGGTGGAGAGATGGAAGAGAAAGAGAAGCAGAAGGATGTGTGTACTATGAAGAGAGGCGGAGCTGGATAGTCGGGGGTAGTGAGAACATCCTGATGAGAGTAGCTGGTGATGCCACCTAAGGCCATAGTGAGGTCCTGGCCAGTGCTATCACCTATGGCCACGTCCATGTCTGTGGTGTTTCAGTGGCGAGAGTCTGTTACCGTCAAAGGCCAGGCAGATGTCTCTGGTCTGGTCTGCTGCCTGGGGCTATGTTGATGCCTGAGGGCTGTGCATAGCTGGCCGCACTCCTCCCCTGAGCATCCTGAGAAAGCTGTGCCCCACCCCCCACAAAGGCATGAGAGCAAGAGGAATGGCCCTGCCCCTCAACAGCTACAGCACTCCAGAGAGAAGGCCCTGCACCTTGCCCAGGAAGCACAGAAGAGCTGCGCTGGTTGCAGAGGCTGAAGGTAAGCTGACTCCGAGGGTGTGAGGGAGGTTACAGGTGGCCCTGCTATGTGGTGGTATGGGCAAGGGAGAGATGCTGTCAACCCCACTTACCCCTCAATAATTGTAGCGGGTTGGAGAACTTGCCTTGAGGTCACGAGAGCCAGGGAGCTCACCTGCTGCAGCACTCTGGAAAGGAGGTCCTGCACATTGCATGGGCAGCACAATAGAGCTGACACTAATGTTGGGGGTACACATGAGCCAGCCTCAAAGGACTGAATGAAGGAGAGCTGACCCCACCACTTGTCTGCCATGGAGTGACATGAGTCAGGGAGAGATGCCTCCCTTCCTCATCTCTTGCCAACTCTGGCAGGCAGGAGAGCTGGTCCTAGGTCGTGAGAGCTGGAGAGCTGTCCCTGCCCCTCACTAGCTCCAGCACTCAGGGGAGGGGCCCTTCATCTTGACTGTGCAGCATGATACAGCTGGCCCTGCTAATGTGGGCATGGGTGAGACAGCCCAGACGGCACAAGAGCTGACTCTGCCCCATGCTAGCTGTAGCTATCTGGGGCAGTGCTGGAGAGCTCGCGCTGGTGGTGTGAGTATGGAAGATCTTGTGTACTGACCAATTCAGCTGCCACCCAGACCCTGATCCAGAGCTTTGAGCTAGTCCACCCCAACATGAACCTCATCGATGAACTGCTGAAGCCCATAAAGGGGTCAGTCCTATGGATCTAAAGCTACAGATCTAAAGCTACAGGATCTCCACGACACAGGGCAACAACAGGATATCCAAGGAGAGTCCCGCTGAGGATCCAGTACTGATTATGTAGCAGAAGCCAGAGGCCTCCAACCGGACCAATGACTCATTGCAATAAACATTTGTAAGTAAAGAGTTTTGGACCAATGGGCATACGGATGGGACACACTGTATCACACTACAGCTTCTTCAATGAGATTTTCTTTTTCCTTTTTTGAGTGGAGGTTACAAGGGTAGAGAGTGGATACAAAGAGGACTAGAGATGGGTGGAATTGGGGCACATGATGTGAAATTCACAAGGAACCAATAAAAAGTCATATAAAAAAATTTAAAAGGCACTGGCTGGAGAACTGGACTAGCCAGCAAAGTTCCTGCTATGCAAGCATCAGGACCTAAGTCTGGATCCCCAGTACCCACTTAAAACGCCAGGCTCAACAGGGCAGGTATGTTCTTTTGTTCCAGGGAAGATGGATCCCAGCAGATCCCTGGGATTTGTTGGCCAGTCAGCATAGCTGAGTCATTGAGTTCCAGGTTTCAGTGAGAGACTCTGTCTCAAAAAATAAGGTAGAGAGTGATCAAGGAAGATACTCAGCATTGACCACGTGACCTTGCATGTATGAGCCCAGGTGCACACACATATGTATGCACACACACACACACACACACACACAGAGAGAGAGAGAGAGAGAGAGAGAGAGAGAGAGAGAGAGAGAGAGA
>OU015749.1:14057118-14073155 GCA_907169655.1 Acomys percivali
AGAGAGAGAGAGAGAGAGAGAGAGAGAGAGAGAGAGAGAGAGAGAGAGAACTTTGTCACAGGCATCTCCTCAAGTAGCTAGTGCATTTTATGGTTCTATTTGGCGTTACTAAGTCTGGTGGACTATGCTTTGTTGCTAAACCTTGACATCCTGTCTGTATCTCCTTTGGCTTGTCATAGCTAAGAATCAGCAGACGATAGAAACTGCAAGCTCTCTGCAGTCAAGCTCAGGAAAAGGGGCCCCAGAGAGCTTTGCAAGTAAGGCATTTGCTTCTGGTTTGGGAGAAATGGCGACATGCATATCATCACGATAAATTCCTAGACTTGTAATTATTTGCCTTTTGGTTGTGGCAACATAAACAGGACAGACGGCTACCTGACTTTTCAAATGCCAGCGAACATATAGACATTCTTAATTAATTAACCGAGAGCAACAGACATAGGCTTTTATTCCTCTTTCCTCAGCACATCTGAATATAGTTGATTCTCAGTTTCTTTACCCTAGAGCTGGATTTATGAGAATATGTCATATTGACAAATACAAAAACAACAATAAGCACCGTGCTCTATGGACAGTTTGCATCGTTGCAATGAATTTTTAAGGTGAAGGGGACAGGAATTTAGGAAGACAAAAGTCAGTGAGTAGAGGCTGTGAAGTGGCTCAGAATGGCTCAGTAGGCAAAGAAGCTTAGCACCAGCCTGACAGCCTGAGTGCCATCCCAAGACACGTGGGACGGGAGAGAAGTGACTCCTGAAAGCTTTCCTCTGACCTCCACACAGGCATGCACATGCACATACATATACAAATAAGTTAATACATAACAAATAAAACGTAAAAATCAACAGGTCCCTTCCCACGGACTGTGTATTTATGCCCCTGACTCTTATGTGAGAGGTCCATTTCTTTTGGAATCAAATTCAGTTTGTTTGTCTGAACTAATAGATCAATTTCAGTCAATCAATTAGTCAAACAATTAAACCCTCCAGTCCCTCCCATCTGGCCTTGCCTGGGGTCTGGCGTAAGTGTGTACATTTTCTGGTTCCTCCCAGGGGCAGATCATATGGGGGATGACTAGAACAGTCCAGGATTGTTAGAAGAAAGTACTAGCACAGCGCTGGGAAGGAAAAGTTCTTCTCTAACATAGTAGCTCCTCAAATGCTGGTTTCCTGTCATCTTTACTCTCCCAAGTCTATAGGGATAAGCAAGCAGAGGGGACTTTTCTTATTTCAACTAAAATTCAACCTTACATGAAATTCATTGGTTTAGGGTTCATTTGAAATTTGACCTTGCCCACCCTTTGTTTTTTTGAATGATAAACTATCATGTGTCACATAGTGGCAGAGCATACTTCTCATTTCAAATTCTTTATTTCTTATCATAGACTCTTTTCTACTTATTTTTGTGGTACATGTCCCAGGTCAAACCGAGAGTTCAAGGATTTTAAAAAGGTATTTCATTTTTTTAAAGATTTATTTATTTATTTATTTTATGTATATGAGCACTCTATTTACATGTATACCTGCGTGCCAGAGAGGACATCAAACCTCATTATAGATGGTTGTGAGATATCATGTGGCTGCTAGAATTTGAATTCAGGACCTCTGGAAGAGCAGACAATGCTCTTAACCTCTGAGCCATCTTCTAGCCCCTAAAAAGGTATTTTAAAAGAAACTCTACATTTGCTTACTTAACACATGCCCCAAAATAGGCAAGTATATGCAGGCAGAAAGTAGAAAAGTCATCGGCCAGTGCCCAGGATAAGGAAGGGTGTCTGTGGAGGTTGAACATGTGGGGAATGCCCATTAATGGATGTGGAATTTCTTTTTTATATAATGAAAGTGTCCTAAAATTATAGTGATGGTTGCACACTTCTGAACACACTAACAAGGGCCAGTTTCAATCTTTTAAACAAGTGAGTTATATCTTAATATTATTTTAAAGAAGTGTATATTTAAAAATATGTTGCTATTTGCATCTATAGCTTTGCATTTTGTTTAGTATGGTGAAAGCTAGAGAAAACTGGGTTCTCATGGTCCTGTCTCCTCTTCCAGAATCAGAATTAGAAGGGACTGGGTAGACATCTTACATGTTTCATTACCTGTTTCCCCATAAATGAAACAGGTTGCAGAGGCAGAGTGTCTTGGAAAGTATCTGCTATAGACTAAACTGTGCTCCCCAAAATCAGATTTTGAAAGTCTAATCCCCTGGGGTGGTTGCATTTGGAGACAGAACTTCTAAGAAAACAGTGAAAGTTAAGCAAGATCAGCAGAGTGGGGCTCCGCTCTAATGGGGCGACTGTCCCGTGCTTGCTAGTTTTAAGTCAAGGTGATAAAAGCTAGAGTCATTCTGGAAAAGGGAACCTCAATTAAGAAAATGCCTCAACCAGATTTGCCTGTGGTACATTTTCTTAATTAGTGATGTGAGAGGGTCCCAGACCATTGTGGGTGGTGCCATTCCTGGGCTGGCGGTCCTAGGTGCTATAAGAAAGTAAACATTGGAAGTGGATGAAGTGAGGGAATTGGGTGGGAGCGAAATGTGGGGAGGGGAACAAAGGGGTCATGATCCCTCCAGTGGAGTCTGTGTGACAAATACTACACAGGCCTGAGGCTATGGTCCCCGACAAGGGAGAGCCTCCTGGACTGGGGCTGATGTTTCTGCCAGGAGAAACTGATTGCAGTTTTTCTTTTCTCTTATTGTGCTAGAATCTATTCTTTTTTCTTAACTCTACTCCCAAGTCAGGACTTTTCAGGCAGGACCACGTTGTTATGAGACGACCCTAACTTGGGACTGCAGCCAGGGACTGTTCAGGTCCAGAGTAGTTCCATTTCACTTCCACTTATTAAAAGAAACATGACTAGGAAGTAATCATTAGTTAATAAGTTATATTATGGCTTACAAAGAAATGAGATCTTTCAAAAGAAAACTCCAGATAGTGGTGCTCAGATATTAGAAAAGAGAAGTAAAAGAAGAAACTGTCTGGGCACACAGGTGTTAGGCATAAGTTCCAGTAGGGAGAGAACATTGACCCTGGACAAAGGCAGCACATACATATTGATATCAAGCCAGTAACTTAGAAGTGACATCTTTGCTGTGTGTTCTGTACCCTGTATTGTTTCATTTAAAGTTGTAATTCAAAATATGACAACACAATGACTTTGCATTCTGAACCTGCACTGTGCGTGCTTGATCGCTCACTGACTTCCTTGAATCTACTCTGTGGGAAAATGTAACCACAACCCGCCCTGCTTTTGAAATGTATGTATAAAAATTTAGACTGCTTGCCTAAAAAAATACACTCAGATACAAACTCGATCCTGGGTTCTGTTTGTCACCTGCCTTATCTCTGCTCACCGACGCTTCAAGAACTCCAGATCCCAAGGACCCATCCCTGACTGAGCCGGTCCATGGCACAAAGGTGGGGATCAGGTGTGGTAAGGGGGCTGGGTAGGATGTGAGAGGGCTGGAGAGGGAAGGGAAATCAATGGGCGAGGGCATCTCTGGGACAAGCCAGAGGCCTGTGATAGGGTAGGATCCTGGGAGGATATGTGGGTGACTCTACCGAGAATCCTAGCAGTGAGGGATGTGGAGACTGAAGTGGTCACCTCTTAGCCAAGCAGGATTTCCAGTGGAGGGAGGGGGACCTAACCCACCCACAAAACCTTGACCTCAAAATTTACCCTGCCCTACAAGATGTGCAGGGATAAAGACGGAGCAGAGATTGAGGCCAATCAATGACTAGCCCACCTGAGACCCATCCTACAGGCGAGAGTCAACCTGTAACACTATTAACAATACTCTGCTCAGCTGATCGGAACAGACTTCAGTTCCTGCCTCCATATTCCTGCCCTGCTTGAGTCCCTACAGTGACCTCCTTTGATGATAGACTGCCATGTGGAAATATAAGTGAACCCCTCCCCTGCGCCCCAAGTTGTTTTTGCTCATGGTGTCTCATCCCAGAAACAGAAACCCTAACTCAGACATGCTTTATGGGAGGGGAAATTATTGGGTGCTCTTTTCTCTTTCTCCTCTCTCATGTAGCATGGCCATGTAAGGTCAAAGCGAGAAGCTGAAGGAGGAGCTGTGCGATGGAGTGCCTGGACGTGAGACTTCCCAGTGTCTAGAAGGCTGTGGTGTTTGGTGATGGCGTCTCTTCAGCCCAGGCTAAGACACCACTGCTCTGCCTCTTCAGCTGAGTGGGTTACTAATGGGAATCCCCAAGAACTCCTGCTCATTGTTCTCTGTTCTCCATCACATCCTCAGCAGTTCTCAGCCTGTGTGAGTCATGATCCCTTTCTGGGGGGTGAGGGCCAAGCAACCCTCTCTCAGGGGTTGCCTAAGACTGTCAGAAAACACAGATGTTTACAGGACCATCCGTAACAGGAACAAAATTAGAGTTATGAAGCAGCAACAAAAATAATTTTATGGTTGAAGTCACCTCAGTGCGAGAAAATGTATTAAAGGGTCGCAGCATGAGAACGCTTGAGAACCACTGCTCTACCTTAACCTGGCAGTGTCTCTTGGATAACACAAAACTATATGTGACTATATTCATTTCCTCCTTTCTTTTTTTGGTTTTTGTTTTTGTTTTTTTGAGACACGGTTTCTCTGTGTATCCTTAGCTGTCCTGGACTTACTTTGTACCCCAGGCTGGCTTCGAACTCACAGAGATCCATCTGCCTCTGCCTCCCAAGTGCTGGGATTAAAGGTGTGCGCCACCATGCCTGGCTCCTATATTCGTTTCTTACATATCACAGACCAGGCACTCTTCTGTGTCAATTGATTTAATCATTTTAGCTCTATGAAGCGGATGGCCCTATTACGGCCTCTATTTTGTCGATGAAGAGACGGAGGCATGGTAGGATTACTCGTTAGCTCACACAGAGAGAAGGTACTCGAGGCAGACTGGTTTGAGATCTGTGCCTTTAGCCAGTGTGAAGCAGTAGCCGTCACCAATGACACTATTCCCCTGGGGCTAGACTCTAAGCATTTGTGTGAATTAACTTACTTGGCACGTAACACTCCATGAAGTAAGTAGGTGCTTGACTGTTATTACCCTGCAGTTTGGCATAGTGAAAACTTAAAGCGCAGTGGGGTCAAAGGCTAAAAACGTGAAGGTGGAGATCATGGGCCAAATCCTCAGCTCCCCCGAGGCAGAATAAATTGTCCCTCTATCAGTGTTCTTCTGTCAAGTGTTTCGTCACAGCTATGCAAGAGCAACTAGTATGTGCTTCTAAGTAGGTGTCATCTGATATTACTCGGATGCTTTTAGAGGCTAGCTTCAGAATCCCCAGTGTCAAACGATGAGGAAATGCTCATCTCATATAACCACAGTCCGGAGTCGGGGCTCAGCTGTGGATGACTCAGTTCGTTCCTTGTCTCCACAATGGCCTCCTCAGTGTGGGCTGCATCCTCGGGTTGATGGTGGCTGATACAGCTACAGACACTGAAAGAAGAGAGGTATGTTTCCTGCTTCTCTGACAGCGTTTCTCACAGTAACACTAGCAGGAAAGGGAGATGCATTTTGCAGTCAATGGATATTTCCATCCCTCAAAATAAATCTGCTCTTTTCATTTTGATGTTAACAACATGTCGGTTCCTAGCTGTCTCCTGGGTGCTATGGTGAGTGTGTGTTGTGCTTCGGTGACTCCTGGACATTGGATAGAGTCCATTTCTGGAGCTGTAAAACAGAGACAAGAGCCAGGAGTTGTGGCTTCAGCCTGTAACGCCAGCACTGGTGAGGGCGTGGCAGGAGGAGCGTGGGCTCAAGGCGAGCCTGGGCTACAAATAAAGACCCTGTGTCAAAACAGCCCTGGTTGGCCTCATCAAGAGAAGGCAGAGGGTTTCCATACTGTTTGTATTTATTTCATCGCCATTCTCTCAGTGGTGATCTTGGGTGGATTGTATTATTTCTGGATATCTCACAGATATGGAAATGGAAGCTCAGAGGGCATAAGGAACATACCCAAATTTAAAGAGTTCTCAACTGTGGCAATGCCAATGTTCTTTCTACTGTACCACAAAAGACCACAGTGCTGGTGAGGCTGTCTGGAACGCGAAGCCCTGACTTACCACTAGTGGGACTTCAAACTAGTTGAGCCACTGCGGAAATCAGTATAGAGGTCTCAAAAAACTAAACATACAACCCCCAAGTGACTCATCTGTACTGCTCCTGGGTATTACACAGATACACCTGCACAGCCTTGCTCACTACTGCGTTACAGTTAAAAAAAGAGTCCACCAACAGATGAACGGATAAAAGGACACATGCTACATATATACAATGGAATTTTATTTAGCCAGCAAGAGAAAAAAAAAAATGAAACTATAACATTTTCAGGAAAATGGATGGAACTGGAAATTATTTTATTAAGTGAAATATCTTAGACCTAAAATGATGAATACTGCTGCATATGTTCTTTCTTATGTGGATCCTGCATTTTAGAAAGAGAGAGGGGTGGGGAAGGAGGGAGGGAGAAGAGAGAGAGAGAGAGAGAGAGAGAGAGAGAGAGAGAGAGAGATGGGGGGAGGAAACTAGAAAGGAAACCAGATGTCTTTAAGGAGAGTTGGGGAAATAGGAAAAAGAATGTAACAAAATTTATGGGACTTGAAAAAGGAAGGAAGGAAGAAGAGTTGGTGGGGGAAGGAGCAGGGAAGATGGGCAGGGCCCAGAAGAAGGGATAAGGGAAGAGAGTGAACAAAAACAGTGTATGAGGAGCTTGTAGCGAGGCCATTGTTTTCCTTACCAATCTTCAAGAGAGAGAGAGAGAGAGAGAGAGAGAGAGAGAGAGAGAGAGAGAGAGAAACCCTAATAAAACAATGACAACTAAAACAAAGATACTGCGCCCTATACTTGAATCATATGAAGTCATTTAGAGTCACTCCTTGTAGTTCCTTGGAAAGCCACCAGGGTTCAGCTGAATTTGGGTCACGGAACTGTCTCCACCATCTGTATATCATCCGCTCACACAGGCTGGCCTGGGGATCGCTGTTTTACAGGGCACCATCCCGTATGTGGATTTCACAGACTCCCATCTGGCGTGTGTTCTCCCACTCTGTGTTCTAAACCCTCAGGATTATCTCCATGCCTCAGCAGAGAAGACACCAGAGCCCAGATATGAGCGTGGAGTCTCCTATTACATAGATGCCGTTAAAACCCTGCCAAGGAGTGTGAAGCACACGGAAAAACTGAGAGTCTGAAATAGAAAAATTTTTTAACAGCTTCCCTGAGACTTTGGAGCCCAGCTGAGCGGTTTAAAAGCTTAAGAGCCGCATTGTATCAGCCGTGGGATTTGAAAAACCAAGTCAGGTTCTTCCTGCTCCTTAACTCAATGCCAAGCATAACGATTTTGCAATCAAAAGCTCACAAGCAATTTAGCCAGGAAGCGCTCGCGGACGGAATTCCGCTTTGCTTCTCCTAAGGTGGCTGGGGGCTGCGGCCCAACAGTGGCTGAGTGTGTCGCCTTTGTAAAATATGACGTACAAGCATTTACAGATGAGATATGGAGTCCCTAAACATAGGTTGTTTTTATATTGGCATTTTCCCTAACTACAGCCTCGCTGAAAGAATGTGTGTCCCAGCTCAACTTTCCCTTCTGCGGGGCTGTTTAAACGGCTTCTTGTTATGGCCGCTTCCTGTACAACCTGAAATATTTCTCCTCGTAAAATCATGCCACGTGGACACTGCCTCAACTCCCCCCCCCATCTTACATTGCTATAGCCACCTGAACAGGCTTTGGCAAACTATTAAAAACCTATTATTGGAAAGCTACAAACATAATCTCTTTTGCATGAATCTTAAAAGCGCTTTATTGGTGCCAGCTGGTGAACTTCAGAGCTCAGAGAATCGGGCTTAATTTTGAACACCTTGGACCTCATTCATCCGATTGAACCCCAGGCAAGTTCAGAATGCAAGACTGCAGTGGTAGAAACAGCTTCTATTAAAGCCCCACGTGTATAGGGACTACTCTGTTGGTTTTAAATATTTTGTTTCATGCTGCCTAACTTGCTGGAGAGGGAATGCTACCTCCACCCAGTGGGCTCCTGGGTGCTGCATTGCCTTACACCTGTCACTGGGTCTTAGTTTCCCAGTAACTAGAGTTCTAGATGGAAAGTAGGTTGCCTTTCCTCCCACTCGGGACTTCGAGGGTGGCAGCCTCGGTATAGGCTCTTGCAATTTTCTACTGAGATTCCCAAGACAGAGAAAAGTGGTAGGAATCCACCTGGGCCCTCCAATTGAGCTAGCAAGAAAGAGAGAGTCCTGGAGACACAGCCACAGACCGATGATAAGTAGAGGCTGCGGAGATGCGCCCTTCCCCCCCCTTCAGTAAAATGCTTGTGGAATAAGCATGAGGACCTGTATTCAGTCCTCGGACCTCACCTTTTAAAAAGTTCCTGATTTTTGTGGAATTTGCTTGTAATTTCAGCCCTTGGATCCCTGGGCTTCGCTGGCTAGCCAGTGTAGCCAAACTGGCAAGCCTTGGGCTAGGCAAGGGGGAGGGTGCCTAAGGAACACCACCACTCAAGGTTGATGTCTGCCTTCTTTCACACACTCTCATGTGCGCTCCACACACACCTATGCCCTCCACCACAAATATGTAGGTACATACCCATATTCGCAAAGCTACTAAGCAGTGGCCTAACTATGCTTAAATTTATGAAACAAAGAAACAGTATGTCATGAAAGAAGACAGGAATGCATTCCGTTCTTCTGGGTGTCCTCTGACCCAAAGCCAAAGTCTGAATAAATAAAAAGAGGGAGCTGTAAGGCTTTTTGTCCATATAATGGCTTAGAGGTGGCTACAGTCCTTGCCCCCAGATTCCCTTGCTAACAGCACCAGGAGAGGGAGGGAGGGAGGGAGGGAGGGAGGGAGGGAGGGAGAGGGGGAGGGGGAGAGGGAGAGGGAGAGGGAGAGGGAGAGAGAGAGAGAGAGAGAGAGAGAGAGAGAGAGAGAGAGAGAGAGAGAGTATTGGGCAGAAAACAATGTTAATCCAATGGCTTCTGGCAGGTCTATCTTTTGCATGTGGACTGTAACAGCACAACATATAGTGAAGGATAACTTCAACTGAGCCAGAGTTGCCCAGCTCTGGGACTGCTCTAGGACTTGGGAAGCTATGGGCTGCAGCCTGCTCTCTCTCTAACAACTGGTTGGGGTGGCAGGCAGACACTTGGGTTGGGAGGATGTGCTCGTATACCTATCCATTTCAGAGCCCTAAGACCGAGGATCTGGCTGCAGGTGGCTCACATAGGTTATCAGTATCTGGTGATGAAATGAGCAGATGGTCCCAGCAGGACTCGATGTGCACTTGGGAAGTTTTCTCCCACCCCAAATAGTTTGTCTATCATGATATTTCTCCATATGTCATCCTGTCACTAGAAGTTTATTGTAATCAAGCCAACAGTGTGCTTTCTAGGGCCATCTTTTGGTGTGTCCATATGCCAGGGAAGAGGGATGCTGATAAGCACCAATGCCTTAGCAGGAGTAGAGGACCATCCTTTCTGATTTGATTTCCAGTGAAAAGCAGAGGCTTGGGCTATGTGGCACTTCTCCACTGGCTTTCTGAGGAATTACTATATAAGGGGATGTGTGCAAGAATGGGGATGGGGGATGGCTCAGTGGTTAAGAGCATACATTACGGGCTGGAGAGATGGCTCAGCGGTTAAAGGAACTGTCTGCTCTTCTGAAGGTCCTGAGTTCAAATCCTGGCAACCACATGATGGCTCGCAACCATCTATAATGTGATCTGATGCCCTCTTCTGGCCTGAAGGTGTCACAGCAGGCAGAGCACTACATACATAATAAGTAAATCTTTTAAAAAAACATACATTACTCTTATAGAGGGTGGGAGCTTGGCTCCCAGCACCCATGTGAGGGGCCTCACAAGCCTATTAATTCCAACTCCAGAGGGACACAACACATCCTGCACCATCTGGCACCTGTACCCATGCACAGAACCCTCGCACCCCCACCAAGATCCATACATAAACACATAACTGAAAACAATAAAATACATATTTTTTTAAAAAGAAGAACAATCCATATCAGATCCCTAATATTTTATTATCTCCCTATTAATTGTGCACTTTCTCATACGAGTGGTATGTAGAAAGCATCGTTTTAATTCAGTAAAGCTTTCATTATTTAGTACCTAGTAATGTTACCAGTTTCCCTATATTGTTCATTACACTTGCATTTTGCTCAGCCTTGGACTGTACTAAATAACCATATGCAGAGCTCTTAGCCTTTGGGGATCTGAAAATGTTTTGGGAGGCTGAGATGAATTTATATCAGCCATTCTCATAGGAATCAGTTAAACTCTACAAAACAAAACAAAAAAATCTTATATTTACAATTGTTATATGTATAGTAGCTCAAACTTCTCAGGCATATATTATCACGAACTGCTAAATAGCATTGTGCTCACTCACATACAAGGGGACTAATTTTATTAGGGTTAATGGAACTGGCTTCCTGGGCTTTGTCCTCACCCCAGGCTAAGCAGTAGGAGGGAGGAAATTGTCTCATTTAGTCAGTCCTGTCTATTCAAACTGTCTTAAGTGATTTGTGGGTGTATTATCCTCTTGTGTCAAAGTGCATTGCTATTGTTCTTTCTTCCCAGAGGCTGTCTGTCTCCAGGGCCTCCACCCTAACCCTGATCTTCCCCTTGTCTGCTGTATAGACAGAAAGAGCACTATTAGTGATTTGTGTTTCTGCAGTTCTGGGCAAGTATCACCTGGCCACTCTGTGATGTGCTCAGGGTGGTAAGCACTTAGACTAAGTGATGGACTTAGCTAGTACCAATCACAATTTGAGTTCTACCGCTAATTTATGTAGGGAGGGACAGAAGGCACTGTACCCGAGAGGAGATGGCTGTCATAACTCAGTGGCTTGGCCCACTGAATTCACTGGCCACTCTCTAGCAACACAGCCATTTCTGCCACGCGGGTGCTTATTGTAGCCAGAAACACCCTGAGAGTCGTCACAGAAGCTTGGGTCTTCATGACTGCTCAGAAGAGGTTTTCCAGGTTATACTGGAGTCCAGAAGAGAGACTCTGCCCTCTAGCTCCGGGGATAGTCATGCCCCAATACTAGATTGGGGTCCCCTGTAGAAGTTTTCATCAGTCTCTGATAGCATGTGAAAAATAGAGACAACTACAAAGTTAAAGTAATACTCCAAAGGTTGTGTTAGCAGGGCGGTGGTGCATGCCTTTAATCCCAGTACTTGGGAGTCAGAAGCAGGTGGATCCCTGTGAGTTCGAGGCCAGCCTGGTCTACAAAGCAAGTCCAGGACAGTCAAGGCTACACAGAGAAACCCTGTCTTGAAAAATATTTTTAAAAAGTATATTTTAATTGTGTGTGCTTGAATTTACTAATATGAAATGACATCCCCCTTCTTGGCTCAAGTTCATCCCTTACAAAAATTATAAGTCAGTTTTGAAAAAAATTCCATGCTGGTGACTCTTCAGTAGCTCTTCTCTGAGAGCAACTTAATCTGATGTCACTGATGGCACCAGGGCAAATGTTGTGGTTTGGATCCGGAAAGTCTCCCAAAGCTAAAGGCTTAGTCCCTAGATCAGCTACATTCATAAGCAGGGCTTTTAAGAACTGACTGAGCCATGAGGCCTGGGACCCTACCAATAGATTAGCCCATTGATAGATTCCTAATTTGGGGATCTATTGTGAGGCTATAGAAGCTTAGGCGGTGGGACCTAGTTGAAGTGGGTGTGCTCTTGGGGACTGTATCTTGTCTTTTATCCTTTCCCTACCCTTTCTTTGCCTTTGGTAGTCTGTGAGGTAAGCTGCTTTGCTCCACTGCGTACTTCCTGCCATGCTGTTCCAGCTCAACACAGGTCTAGAAGCATCAGATGGAAAGTCCCACTTTTGAAACCTCTGACATCATGAGCTAAGATAATAAGTCTTTTCTCCACAAGCATATCACCCCTTGGTGTTTTCTCACAGCAAAGGAAAGCTGGCTGATAACTGCAGATACCTACCTCCTACTTGGGAAAGAGCTTATGTCTTTTGTATATTTGCATCCTCATGGTGGTGACTTGATGGTCCCCTGCCACACTTGGCCATTTGCCAAGAAGATTTTCAGAGCTCAATTCTTCAAGAGGCAGGTACATGCAAACTCCAGGACCACACACCCTGTCCTGACTCCACATGGTTGGACGGAGGGAAGGGTGTAAGCAGGAATGAGAGACAGGGAGAGGACGGAAAGAGGTAGGAGAAGATCAACTAAAACCAAGGAAACCCACAAGGAAATGTGCAGCTTTATGAGCTAATTAAAACATAGAACTAGAATGGAAATGATGCCTGGTACTGTAAACCTGTTCAAGAACTCTGTGGCTGGGAAAGTCATGGGGCCCGAGGGGAGAACCTGTTACTATTTCTTTGCTAAATAGACACAGTCTCAAACTGTCTTCCAAATACTTATCTTTACATCCAATCATTAGCGCATTTTAAAGCCCCCAACAGAGACGCTTCTTTATGCGGTGGTTGGGGTTGCCACAGTGGTGAGAACTCTGGGTAAGGTGTGTACATGAGTGAATACCTGGATGAAGTGGGAGCTGGTGGCTGGGATAAGAGGGGGAACAAAAGAATGGGGTGTTAGAAAAGAGTCCTTCCCTGTATTTCAAGGTTACTCATTTCAGTCTATGACTTTGCAACAAAAGCACCAAGGACTATGAACAACTTTGAATAAACTTCCAGGAAATGTTGGTGTTGGTACCTGAAGTCTCATGCAGTAGACACTGGTTTATGTGAACAGCTCTATTGAATCGAAGCTCTCTTGGGAAGGCTCAGTCAGTCATCTGTTCATTCTTTGTGGTAGACGTTTAATAAAGATTCTGGAAATCTAGTAGACATTAGCTGAACAATGAGAGGTTGTTGGACAAGGCAATGAGGGACGTGAGGCCCTTTAGGGTCAATGGGTCTGAGTTCAGGGCCAAGAGGGAGGGAGTAAGGGGTCTCTGGAACTCAGAAGTCTGTGACTTCTGTGACAATACCCACAAAGCGCCAAGGGAAGGGGAGCTTGAGTAAAATCAATAAAAAATGGCACCGTGGTTGTGTGATGGGGGCCACATATGGTTCACAGCCCCCCTCCCTTCTGACTTCTGAACATTTTAATTTGGAAGATGAGAAATCTAGAATATTGTAAGATGAATATTTCCCATTGGAACCATCTTGCCATCGCCAGCTCCTAGCCTTCTGAGACCCTGAGCATCACCCTTTACACACAAGCATCCATCCAGGCTTGAGGTTCTGGAACTGGGATGTAACCCTAACTCTCACTAAGATTTCAAATGAGCAATCAACAGTAGGGGAAGCGGCCCCCGGCCAGCCCACAAAGAACCATTTATCAGTTATTTTGGGAAAGGGAATTTTTTTTTAAGAGAAGAGGAAACCAAAGTAATAAGCTTTTTGTCTGCACTCATTTCCCACTGAGATCCTGGATCTGTATAGCTCAGTTTGTCACATATTTAGTTTTAAAGGCAAATGAAGTGAGATGGAAACACATGGGTCACACGAGTAATAAAACATAGCCTGGAAATCACCTCCCCCAAACCCCAGTCCTGTACCTCACAGTTAGGAAGTGTGTTTCTTCAAATGAAAGCCATCATAATATACAGTGAGGGCTACAGATTTCTAGAAAAAAATGCAGACATGTGTTTACAATATATGCCAAGGAAAAGAAAGAAAGCCAAAGAAAGGAGATAAAAGAAACAGTAATTACACGGAACTGAAAAAATGAAAACCAACAAGAACAATACTTGCTCTATGAGGGTACCCTGCAAAAAAGCATCCTTCGCAGCTGTCCAAGCAACCTAGGGTGCCCCGGTGCTTGGCTCAGATGTTGGTGCCAAGCAGTGAATTCCTGGAGTATTTGCAGCTTTTGCTGATAGCTGTGCCTCTTTTGGTCCCTTTGGCTGGGAGAGGGCCGGCAGAGTGAGGGTGCTCTTGATGCTGACAGGAGCTAATTGGCAGGTTGAAATCTGCTTGGGAGCATCTTAAGTGTGAAAGGGGGCATTTTGGGCCACAGAGATCTAGAGAGGTTGGGTTGTCTGCAAGAAATGTTAACAGTCTCCAAGTTCTCGGGTGATTATTTCTGTTGTTGGCCCATGAGTTTTTATGTGTCCAATCTTGTGGTTTTGTGGTTGGAACCAGACACAAAGGACTTTGGATACAGACTCTAAAACCAAAATATGACTAGGAGATGAGGTCATTACCTGGGTGATATGCCTGATAGGAAAAAGTTCAGGCATGAAGGCTGATGGAGTGGACAGTACCTTGGCCAAGGTATGCTCAATAGATACTACCACTGGGTGAGGGGCCAATAAAGTACTTGCAAGGGAAATACAAGGATGGGCAGGGCAGGTTGTAAAGATGAAGATTCTAGAAAGGGGATTCAGTTGATAGAGTGAATTACACAGGGATGGCATAGGGGGAGCATATGCCACAAGGTGCATCAGATCTCCCTGACCAGGCTCTGAGCCCAAGCCCTTGACTTTCTCAGCAACTGAGCATCAGATTCAGGGAAACACATGTGCTTTGGGTTGAATTCTCAACTGGTTAATGGCTGAATATTGGATTACACAGGTGATCAAAGCAACAGCAATCAAAATCAGCAGCTGAAAGACATCTGAACGGGTACGGATTCCGTAAATGGCCAGGCAGAGCAGCAGGATCGCCGTGCCTGGCACATCGCCCTTGCCGATTAGTGTTTCAGAGTTCATGGCCAGTGCATGCACAGAACAGAGAATGCCTAGTCCAAGGCGCTCTGATCTGGCTCTATCTACACATCCATTTGGTTAGAGAACTCCTTCTTTTTCCTTGATCTAAAAAAAAAAAATTTTGTTTGAGTGCTCACAACTCCAGAGAGAATCCAGGAATGAGATAAGGTGCCTTATGGTTGCATAGCAACTGGATGTGGAGGTAGGTGAGTAGATAACACGGTTCGGCCTTGGTGGACCACATGGGGCTGGGTAAGGAGGTACTGCATGTGAGAAGGGCTGTCAGTCCTTCTTCCTCATGGTTTAAGAGGGATATCACAGAAGTTGACGCGACATCAAATACTGCCGGCACAGGCAGTCTATAGATTCGATGATAGGGTGATAGAAAGATGCCCTCAATGATTTAAAGCCTTTGAGAACTTGGGCCAGGTTCTGGTGCTGACATAGCACTGCAAGGCAAAGCTCTGGGTCACCAATTGCTAGATGTGGCATGTGATGAATTATAATTGCTTTTACATAAACACAGCAAAACAGTGGATCTTCTCTTCCATAAACTACCTGTTTCGGGTAGAATGCTGACTACATGGTAATTTTACTGTTTTGTGAAGATAGAATTCCTTAAGATCTGGTCAGTCCCGGCACATATTAGATACTTTATTTCCATGACTGTACTTAATCATAAGAACAATATTTCATGCTATTTATTCCTTTTTAAAGTTATTTTATTTTCTTTTAGCACTGTAGATAGAAGCCAGGGCCTTGGGTTAGGCAAATTCTCTATCACTGAGCCTCATCCTGGGCCTCATAATTTTATTTTTTCAAAGTTAAATTATTTTTTGAGGTTTTGAAAATACCAAATTTATGGGGTACACTATGATATGTATACACTATATAATCAAGTTGGTGAATGTATATTTATTGTTTGTTTGTGCTGAGGCATTAAAGAGCTTCTCTTTTCACTACTTTGAAATACACAGCAGAGGCTGGAGAGATGACAGTCATGAAGACCACTGGCTGCTCTTGCAGAGGGCCCAGTTTTGCTTCCCAGTACTAACATGGCGGCTCACAGCTATTTCTAACTACAGTTCTAGGAGATCTAACACCCTCTTCTGACCTCTGAGGGTACCAGGAACACATACAGTACACATACATACATGCATGCAAAACTCTTACACATATGAAATAAGTAAAAATTAAAAATTAAATACACAACAACATTTAATTCCCTCTCTCTCTCTCTCTCTCTCTCTCTCTCTCTCTATATATATATATATATATATATATATATATATATATATATATATAT
>OU015749.1:14083092-14111248 GCA_907169655.1 Acomys percivali
AGAGAGAGAGAGAGAGAGAGAGAGAGAGAGAGAGAGAGAGAGAGAGAAGAGAGAAGAGAGAAGAGAGAAGAGAGAAGAGAAAAGGAGAGAATATCTGGGAATCACGTGCCACTGGCCACTGAACCATTTCTCTCACTTTTGTTTGTTTATTTCTATTAGACTTCATGTCCTGCATCCATCCATCTGTCTATCTGTCCATGCAGTTGCCCAGCCCTGGCCTTAATATAGTTGTTTCTTCTAAAACTTACCCTGAAACATCTGCCAGTAAGGCAGGCTGAGAGGCAGACCTAAGGGCAGGTGTTGGGGTAATAGGGCTAGAGGCTTTGGGGTGACTTAATGCCTCTCTCTTGTAGATGGGGTCAGTTATTACTAGAATGGGTTTTTGTAAGTGTTAAGTTCAGCTTCCCAGGCTCTTCCTGGCCTTCCATGTTGTTGTTGTTGTTCTAACTTCTCTTTAGTACATGTTTACTTCTTTTCTGATTTCCACCATGAATCAAACATAAGTCTTGTGATCTTGGACTTCTAAGCCTCCAGAACTCTAAGCCCAAGTTAACAAACCTCTCTTCTCTGTAAATCACCCAGCCCCAAGTAGTCTACTACAGCAAGAGGAGGCAGATCAAGATTTCTGCTACCTGGCTGACTACCTATCACCTACTTATTTGTTCTGGGTTGCCTTGTGATGTACACCACATCCCTTGGCACCTAGAGAAAGATATGGCTCTGATGGAGGTTTGAGGCCCCTCTGCAGTGGCCAGCTCCCACATCAGCACCCTGGGTGGTAGAAAAGAAGGCATCCTGCCAGGCTTCCAGGAAAACAAGTGGACTTTGGAATATTTGAAGAATATTTGAAATGAAGTTTCCTCTCTGCAGACCTCCCTTTATCAGCCTCAACTCATTTTCTCATATGAGAATTCTTTGCATAACCTAAGACAGTTGTTGTGACTGTCTTTTTTTTTTTTCCTGGACAAATATTCCAGCTCCATCACAATAAAAATCAAATTTTCTTCTCTAAACACAATGTTCCTGAGCGCAAGAGCCAAGTGACCCTTTCTTATTTCTTTGTGTGCAGACATGTTCATGTGTACATCCACATCTGGGTAGATGCAAATGCATGCATGCAGATGTGCGTGTGCAAGCCAGAGGTCATCACTGAGTGCCTTCCTTTATCGTTCATCTATCTCACTTTTGGGGGTTGGGGTTTCTCCCTGAATCTGGAGCTCACTGAACAGCTAGACTGGCTTCTATCAAGCCTCTGTGAGCCTCTTATCTCTGTCTCTGCGGAGCTGGGATTTCAGGCATTACTCTGGGCTTTTTCCCTGGGTATTGGAAACTGAACTCCTTGAGCTCACATGGCAAGCACTTTACTATAACAGAGCCATCTCCCCCCCCCCCCGGTCACGTGACTCTTTACAAGATGCCTAGGATAACACCTTCTTCCTGTCATGATCATAAACTGATAGCTTCCTGCACAGGGCTGGAGTGCATCGGTCATTTTAATGGTTTCAGCTGTGTGTGGACACCATAGGGCTTTATTGTCAGGGAAGTCCTCGGTGCTGTCACCTAGCAGCTGGCCATGCATACAGCTCTCCTCTCTTCTGCTCCTTCTGCCCTTCTGGACCGCTGCAGTTCCCTCTGGAGGCTCATCCTGTCACCAGCAGATTCCCTATTCTGCCTGGTTATGTGTCCTCTGCCTGACAGTGTCACGGAACAGAGGCATGAACCCATGAATGGGATGGCCACTCCGAAGGCTGGCTCTGAATCCTGCATGTTTGAAGAGTCCAGAAAGATGGAGAATGAGGGTTGGCCATATTCCCAGTGTGCTGGGGAAGAAGACAGTGGACCCTGAGCATGATGTTCATCAGGCAAAACTGGGAGTGTGCTGAATTCCCTGTGTGTGTGGCTCTAGGTACGCATCTGTAAGCATCTGTTCACCCAGTGCTACAAAGCAGGCACTATACTTCTCATGTGGCAGTCATGTACCCCAGCTTGCTCCCCTCTTTTGGCCTGCCCATCCCTTAGCTTCTCTTTGTGCTGTGCTCATATCTCTTCTAAGGTCTGTCTTTGGGCTCAGCTGTTTGGCTCACAAAGGCAGCTGCAGGTGTATGTGGGGGCGGGGCTCACTTCTGTCCCACAGTCCTTACTGTTCCTTTCCTGTTGGGACTATGGAATGCTGCGTTCTCTTTAGTTCTTGGACACAGTTTACCCTCAGTACGTCACCAGGGCTTCTTCGCCTGACCTCACACCTTGCACAGCTTCTTTCCCCCTCCTCCTTTTCGTGATGCCTTGCCTCTGAGCACTTCCTTCTGCTTTAACCCTCAAGGGTCTGCTCTTAGGGAGTTCCATGAAAAGACCGGTTTTCACATGGTAGGAGGTGGGTACACTTGTTACAGGAAAGAACACCATCTCAGCTCTTATGATTCACTTAGGAAGATCAAGACACAGTGCAGAGGTGGCGCTCCTGTCACTGACACTGTCACTAACCCTATGCAGGGACATCAAAGGCGGGAGAGGTGGATTAGTGGTGTAAGGAAATCCTAACTGAGAAAGAAGGCAGTGGGGGCTCATTCCACATCCATAGTCTTGTCACCCCCACATCAAAGCCCCTTTCTTGGAATGCCCCTAGCACTCCCTCAGAATCGGTTCCCTCTCACAGCTGAGCTTACTGTCATTGCTGGCTTCCAGTGTCACCTGTTTCCCACAGGTTCTGGTTGCTGGCACTCTGAAGGGTATTTCCACGGGGAGAGGGAATGGTGTCTAGTGTGATTGCTGCTGGCCAGCTTCCCATTCATTGTCCACTGTTCCTCATCGGGCTGGGCAGCTAGCCCCATGCATGCACAATATGGGGTCACTTATTAGCACCATTTCCCACACAGGACTGCTGGTTCAGGGCTGTGCTGTCACTTACTGTAGGCAAACAAAGCCCTTCCCTCCATCTTCTTTCCCAGAGTGCTGGGAATCGGGCCAGCTTCATTCTGTGTTTTCAAACACGCTAGTTTCGGTGGCAGCTTTTATGGTAGTTATCTCACAAGAGTCTTGGCCCCCAAACACCTTATTTATTGTGGATGAAAAAAGTTCACTCTTTTAGCCATTAAAAAAAAGAAGGTATAGTTTTACTGGAATGTTTTCACTTGTGGGAAAATATCTCCTTTGCTGCTTGAGGGGTGCTATTGGCCATAGCGTGGACTGATTGGATGGGACCAGCCAAGTGCAGAGAGCCAAGGTTCATAGGTCATATACCCAAATGTTTTCTAGGACTAGTTTTGTTTTGTGCTTCTAAGTCCATTGATTCAGCCTCTGGGCCCACGAGTTCCTAATTGCTTTGCGAGGCATAAGCTTTTCCATATAAATACGTCTAGTTGTACCCCAAGATAGCAAAGATGACAGTCTCAGAGAAGGAGAGAACAGTAGAGTTGCCTCTGGAGTGGGTGGCAGTGTGACTGTGTGGCACACACAGTGAACATAAAATAGTAACGCTTTGCTGGCTGCGGGGAGAATATTTATAGCAGAGGTCTAGGAATGACTGTGGAGGAAAAGCTTGCTGAGTAGTGATGGCGAAAGAGGCTCCAAGGGGGCATCTTGTCTGAGAGATGTTCTTACCTGTGCCTGAGGCCAGGAAGCTACAGGTTCACCAAGAAAGAGTAGCTGTGGTAGTCATAGCTCATGTACATGTCCCACTTGCTATTGCTCGGCCTCACACTGGAAAGAAGGTGGTAGGTAGCAAGCGGGTTAGGAGTTTGTCTGATACATTCCTCTTTGCTCTGGTAGAATCCCAGGAGGAAAGGTCACACACTCCCTAGTGGGAGGCTGAGAACTTGAGAACACCATGGTCTGCATGTTGGTGACATGCAAGTGGCATGGTGAAGGTACTGCTTGGCAGGGACTGGAGAAGGACTCAGACAGAAATTGTAGAACCCGGTCAAGGAAAATGGTGTGAGGTTACAATTAGGGGCATCACCCGAAGCTTGAGGAATTGCCTAGGGATCAAGTGTCCTTAGTTAGCAAGGGAACCACCCTGCCAATGAGGCATCTCCACTACTTGAAATCATTTAGCTTTATAAACTGTGTTTAGTATATTCCACAGTCTGGCATCATTGCTTTGGTGTGACTTCCTAAGCTTTCATATTACTTTCCTCATTGTTGTGACTGGATAAAGGCAGGCAAGACAGATGGAACTCGAGGGAGGAAGGGTTTGTTGAGCTCACAGTCAAAGAGGACACAGTCTGTTATGGTGGGGAAGGCATGGCGGCTGGGGCTCTGTGGGTAGCCCAGGACTGTGTTCAAGACTTCGAGGATTGTTACATCTCAACAAACTAGGAAGTGGAGAGCTTGGTTCAGAAGTGACTTCACAGTCTATAACCTTTCAAAACCTATTCTTCCAACTAAGTGTGCCTCCGAAAGGCCCCACAGCCTCCTTAAGCTGTACTGCCAGCTGTAGTTCAAACGCAGGAACCTACCTGACACTCCTAATGCAAACACACCAGTTTCAGATTTCATTAAAGAGTACTTAGGACCCACACTAAGTACTCATTAGAGATGACACTGACGTGGCTGCCCTGAGGTTCAGACTGCATAGACCAGTGAGACAGCAAAGGGAAAGGGCACCAAACCTGCTTTAACTGCAAAGTGTGAACAGGAATTCAGGAAGGGAATAAAAAATGTATAGATTCCCAAAGTCTTAAAAGGGGAACTTGACCTCTCACCAGAATTTACCTAATTTTGTTCCATTTCCTTCTTTGTTTTTCTCTCTTCTAAAAGTGTTCATAATAATCATCATCGTCAGTGTGTGTGTGTGTGTGTGTGTGTGTGTGTGTGTGTGTGTGTTGTGTATTCACTGAGTATGGGTATGCCATGGCATGCATGCAGACAACAGAGGATAGCTTTCAAGAGCTAGCTCTCTCCTTCCAACTTAGGTTCTGGGGATAGAACTCAGGTTGTCACAATCTCTCCCACTGCCACCCCCAGTCACTGAACTCTGACCTCATTTCACAGGCTGGCCTTGAACTTACACCCCTCCTTGCTCCAGCTTTCCAAGTACTCAAATTATAGATATGCACCACTATGTATAGCTAGTTTCTTTAACTAAGACATTTTACCCTTTGAAAGTACATTTAAAGGGTGGTGTGTGTGCGTGTGTGTATTAAGAGACTGTAGCTATATAAAAATATTCCATTGTCTACATTAACATTTATTTCCTGAGCTGATTTGTTGAGTCTTCATTTTTCTTAGGAAATGTTTGGCCTTTTCCTGTTTGCTGTCTGGCTATATCAGCAAGATTTATTTTGTGTGTGTTAAATTCCCAAGAGGAATCACCAGTGATCTTAATAACCCAAGCCAGTCCTTTATAGAACAATTAACATGGCACCTGAAGCACAAATTTTCTGGAAGATCCAACTTTGCACTCCATAGAGAGAAATGACATTTGTTGAGTTGATCTACTTAGCAAGGAGTAACTTATATTCTTATTAATATCACCTTGTCACCTCCATCACCTGAGCTAGGCTGAGTTCATTCCCTTCTTTTCTTCTGATATGTTAATTGGTGTTATAGCAATTTAACTAGTTGAGTATGAGTGACTCAGTCACTCACATCCCAAGCCAGGCTGCGTCCTCATGTCTCTTCTGCTGGGGCCACTTGTCTGTGTAGACTCTGAATAAAAAGAGTACACGGCCATATAGCACTTAGATTCACTTTCTCTGTTTAATAAGTGTCACACACACCTTCCTGTTGAGTGCTTTGCAAATAGTATTAGCTATGGTGGAGCTGGGCACAGCCATACATGGGGCTTTGCTCCAAGAGAATTGGACTAAACTATCTAAGATGAGGCATGGCTGTAAAAGCTGCGGCTGCTGCTGGCGTTGGGAAAGTAAGGCATAGATCTGCAGGGAGGTTGGAAGCTTGCCTCCAGTACATACAACAGAGCTTGGTATCATCAATGCCAGTGCCAGAGTTAGATGTCAAAAAAGGCTGAGTGTCAGTGGCGATCCTCATTGGATGGCTTCAACATGGACTCATGTATGGTCTACATGGAACTGGACACTATTAAGGACTTAGAGGTTAACAACACCCAATAGCCCACAAGGGTGTGGCTGGCACTGGGGGTGGGACCCTGCCATCAGATGGAGAGAATTTGGGGCCAGCCTAGGATATAGTCATAAGAGCTTGAGACCTTGGGGGGTATGTGATAGCTAGTTTATTTTTTCACTGTGATAAAATGCCTGACTGATATAACTAAAAGGAGAAATGGTTTATTTTGGCTCATGGTTTCAGAGGGTCTAACCTGTATGCTTGGCCCATGCACTGGCTAAAACATTGTGGTGGCAGGAGCATGGAGCGAAGTTGTTTCTCACTTCTTGGTAAATGTGATGAGAAGAGGGAATACTGGTGCTTGGTTCATACCCTCCTTTCTGTATTTCTACTCACTCCCTTTTCTACTTGCTAGTGTACATATGCTGCCGACTTTGGGGTCGGTTCATTGCCCTCGGTTAATCCTTTCTGGAAAGGCCTCCACAATGCACCAAGAAGTGTACATCAATCTCCTGTGTAAATCTAAACCCAGCCAAGCTGATAACAAAGACTAAGCATCACAGAAGTATCTGGCAAGAGCAAAGCAGGAGTAGTTGAGGTAGTTTCTTAGTGAGCTGGGACTTAGATCTCCAAGAACTGCAAAGACAGAGCTTCTTGCAACAGCAAGAAGCATGGCGCTGAGAACAGCAGCATAAGGTCAGGGTTCTGGGAACAATGTGTCCAACACAAGATGTCACACATGCAGAAATGCCTAGCTGGAAAGATCATTCCATGCATGACAGCCACTGAGTGTCAGGCTGGGACCAGCTAGTGGATGGAAACTGCAGGAAAAAGGAGGCTGGGATAGTGGCAGCATTCCTGATTCTGGTCAGAGTGCGCTTTCCACACAGGCAAAGCTCAGACCGTCTGGAAACTGTCTTAGTTGATTTACAGTTGTTTTCTTCCCCACCAAACAAAGTGCCTATCGGTTAAAACCCAGGAAACACATAAGGAAACTCTGTGAGAATGTGTGCACTAAGGTTTTCGTGTCTCAAGACATGAGTCTTGTCCACACTGGGGGCGCTCAAGATTCCAAGTTTTGCCTGCTGAGGAAACAGGGATGCAAAGTTTAGTAGGAAGAGATGTGGGCTATTAATTGAAACAATGGTCATCTGGAGGAATTAACCATAAAAAAATAATACTAAAATCCCTGTGATAATAGGCTTATCTGTCTTCTAAAGTGTGTCATGCACACGCATGCACACACGCATATACACACTCAGACACGTGCATAATCATATGTAATGGAAGAAGTGAAAATGAGTAGGACCCACTTGTACACACCATATTCTGTAAATAAAATACATTTCTAGGAAATAGATAAATATTTCGACCTTTACTCTATGAACCCAACTGCACTAAAAAGCGATCAGCAAGCAGTGTGCTGAGGAGAGCCTTGACATCTCACCATCTAAGGAGGACTAGCTGCTTCCATTAGCCATGTACATCAGAGCCGATGGTGGCTGCTGAAAGGGTTCTTTAAAATTCAAGATTAGATATGCCTAACTTCCCTTGCCTTTGACTCTCCTTTGAGAAGCAGCCCTCTTTCCCTCGCTGTTGCTGTTCACTGCCACCTAGTGAATTTATTTGGGAAAGAAAGAAAACTTAGAAGGAAATGCCCTTTACTAGCCTTCCGGCTTCAACTAGTGATGGTTGGTGTCAAACTGTAAGAAAGCAGAGTGGGTGGGGGTTCTTGGCCAGAGAATTCTGATGAGATCATGCAGTTCAACCCAGCCAAGGAAGGTGGGTAAACAAAGCCAGAATCCAGAGGGGGTTCTGGCCAGAGTAGTCATGGGGTGAGCAATTGGTGAGCAGAGAGAGCTTCTGCCCTAACAGGCGGGCTCCACCACGGATTGAGCCACACACAAAGGGACGTGGTACAATATGTAAGCCTTGTGGCTTTTAGGGTCACAGAGAAAGGGGCACATGGAATGATGAAGCCACTGTGGAAGCTCCTGTGTAGAGGAGGCATCAAAGCTATTTTAATGAGGCTCCCTGGGGGTGACGGTCTCCCGAAGTGAAGAAAGTGCTAATTAGAATGGAAATGTAGGTTTGGGCAACTAACTCCTCTATACCCCCAGGTTTGTCCTGGGCTAGCCACCCCCCCCCATAGTGAACAGACAGAGCTCCTCCTAAATGGCATGCCAGCCTACACCGAGGGTCACCTGGTGCTCAAAGAAAATGCTGCTCCCTTTTCCCAACAAAGCTGCAAAAACTGAAACTGACCCAGGCAGTTCTGTTTGCTGAGCTCAGCTTGGCTGTGCTTCAGCATCCTGCTCTGTACCTCTCTGGTGGGAAGTGTACAGGTTGGAGCAACAGTATCTGTTTGGTTCATCCCAAAGAAAGAAACACTGGAGATATGCAATGGCTGCTGTTATGAAAAGTACATGCATGGTTATGTTCACATGTGCATACCTAGCTGTGTTTGTATGTATGCTGGGCATACTGGTATTCAGGCATGTGTACGCTTGTATGTATGTAAGCATGGCTGTGTGTCTATGAGTGCTCATGCATGTGTGTATGTATATGCACTATGTGTGTGAACGATAGGAGATAGATGACATTCAGTTTCTTATTGATATGCATGGCCTTTAATGGGTGCGTTTTAATGACTTAAAATTAAAGGACTTGATCAGGCTGCTTTAGCTCAGAATACAGATGGTTAAGGAATCCAATGACTTCAATAATTCAATGAGAGCTAGAGATTTAGCTTGGTCGGTAGAGTGGTTACCTTGGACAAGGCCTTGGGTCTGATCTACAGTACAGCATAAATTGGGCATGGTGTTGCACCTTGTAATCCCAAAACTTGGGAGGTGAAGGCAGGCGGACGAGAGTTCAAGACCACCCTTTGCCACATGGAGTTTGAAATCAGACTGGGCTATGAGACATTGTCTTAAAGAGAGATGCAGATATAGATGATACAGGTATAAAGATAGCTAGCTAGCTAGCTAGCTAGCTAGCTAGCTAGATAGATAGATAGATAGATAGATACCAAAATGAAGCTGATAGGTTCTTTCACTCAGGACAGCACTGGGCATTTAGCTCATGACATCTTTCCCCACTGGCTTCCTATCCAGCTATACGTCTTTCTCCAGGAGCTATTTGGAATTCTAACTGCTTCTACATGGAATGCACTGAACACTTCCTACCAGGCATTATCCTCACACTGGGAGCAGATCTGCCCCATTACAAACATGGTGGTTTAATTTGGCACTGGGCCAACCACTGATTTGATGGCATTTGTATTGTAATTTACAGTTGTCAATTGAATTGGAGAGCTTGAAGTATCCATGGGGACATGAACTATTAATAGAGCAATCCATAGGTGCCTAAGGAGACCACAGGGGATCACTCTGATTATTTTATATGTGTACTTCTGATTATATTCTCGACCTGAGCACTTGCCAGCATGTGGGCCACTGTGGCTTCCTAGATCTACATGTTGTCTCTATGCTGCACTGTGAACCAAATCCACACATGACAGAAAGCAATGAAATAACCACCTTTTGTTCCATATATGTGGCGTGTGCTCTTAAGAACTTTCTGTGACACCACCAATCCCTCCCCATCTTAACTAACTACACCTGGGCCTTTGCTGGAGGTTGGTGGTATCAACCCAATGCAAGACCAACATACATCTGTGGGAACAGCTATTCTCTAGGAATCAATAAAGTAGGGAGAACAGAAAGAGATAGGAATAAGGGTGGAAAACTGGAACACTGCAACTCTGCTTCAAAGAACGAGAAAGGTCATTAAAATAATCTTTGATCCACAAATGATTAAGATGACAAAGAATGAGTGGAGTGCCCAGCCCTGACTGGGACGTCTATAATATAACGTAACACCTACGTGTAAGGCTCAGGGGACACTGTGGAGGAGGAGGCAGAAAGATTGTAAGCATGTGTGATAGTATCTTCTGAAGTGGACAGATGTTGTTCCATTAAACTTTCGATATGGCTGTCTATATAAGACCCCGAAAGACCAGGCCGGCTGACAGGGCAGCAGGAATGGAGGAAAACCTCACAAGGCCCCATCCCTAGATGAAGAGCTACAGATGGTCAATGGCTGCCAAGGGAGGGGGAATTGGTTTCTTGTGTTTGTTCGTTCTTTCAGGGGTGCGATATTCAAGTCCTTACCAGGCAGCTATAAACACATGCAGACGAGGGCCACACTGACTGGACTCAGTAGGATGCATACATCAAATGTACACCACCCATGGCCGGATCTTTTACATGGCTCCTGAGGAATCAAACCCAGGCCCTCACATTTATTCTGCAAGCACTTTACTCACCAAACTATCTTACCAGGCACCAGCCTTCTTAATCCGGTTTTAAAAAATAAACATTTTCAACATAAGATACCCTCCTCCCCTGCAAAGGGATCTTTAGGTGAGCTTACCAAAGAGAACTTAAGATGAGTAAGTTTGAAGCAACCAGCTAGCATGGAGCTCAGCCCTATTGGCCCTGAAAAGCATGAGGCTGCCCTGGACTTCTCAGTATAGGCTTTGGGAGTTTGGGTGGGACAAGAGCTCAGGCTGAACAGACAGGGAGATAGAGATCTGACAGCATTGCATTAATTCACCAGCCATCCTGCGGAGGGCACCAGCAGCTCAGCTCCTTTACCTGTTCTGCGTTCTTTTTCCTATTAATTCATCTATGTATTCAGTTGACAGCCTGTTTGCGTCCTCTTCCCTCCTCTCATCCCAGTCCTACCCTCACACCCCTTTGCCCCCATCACCCCCTCCCCAAGTGTACTAACCCACCCTGGCACATCAAGTCGCAGCAGGACTAAGGGCATCTTCTCCCACTGAGGCCAGACAAGGCAGGAAAAAGAGTGAGAGACAGCCCCTGCTCCAATTGCTAGGGGAGCCACATAAAAAACAAACTGTACATCTGCAACATAAATGTAGAGGGCCTAGGTCAAGCCCATGCATGCTCTTTGGTTTATGGTTCAGTCTCTGTGAGCCCCATGGGCCCAGGTGAGTTTACAGTGTCTTCTTGTGGTATCCTTGACCCCTCCGTCTCCTTCAATCCTTCACTCCACTCTTTCACAAGACTCCCTGAGCTCAGGGCTACCTGGAGTCTATGGAGGTGACCTTAGCTGTTCTTCATTCTTTACTCACTAAGGAAGGGAAAGCATTGGGTTTTTGTTTGTTTGCTTTGTAAAACAACATGCTATGTCCCATCAGCTCTCCACTCTGCTGCTGTGTAGGAAACACACATTTTGAACAGTGAGCCAGCGACTTAAGGAAGGAAGTTCCTTTAGTTCTGTCATGCACTTGGTCACAGCAATGAGAACAGTAACTAGTGCAGATGACAATGCTTAACCTGTGGCAGCTTGATTGGAACCAAGCTAAGAACGTCTACCTCCACCTACCCCCTCACTATCCCCTCGGTTCCTTTTCTTTGTCATTTATGCAGATTCCCAGGTAGAGCATCATTTCCGAGGCCCACCTTAGCGTTCCCGGCTGTGGTGGCTTGTCCACTTCCAGCTTTACTGTATACCCAGCCCAGCAAAGCTAATTCTTGACTTGGGTCATCCTATCCTATTGTGCATGTCAAGTTCCTTTCTACCCTCCTCTTGGTTCACACAGAGATAGGAATTTTAAAAATCATTGTATCTAGAAAAGAAGCATGTCCCTTCTCAGTCATGTTTTTGGTTTGAAGGAGTATCCATGCAGGAGGCAAAAAAAAAAAAAAAAAAAAAAAATCCATAGAATCATTCAACTGGAGCCAGAGCTTCCGGTCTGGATTCGATGCCTGAGCGTGGTCCATTACAGGTGTTTCTGAATTACTATCTCAAGGTCTGTGAGGACCTGCTGGGTGTGGGTTCTGAGTACTGGAGAACTTTCAGAAAGAGCTGTTTCAGAAGAGACTCTACCGTGCATGTTGCCTGCAGAAGAAACCTCACATCAGGGATACTTGCTGGTCTCGGGATAAACATTTGAAACCCAACAGAAGCCTGCTCCGTCTTAAGATGGTTGAAGGTAGGCTCCTGGCAGACTACAGTATGCTGGAAATAGAAAATGTATTTATTTTTGATTGGCCAGACTTGAGGTGTAGTTTATCCTCCTCTCATCAGCATCCCCCTTCACAATATTTTTTGACAGATGGCAAACATGTCTTTGGGAATATGAATTATTTGTTTATTTAGTGGGAACACTCTGAACTAGGAGTGTGGAGTGTGTGTACATTTCACTCTTCCCTTTCTGGCTGAGTAAATTCATACATGTTTTACTAGCTCAAGCCCATGTTTCTGAATCTTCAGCATATGTGTGTGTATGTGGGGGGGGGGCTGGTATCATAATATCTATACTTCACCCCGAACATCAGCAGGCCTTGCAAGATCTCTGCAGCTTTCAGCCCTTTAGTGAACTTTCAGCAGAAATTACTTTATCTGATATGTACATTATTTTAGAAACCTCCATGCTTTTTTTCTGTTTTAAAATATTGTAACGATAGCAAAGACAGTATGAAAGCCTCTGGGGTATATAATAGCTAGATAGCGTCTCACTTGGGATCCATCTCTATTTGTCAACCCAGTTAAGCACTGCATAAGGATGCTTTGGTCCAATGATAGATCATGGTGATGGCCCATAAGATTTTAATGGAGAGGACAATGTCTTATTGACGAGTGGTGTTGGGTCATTCTGGTATTACTATTGTGACACATTGTTCAGACGTGTGCATATGGACTATGTACATCATATCCAACTATATACAGAATACAAGAAATGGCGATGCTGATGGCTTACTCTTTATCATTAATTTAAAGCATGCTATTTTAATTTATAAACAATTATTGTGATACTGTGTGTTGTGTTATGCTGCTAACAGCCTTGGACGTGCCACCTATGTCTTTTAATGTGCAATAAATTAATTCCTTCACTGGGTGATTGATTCCCACCCTCTAGGTTTAATTTTATAACCCCATTCTATAATGTTCACAGAATGATGACGTTTCTCAAGACACATTATTACTCGTGACTCTCTCACAAAGCCTGTAAGATCCCTCAGCGTTTCCTACAGCTGTCCTTTTTTTTCATAGAGAATGAAAACAGCAGAGTGCATCTGCGGTGGTTAACTGTGCAAAGACATTTCCCAGGTCTGTTAGTTAAGAGCTGCTTGCTTCAGGGCTAGTCCGATGAGAAGGTGAGCTTGGCCTTTGCAATCTTCCCCTCCAATGGTCCTTCCTAGAATTCTCACCATTGCCTGAAAACCCAACGGCACGCATTTGTGCTCTGCTGCAACTTAAGATGGGTTACTTTCAACGAATCCTTTTCAGGCGGGAGGAGGGATTTAAACAAGGGGCTGAGAAACAAAAGCCAAGACCACTGGAGGAAGGGTAAAGTGGTGAGAAGACACGCAGAGGAAGCCCACGGAACCTTCCCTCCACTGTATGTTCTGTTCCAATGCACTGTTCCTGCACTCAGCAGCCCAAAGCTTGGAACTTCTGCCTTTAGTGTACCTGGTCTCTACTCATCGCAGCACATCTCCCCTTAGAAACAACTCCAGGGATGAAAGTGTCTCTCCTTAGGAAGAATGTCATGTGTACCCTTTCCAGGGAAAAGTCAAAGGTGTAGGAGCTTCCTCACTCTCTTCCCGTTCCTCTCGATATTCCCTATCAAGACAATTTGATCTAGTCATAAGCAGGTATCCCATCAAATGTCTGATGAGCATCAAACTCTCAGCTATTTCTAGGTGGATATTTCAGGCCTGGAAGACGGTTCCAGTCATAAAAAGCTTGACTTGCAACCACAGGGACCTGAAGTCAGTCACCACAATCCACCTAAGAAAGCTGTCTGTGATGCACACTTGTCATCTCAGTGCTGGGGTGACAGAGACGGGCAGATTCCTGGAGCCCACTGACCAGCCAGTCCAGCCTAATGGGTGAGCGAGCACCTGGACAATGTATCAAAGATAATCAAATGAACGGTGTTTCTGAGGGCCAACACCCAAAGTTGTCCTCCAGCTTACATAGATGTATACTTACAGACTCCCCCATTTCTTCCCAGTCAAGCTTCTTTTGTGAAAACACAGAAGATGTGAAAGAGCCATAGGGAAAGGACACAAATGTAGAAGTTGACAGGTTAGATGATCGATAAGTGCCACAGCTGAGGGTTCCTGTCTTCCGGGATATGCATTCATAGCACAGAGCTTAGTTTCTCTCCGGGGGCCGATTGACGGGTCCCAAATCATTTCTTATTAACCATGCTTTGATTACACAGGTATGAGAGGGCACACAGAAAGCAGATGAGCAAGACCTAGTTTAACTCACAAAGCTGCATAAGACACCGCCTTATTATAGCCCACAATTTAGAATGCTCTGGAAGTATAGGGATTTTTTTTTAATGGAAAAGGACAGCTCAGAAGTTACTCCCCTTGCTCAGCTTTCTAAATTCTATACACAATGTATATGTGAACTTCAAAGCATACTCAGTTAGACAAATCTGGCATCTAGTATGAGTCTTGAAGTTCATGAGAAAAGAAATCCTCCTGCAGAATTGTATTATAAAGAGTAAGGCTTGGGTGTTCTCATTTGGGCATGTAGCCTCTAAATAGATATGACAGCTCAATTTTCCAATATGATATGCAGGAAATATGAAATTAGCTCCAATTATATCCGCTACAGTGATTATGTACGCAGGAGGTTTCAAACCGGGCAACTTGTCACAGCTACTTCCTGAAGCTTTACCTTCCAGAATTCAGAGTGTAGTCCACAGGAAATCAACAACACATGAAAGAAAACTATCCAGGGGGAGAAATGCAAAAATACTTCTTTAAAAAAAGTGTCTGGATATCATTCAGATCTGGTTTTCTAAAACAAGCCCTGCTACCAACACAGGTACATGGAGGTTAATCTGACATAGGCCTCCCTCATCAAACCCAATGTCTTTTGTGATTTGCATGTAGTCAAATGTGTTGGAATCATATCAACAATGCATTGATTTGTCAAAAATCAATGTGCACTCAGCCTTGCTCACATGTGTTCTCTAACTAAGCCTGGCCCAGTGCAGTGCTACTAGAAGTTCCTTGGAACATAAGAGTTTGGTCTTGGGGTAGCCTCATTAATGGCAAGCTAGGCACTGGGCAAAATTGCCCCAGCTCTCTCTACACACAACATGCTGTCCAAAAGGGACAAGGCTTGGATGCAGGATAAGTTGACTGCCAAGCTCTGCCATGACAGGGTAAGCAAGTCCTTCATATTTCCTGCTTCATAATTACGTCTGCCAGATATACCAGGCCAGAAGGCTGAAGATGATGCTCCAATGTTATAAAGACTGACCAGGCAGTAAACTGTCTCTGTTATCTGCATTGCCTACTCAAGTAACATTTGTATTCCTTCTCAAGTCTTTTAAAGGGTTGAAGACAAGATAGTTATAGTTTCACAGTAAGATGTAAATTGTTTAGGGTTTAAGAAAATGTTTTAATGTCTAGAAAGTTGCTTTTTTAAAGTTGATAAATACAAAATGTGATAGAGAATGATTTGGGCACAACTTTAGATAATATTTTCTTCAAGGCTATCAAATACAAGTGAGCTAAATATTTTGAATGTAACTTTTGCATATTGCTTTCCTGATTGCCTCATAACTGTTCTTACTCTATGTAGTTTGTCACAAATAACTATGTATATGCACTTGGGAAAAAAGAGAGGTGTATCCTTGTCTTTCTTAGTGTAGCTGGAAATCCAGATGTAATGCTTGGACCCCACCCTGCCATTTGGGGATATGAAGAGGTATACTGAAGATGGCAGAGCAGTTTTTCTCAGAGGTCTGGGTCTCTGATGACTAAAGAGCATCCAAGGGAACCCCAGGGACCTTCCTGGGGCCCATTCACTCGGGGCGAGGGGGGAGGGAAGAAGTCTATCTTCATTAACCATGCTTACTAATGCCAAGGCTTTGTTTATCGTATGCAAACCAAGCTGGCCTAAGCAGTGTCCTTACAGAATCAGACCCTAACCAAACATAACTGATGAGTCCAATAGGTCTTTCAGAGGCACAGCTTCTCTCGACGGCTTGTTCTACGGAACAGTGATTTCTGCAAGAAGCTGAGGTAGATAATGTCACTCAGGGGTCTCAGGGGTTTCCTGTCCTCCTTTTCTTCCTCCCCCCCTTCAGTCTCCACATATGTTTCTCCTACTACAATGATATCTGGAAGGTGGGCTTGTTTTTCCACTCCAATTTTCTTAAAGACTACATTGAAATGATACATTTCAAGTAAATACCGAGAAAACCTGTAAGAAGCACAGATAGCTGACAATTCCTGTTACACTATCAACAAGCACATATGGATAACGATCATAAACTTCTGGCTGTCCCTGGCTGTGAACTGGAGCAGACACCTGGTTAACACGAGTCCATATTACAAGGAGCTGTATGTGCTACCACAAGCCAAAAGCAGCAGCGCCAAGTGACCATGGACTGCGGTGTCTGACCCCACATGCCAAAGTAAACCATTTCCTCCTCTGCCAGAAACCATCTCGGGTATTTTGAGAATGATGGAAAACTGTCTAACACAGTGAAGCCTTAGAGTTCCTTCTATACCCTCCCCCGATTTCAGAGGATCCACAGGGGCGATGCTCAGCCCCCCCCCCCCCCCCCAACAGCTACAAACCCAGGCCACCTGGGAGAAAAGTGAGAGACAAGTGGCCAAGTGACTCCTGTCCCCACTGGCCAAGTGCAAGTACTCAGAACACTCAGATTATCCTGTGGAAAATTGCCAGGAGTCAGCCGCTGTTCAGTTCACATGGCTCAACACAGCACAGCATTTAGTAGGTGGCTGCGCTCACTCAAGGTCTTCACACAGGGAGCCCCATGTGTTAATGTCCACAAAATAAAATATTACACCTGCATTTCCATTGTCTTCATAAAATATATAACAGGGGAAGCGATATAACCTAGTGGAAGGGTCCCTGCCTAGCATGTAAAAAGGTCCTTGATTCAATCCCTGTATCAATGTAAATGTGGATGACCTTGGTTGTTCTGTTTTTCAGGCACTGTCTACCTTGTTTTGTGAGGCAGGATCTCTCAGTGGCCTGAAACTCCCCGTGTAGGTTAAGCTGGCTGGACAGTAACTTACCAGCAACAGGTGATTTAATAGTATTATATAAAGTACTCTATCATCACACATCATAGTAGAGTTTATAACTCTAAAAGACAGGAACTTGAAGAAAATAACCACAGTACTTTTCATGCAATCAGACAATAATTTCTTAGTGCTATCAAATAGTGCTTAAATTGACTCAATTGAGTGTGCATCTTTTAAAGCTGTTTGTTTAAGCAAGATTCAAATAAGATCCATAAATAACCATCAAAGTATGTCTCAATCCCCTTTTAGTCTAGCCAGCCCCTTCTTCCTCTTCTCCTCTTCTTGTATACTTGGTGAACAGAGTAGGTCAGCTGCCATCAATTTGTACGCTTTAGAGCTCCCTGGTGGATTTGCTGACATGTTCCTCTGTCCCTTGTATATCCTGGGTGATTCCATAGTCCCTTCTGCTTAGGGTTATGCAAATCTGAGTCACCCATTTGAAGGATATTATGTTAGTGAATTTTTGCCTAGCTCTATTCATTCTCTAGGCCTTGTAAATGCCATTTCTATCCCACCAATTTCTTTTCATTTATTTGTTGGAACTGCAGCCATCATATGAAATTCTGTCATATTTGCGAAATTTGCAGAATAGCTTCCTTAGCATCAGCAAAGATGATCTATGCGTTTACTTCAAGTTTGATCAGTTCCAGGATTCAGGCAAATCCCAAGCATTTCAACCCACTTGTTACTATCCTAATGGTGATCACTGTCTGAATCTGACAATGAGAACCAGTCAGTTGGCCTTAGGGTCTGTTTGATGTAACCTTAGCTGTGTGTAGGCTCCTTGCTTTTGGCACAAGCCCTTCCTTAAAGAGGTTGGTTGCTTTTGTTAGAAATAGTATGCAAATTCCATAATCTAGGGATAAATAATAGTGACTATTATTATACCGTTTGTTTCTGGGGGGTTCCTTGGGGCTCAAATGGATAATCTGTATTTTCTTTTCATTATAAATTATTCCATAAAATTTCAGTATATTTCATATATCTTCAATTTTTATTGACTGGACAGCATCTCTTAGACTTACAGCCATTTTTCTCTAATCTCAAGCACATCAACAGTATGTCTCACATATTCACACACACTATTCAGACCACAGCCTCAGAATTACAAAGTCAGCCTTCCCAATGTTGGCGTACCCTACAGCCATTCAAGATCATTCAAAATTTCTTCTGTCCTTAGGGATCTATGACAAAAGTTCTGATTATGTTATTTTTTCATTTTTTAAAAAAGATTTTGTTTGTATTTTTCTTTGTGTGTTATCTGCCTATATGTATGTCTGTGTATCACATGTATGCAGTTTCCACGGAAGTCAGAAGAGGGTGTTGGCTCTCCCAGAGCTACTACTATGTGAGTGCTGGGAACTGAACCCAATTCCTCTGGGAGAACAGTTCTCTTAACTGCTGAGCCATCTCGCCAGTCCCCCAAATTGCTGATTTGAAAGATGATCAGAGTGGATCTTCTCAGTGAGTTTATTATACAAGCCAGCTACAGTCTTAGGCTTTCACTGTCTTTCTTTAATATCTAGGGAGTGTTTACTTAAAATGTTTTTTTTTTTGTAATTATACTTCTACACAATTCTAAATCTATAAACAAGGCATAGTCAAAGACTGCAGCTCCCAGGCTTACCTGCCACCTTATTCCCTCACATTCCCTACAGACAGCCATTTTGAATGTGTACGATGACTGATCCTTGTCTTATTTTATTAAGTATAAGTAAATGTCCGTAAGTTGTTATAACTTCCACTTTCAGAAAACCAACCGACTTTTAGTTGTCTCAAGAGAAGCTGTCCGTGCCTTTGTGTGTTTATGTGTGAGTGGTAGGTGTGCATGTGTGCTCATATGCATGTGGGGGCCAGAAGTCAAGTTTGCCTTTAATTCTTCTGGCACAGTCCACCTTGTCTTTCGAGAAGGGTCTTTCACTAGTCTGGAACTTGTGCGGTAGGCCATGTGAGTCCCGTGGATCTGCCTGTCTCAGATTTCCCCAGCACTAGGATTATAAGCACACCCCTATTCTGTTTGTTTGCTTTGGCTGTCCTGGACTCACTTTGTAAACCAGGCTGGCCTCGAACTCAGAGACATCCACCTGCCTCTGCCTCCCAAGTGCTGGGATTACAGCTGTGCGCTACTGTATCCAGCTTTTTTATTTCTCATTTTTATTTTTATGTGGGACCTGGGGGACTCAGGTACCAACTGAGCTAGCTCCCCAATCTTCTCATTCCTTTTTTAGAGATACAAAATATTCCTTTGCATGGTTAGACTGCAGTTGTCTACTCAGATACCTGTCAATGGGTGTATGAGTGACTTTATGTTTGTCATTGCTGTTTATGATATATTGATCTATATTGATCTATCTTAGGAATAGACCTCTAGAAGTGAGCCCAAGAGTGAATACAGACCTCATTTTGCTGTTAATTAATATGTTCCCAAATGATCCTGTATAGGGGCTCAACCATTTTGCATCCCCACCAGCAACTTTAAAAGATTTAATCTTTACGAGCATCATTACTAGGCTCCTGGCTTTTTACACTCCTGGTAGTGAGAAGTGGTTTTTTTTTTTTCCAGTATAGATTATTTTTACATTTTTCTTATTTGGAGGAGATAAACATCTTTCTTAGATATCAAGTTGGTCTGCAGATAGGCCCATTTCAAAACAAGTGTTAAGTTATGCATCATAAATTAGCAGCAACTTTAAGAGGGTGTTTAGTGGCATGTGAAGTACACCTGGGCTAGCTAGTCAGAAGATCTTTGTGAATAACTTCCCGTAAACCTGTTCAAAAGTTTCAGGAGTCCTGGGGGGCCTTCAAGGACAGTGTCCTATAGAGGTGGTGTGGAGGCCGAGGGCCAAACCTTTGGTTAATTTAAGTACAGCTGCTGAGAATGGAAACTCATCTCAGTGGGAACAGTGCTTGGGTGAACACCCAAGGAGATGTCTACTGTCTATTCTGAAGAGGACCTGTCCCAACAGAAGCATTTTCCTCAGGGAGCATACAAACTAGGCCACCCTGCATGGCAAAAAGCAGGGTGCAGAAAGGCTTTGTGTGAAAGGAGCAGATTAATTTACAGTCCCGGTCTCCCCCTGGGGAACAACGAGGAAAAGAAACAGAGGATCAAAATTATGGCCCCTGAATTGACTGAAAAATTAAATACCATAAATAGCTAAAGAGCAGTAATAAAATGAAAATGGCCTGTCACAGAACACAGATGTGTAGGTGGAGAGGCACGCCCTGAGAGAAGGGCAGGAGGAAGAGGTCAGCGAGGCAGCATATCCATGGATCACCTGTATGATCCTGCATGACCTCTGTCGCCACCAAAGAAAAAGGCACAGTGCACAACTACTACAGACTTCTATGCACCCAGTGTCCCTGGCCACCAGGGGGTCTACCTAGATCTCTGTGTATATCTCTCTGTCTCTCTGTCCATCTCTGTCTCTCTGTCTCTATCTCTCTCTCTCTGTCTCTGTCTCTGTCTGTCTGTCTGTCTGTCTGTCTGTCTGTCTGTCTCTGTATGTGTGTGTGTGTGCCAGTTGTTCATATTCTGTCTTTCTGAAGGGGTAGACTACTACTTTGGCATTTTGTCCATCATGCCCACTTTAGCAGTGCACTGCTTATGTTTAGAACCAATCTCTTATCTTCTCTCCTCGTTTTACCTGTTTGAGAATGCTACCCCTCACCCCCACCCCACGGGAGAAAGGATGCGCATGGCCGCACAGCTCTATCTTTGAGTTGGACCTCTGGCTCACTGGCTCCCTTACAACGAGAAGGCTCTTCAGCATTTGAAGGATCAAGTTTCTCAGCCTATGAATACACATGTAGTTTCCAGATTCTGTAGCAAATATGGAATCAGGGAATTCTGTGGAATGAAAGCATCTCAGAAGACAAAGATGCTCCACAAGAGGTAAAGGGGAGACTGCACACCTCAGGAAAGCCAGGAGCTGGGGGCCATTCCACTGCTTTCCTCCACTATTAACTGCCCAGCCCAACATCATCTCTGCTTTGTTGTGTCATGAAAACTGCAAAGAAAATGATGGTATTGCAAAGAAGGGCGGGGGGCATAAGCAAACTCCTGATGTGAGAAGGAAAGAAAACAGAAATACAGATGCCTCTTGGACAGGGAGACCTCATTAGGTTGCCCAGGGTGGCACTGAACTTGCTATGTCAAAGTGATTTGCAAAGTTCTTTGTTTTTATGAGTCAAAGTGAGAACATAGACTGAAATATATATCTATTTTTGTTGTTGTTGTTGTTTGGTGGTGGTGGTGTGTGTGTGTGTGTGGTGTGTGTGTGTGTATCTCTCTGTCTCTGTCTCTCTCTCTGTCTGTCTCTCTGTGTCTCTGTTTCTGTTTCTCTCTGTCTCTGCTCTGTCTCTGTCTGCCTCTCTCTCTCTCTCTCTCTCTCTCTCTCTCTCTCTCTCTCTCTCTCTGTGTGTGTGTGTGTGTGTGTGTGTGCGCGCGCACGCGCACGTGCGCGCACGTGAGGACCTGAGATCAGAGCCCAGAGCCTTTTAAGAAAAAACACAACCTGGGCCTGCCATGCACACCTGTAGCCCCACACTGAAGAGCAGAGACAGGAGGATGTCTGGAGTTTGCTGGCTCCCAGGCTAGCTCCAGGTCCATTGAGAGACCCTGTCTCAAGGGATTAGGGCACTGAGTGTGTTCTAATTCCTTCTCTGTTGCTGAAATAAAATATGCTGACAAAATAACAAAACAAAATAACAACAACAAAAAAACCAAAAAACAGAAGATCAGAAAGGAAGGGAAGAAAGGGTGTATTTCCTGTCACTCTACCAGGTCACAATCCGTCACTCCATCATTGAGGGAAGTCAGGGCAAGAACTCAAGAAAGGAACTTTGAGGCAGGAGTTGAAGCAGAGACCACGGAGGGATGACGGTTACTGCCTTGATAGCGACCTTCTGCTCAGCCTGCTTCCTAATACAGACCAGGACCCTCTGCCTAGTGATAGGAGCATACAGAGTATGCTGGGCCCGCCTACATTAGTGAGCAATCAAAAAATGTCCTATAGACACATTCCAGGCCAATTTGATGGAGGCAGTTTCTTAGTTGAGCCTCCTTCTTCCTAGGTGAGTTGACAACCAAGCTTAGCCCACAGAGTGACAGTGACAGGGCAGGGCAGGGCAGGGCAGGGCAGGGCAGGGCAATCCTCTTTCCTCCACATTTCCTTCACACAGATACACATACATCCACACGCATCCACATGCACCCATCCACACATCCCCCATTTCCTGGTCTACACCATTCGGAGAAGCTGCCATCACACACTCCCACCACTGTTGGAGGAGAGGCTTCTCTTGCCATGCCCTCCCCTCCACAAAGACCTGAAATCCCCCTGAGACCGTGAACCACGGATAGACGTTTCCTGCTGTGTGCTGCTTCTGATGGGTGCTCTGGCTCAGCAATGAGAAAAGCCAGGATGTAGGATTCCTCTCCCTTACACACGCTGGAGTCATCACGAAGCTGAGTCATCACGACTAGCTCCGCTCTGCAGAGCAAAGAAGGCTTTTGACACTGAATTTTAATAAAATCAACCCATTAATTAATTATGGACTAATTAATTCATCCACGCAAAGAACATTCACAGTACAAGACATGTTTATTGAGCATATCTACCACAGGCAAAATATGTCAAGTATGGAGACAAACAAGTGATTGTGATGATGATCCTGGTGCTAAGAAATTTTAAATCTTTTCCAGTTAAATATTTCATTTCTCTAAAAACAGGAGCTGGGCACATTGGCGCATCCTTATATATATAATAAATCCAGCACTCAGGAGGAGGCTTATGAGTTGGAGGTCAGCTCCGGCTATGTATAAAGTTGTAGGCTAGTCTGCATTACGTAGTGAGACCCAGCCTCTGAAATCCCAAAGAAAGCAGTATGGATTGCATAGAGTCTGTGACTTGACAGAAAATACATGAGAATAAATTAAATTGTAGGAGCTCTGAAGAGGAAAGACAATCCGCAGGGCAGGAAGAGGAAGGGGGTGTCACTCAGGGCTCTGATCCACGCAGGTGCTCTGTGATTCTGGAATGGAGGCAGGCTAGGTGTTGGGGGAGGTTTTTGACTAAATGCAGAACTGGTGGAGGAAAGAGTGGCCTCTCAGGTGGATGGGACTGCAGTAGAGGGGCCTCTGTAGGAAGTTCAGCCACAAGACAGGCCAGCAGAGAGAGCCTGGGGCAGTCAAATCTGCTTTGCAATGAAATCAGCTAAGTAATTAGGAGCTGCAGAAGATCAGCGAGCTGGAGAAAACATAATTAATGTGGCTTTTTAGGAGGGTAAACCTGGCAGGTGTGTGCAATTGGTCATCACAGAGGTGGGGGAGGCAGGGGGGAGAGCTTTTTGTGCAACCCATGGGGACCAAGACTGTAGTTGAGGTAGGTAAAAATGAGTTCTGAATACAGAATGAGGCAGTACTGGGCTGTTAGAAGTAACCGAGGTGAAGTTAAGATAATATCTGACCAAAGCGTTCAAACCTCAAATGACTGTCTCCAGGAGAGCATAGACATAGCAAACTAGGAACTGTAAAGGAACGTTTCACTGCTGCTGGCAGCAGCCCCATCCAAGAGCTCTAGGGAGTAAAGTCAGATGCCTGCACAGACCTTGCTTATCCAAAAGTCAGATGCCTGCACAGACCTTGCTTACCCAAGTGAGGCAACCTTGAGTGACGGAGGACCAAACTACACTCAAAAGTCATTCTTAAAGCCCTTTTCACATCTCAGTAGGATGGGTCTAACGTCCAACAGATCTGCTTATAGGTTAATCTCATGACAGTGTTTTCTCGATTGAGAGTCTCTATTCCCAAATGACTTTAGCATGTGTCAAGTTGACATAAAACGAAACAATACAGAGAGTTTAAGAGTCCCAAAGATGCACTGGTGGTTGGCACAGCCTGTAAAACCCCAAGATAAGCCACAGGGATTGGCACATGTTGGTGTTGGGACAGGATCTATGGCAGCCACAAGCATGTTGAAGGCTGAAGAACAACTTTTGGCTCTAAAGTACTGTAGGAAAGTAAATGAGCTAGAAAGAGTGGGTACAGACTACCAATAGCTCTGATGTAGGTAACCCAGCCAGCCAGCACACATGTTAGACCACTGACTACGTTCTAAAAATTGTCCTGGGTTCCAAGAATACAATGAGAACCTCGTCTCCAGAAGTTCAAAGTCAAGAGCAGCCCTGTCACTGAAATCAGGCGTAGATTTTATACTAACAGTACACCACTCGATCATACTATGACTAGCCTTCTAAATTGCCTTGCCGCAGACTATGTCTCTAATTTTTCTCTCCTGTCCTTCCTTGTCATCAGCACAACACTCTAGCTAGCTCCTTTCACTCCCACCTTTTCCCTTTAGCATCTCTCAATGCACCGCATTCTCTGAGGAAAACCTCGCCCATAATGGGAGCTCAATGAATAGCGTTGGCTGACTGGCTGAAGAAACAGTTTGCACCCGCCATCCGCACACATCCATTTCAAAGCACCCAGCAAACAGCAGTGATATTCAGAACCACTTCAGATCTTCTGCGCCTTAGTTGTTTTTCTCCTCCGGCTATCTTGGCTTTTGTGTATGTAAATGGAGGAGTTGGTTATGAAAATTTCATGCCCTGCCTCATTGCACTGTTCTATTAAGAAGCAGAGCTGACAGAAAAAAAAAACAAACCAAAAACGTGTGCAGCATGTTAGGGACCCCAGAAAACTGGGACCATGGCTTGTTTTCCACATATCGGATTTAATTGAAAAGTGCACACCTTGCCCGTCAGGGGTCTGTTTGCGTATTCGTTCTTCTGCTAAGATCAAATTGGACCTGTCAAGTAGATGAGATGAGCAGACTAAATCAAGTGTTAGAACCCCTGTGCTGCTTACCAGGGCTGGGAGCAGATACGGAGAATGAGACCAGCACTTGCTTGTGCCAGCTTTGCACTGAGCACTGATTCTACACAGCAAAGAGTCCTAGCATCCAAGATCTCAAAAGGGCTGGGCCTCTGACCTAGGATCATGTGTGAAAGAGGAGACCAAGTGCTCTATGAAACTCACCTTTCTTACTACATAGGGACTTGGTTTATAGCTGTGTTGAAACCAGACAGTAAACAAATGCCACATCATAAAAAATACATGCCCAGATTACTGGCCCTCTGTAAACAAGATAGTGGATGTGTGCCAGCACTGGCCTAATTTACTGTCACCTGCCATCAATCCTGCTTTGTCTTTGCAACAGACGAAATGGCCAGTGACCAAGGAAACCATGCCATTCATTCCTGGGAAGTACATGTAACATCCTCTTATGTGTGTGAAATCTCCTGGAACTCCTTTTCTTAGTGTGACTTTGGATGAAAGCATGGTTCTGTGGCTAAGGGAGAATGCCCTATGACAGACCTCCTGTGACACAGAACATAATCAACAGAGGGAATAGGTGTTCGAAATAGTCAAGTCCTTAACAGTGCAGCACATGCCAGATGGCATTCCTTAGAGAGGTTGAAATTGCCAAATAATTTACACTTCAAACTTCTTGACTAGAAGCTTCTTGGCACCCCACTACAGAGACAAACATGGCTGGTCATGGGGAAAGAAAATGTGTTGCGAGAGAGATGACTTGGGAGTCACAGAATGTCCAGGAGTTTTTTTTTTTTTTTTTTTTTTTTTCTAATCAAATACATACCAATCTATAAGCTCTGTGTCTAAGGCCTTGGGATCTGAGTTTTAAGGAGCCAAAAGTTACTGGGATTTGGGATTATATGGCCAGAGAATGTGCGATCCCAAAATCCCACCGCTGAGTGGATCCTATGAGGGTACCATTATTTCTTCAGCCAGCCAAGCTGCTGAGGCTCATACCATGGCTCCAGCTTCTGTGGCCAGGGTTCAAAACAGTACTCTTGGCAGTTTTAGGAAGAATAGGGCCAGTCTTGTCAGCAGAATGGAAAGGTAACAGAATAAAGACGCAACAGAGACAGCAGAAAGGCTTCAGTAGTGACCAAAAGGACCCCCACCCCCACCCCATCCCGGGCCATTTCCCTTGGGTTCTCAATTAGACCTCTAGTCCCCACCAACAGGTGGCAGGGAAGAAGTGTTGGGAAGCTAAGGCAAAGCTATGGGATAAACAGACTGGCCATTGCCAGGGTTAGAGAGTGCTGCCTGCTAAACATGGACCCAAGCTCCAAGGCACCCAGTGTTGATCTCTTTAAACTTGCTTCATCCCATAGAAGGCAGATAAGGAAGCCACAAAGGAGATAACTCCCTTCTGAGTGGTCCCCTGCTGTATGAGCCCCATGGGCCAATTGTCCCCATCATGGAGGATGGTTTTACTAGGTTCTCACTTCCTGTCTTGATGTTCTTCCCTCTTGGTGTGGGTATCAGACCTAGACCTTTCAATCAGATATGTATGTGTCTGTTCTGCAGTCCAAGGTGAAGCCCTTTGGAGCCAGCACTCATGAGGCAGAGGCAGGAAGACAATCAGCTTGAGAGTTAGTTCCATACTAGGACCCTGTGTCAAAAAACTAAAGGGTCTGAGGATATGGCTGAGGGGCAGAGTGGCTATACTAGTGCTTGTTGGCTTGTGTAGGCCTTGGGTACCACAAGGCTCTGCATAGTGGCAGGGTCATCACACTGAGGGTGACAAATGTGTTCAAGGCTAGTAGCACAGTGGTATGAGCCTCAGCAGCTTGGCTGGCTGAAGAAATAATGGTACCTTCATAGGATCCACTCAGCGGTGGGATTTTGGGATCGCACATTCTCTGGCCATATAATCCCAAATCCCAGTAACTTTTGGCTCTCTTGGACATTCTATGACTCCCAGGTCATCTCTCTTGCAACACATTTTCTTCCCCCATGACCAGCCATGCTTGTCTCTGTAGTGGGGTGCCAAGAAGCTTCACATGAAGGATGGAGATCTTTGATAGATGTCTTTATTCCCAACTGAATGTGCAGTTCAGGAAGATGGTCATGGCAGGGAGAAGGAATCTAGAAGACTGCCAGCAGTCAGGTCAAGTCAGGTGAGCTCCCAAGTTCAGAGGGTGTCAGATACCTATGCACGACTCATGCCCTGCTCATACTCACGCTGTGAGCTTCTGAGAACAAAGCTGATGGGAACAAACCTACCACGAGCATCACAAAGGGAGGAAGCTGGAGCTGGAAGAGAGAATGGTCCTTTCAAACAAAGCTTGGAGAAGAAGCTGTCCTCGTGGGTAGCAGACAGCCATGGCTTATTATCAAAACAGGATTCTTTCAGTGGTTGAAGCACATTGCCTTGATGTACACACACAGCATCCCCGTCCTAAGATGCTCAACTGGGGATAAAGCCTGTGCTCCTGATGGCGATGCTGCCTGTGATGTATTGGCAGTGGTTTTGAGGCAGATCGTGGGAACTGGCGAGAGTGCCACAATGTGTGCTTTGCAGCAGCCCATCTCTTTCAAGTTCAGAGTGTCTTGTGATTAATGGGGGCCCGGAGCCCAACAAATGAGAGGAGGTGACACTGCCTGGGCTGCTGTCTTCTATAATTAAATAATTAATCACTCCATAATAATTATGAAGGACAGAAAATTGGTATCCTGTCCCACAGACCCTACAAAGGACATACTCAGAGGAGGGGGCCTCTCTCTGTGTGACAGTTTCATAAGACACAGGCTCTGCTTTTTGCAATGCCCAGGGCCAAACATGACTGAGGGAATGTGTGAAATCTGCATGTCCCTCTGTAAGTAATGAGTTCCCCAGGGCACAGCAGGTGACAGCTGTTCCCGGATTATAAAATATGAGTGAATTTAAAACAGCTTGTACCTCCTCTCTCACAGATTACAAAGGGCATTTAAGGAAGGAAGCACAATGTCATTTTTTTTTTTCTGGCCAAGAAAATGACATGAACACAACTATTTGCATCTTTTCCTTAGGATGAGGTGAATCCTGGTTCCATTCTATGCATCACCCAGGAGACAGGCAAATCAGCCAGCTTTGGATTTTAGTGTGTGTGTGTGTGTGTGTGTGTGTGTGTGTGTGTGTGTGTGTGTG
>OU015749.1:14118727-14162527 GCA_907169655.1 Acomys percivali
TTATTATTATTATTATTATTATTATTATTATTATTATTATTATTATTAATTTTATTAGTACACAAACTGTAGAACACAGCTTACACTTGGTTGCTTTAAGACTAGGACAATCCCAGAGGAGAATTAGCTTCCTGCGTAGAAATTTGACTTCAGACAATACCCTACCAGGAAAGAAAATTCCTTGGTGGCCTACATGCTGGGAAGGAGTGGCCTTGGAATGCAGCATTAGATACATGGCTATCTACTGGGAGTAAACATCATCCTGAAACCTATGCCAGTGGACTCTAGCAGGTAGGTCCTGCTGGAGTCATTGGCTCTGTGTTCTATGCCTGGGTGAACACAGTTCTATTCTTTTTTTCTTTTCGCTGCTCCTGAGACACTGATCCAAAGCATAAAAGAGGAAGTATGACCTCTGGATATTAACAGCTTTCATTAACACTCAACAGAAAGAAGCCAGCCTTTGATATCTGAAGTTGGCAAACCTCCTTGCACACATGCTGCCAAGTTTTCCATCTTGTGGGCACCTGGCAGCTGGCTTCTCATGGCTAAGCTGTGTGGAAACACTCTTTCAGCTCCTTCCACGGAACAGCCTACCCTTGTTCTCTTGCCATGGCCCAAGGGTGTCTTTGCCCATAGCCTCCTTGTACCAGCTGTGGTCTTACCACTGGATTCTGGCTGTCCATTCACCTGGTTCCTGGCTTCTCTTCTCCACAGACCACTTTCCTCATCCCTGAGACACTAGACATGCACACAGGTAGAGGGAACACACTTGTTTTGGTGTGGCCAATACTTCTTTTTCTCTACTGCCTGTCCCCAGGCTCCTCCCGTTCTTATCTTTCCTCTAGCTGATGATCGTTTGTCCTTCCACATGCAGGAGACTTCTTTCTCTGTGAAGACTGTTGCTCTACCCTACTCTCTACCCTACCCTACCCTACCCTACCCTACCCTATTCTATTCCATTCTATTCTATTCTTTCTATTCTCCATTATGGTTTGAAATAAGGCTTGAACATAGGGCCTTGCATACGCTAAGCAAGCACTCTACATGGAGGTATATGTCCAGCCCTGTTTTCACTTCCCATCTCAAGATAGGGACTCACTAAGTTACTCAGAATGACTTTGAACTCACTCTGCAGCCCAGGCAGGTTTTGCACTTGTAATCCCCCTGTCTCAACCTCTGCAGTAGCTGAGAATCCAGGCCCGTAACACCAAGACTGTTATTTTTTCTTCTTTAGAGTTTGTTTGGCTCTGAAATATTATTCAAAGGTTCCTACATTGAATCCTTGGTACAAAGCTGGTGTCACTATCTGAATGGTCCAGGAGGCTTTTAGGGGTGGAGCTTAGCTGGAGAATGCCCATCACTATGGCCGGGTCCTTTGCTTTGGCTGTTTCCTGTAGCTATTTTTCTGTTCCTTGTCTGCTGTGATGTGAGCATCTGTCCTCTCTACACGTTTCTGCAGCTGGACATCCTGCTGCAGCATATGCAGCTTATTGATCATGGACTGAACCTTCTCTAACAATGAGCGGAAATAGACCTTTCCTTATTTAAGCAGGTACTACCCCGAGTTTGTTCACAGCAATTCAAAAGTAGCGGTGTAGTGGTTGTAATAGCTAAATATGGATATAGCCTGGATAACCCACCACTAAGCACTGCTACCAATCGGAATGCATACATGCACAAATATTTTTGGCTTTGAAAACTGTTAAAGTGGGTGTCAATGTTCCAACATGAGATTCCATCTTTCTAAGTTAGAGCGCAACCCTTCGGTCTGATTTTGATGTGCCCTGGTAAAATCAGAACGCCCCTCCCAGGTTTGTGTGCCTGGCTCGGTGGAGGTGGAGGGGGGGGGGGGCAGGATGTTCCTCTCCAGTCATTTCTCTACATTCTCCTACGGTTGGTCCCGATATGCCATAAGCTCCTAACTGCAGCATGTGTGATTCATCTCGGCCACAAAATCCCCAACTTGAACATTTGCTAGAACAGAAGAAATGATTAATTATTGAGTTCACGACTCTCCCTGGGACTGTCACATCTAAAACACCAAGATGGCCAGTAATACTGAAGCTGGGAGCTGAGGGTGATCTGAAACCTTTGTTTGCTGGGAGAGGCCAGCAGAATCGATGGAAGGAGACAGGGGGGGGGGGGGGAGGGGGGGAAGGACGGAGAGGGATGCTTCAGAGGACTTGCCATCTCGTCTATGTAGTGGCTCCCCTAGGTCGCCTTGGCTCAATTCTCAGCCTTAATGATGAAACCCAGCTAAGTGTGACTTTGTGAAACAGATCCAAATAATGCACAAGCAACCTCACTTAGGCCTGTGACAGTCCCTAGGTTTCCCGGCTCCATTTCCCCTAGCAGATATCCGCAGCTCCAGGCTGAAGCCCTGGTGACCCATCTGTCAGTCTTCTTCGAGAAATCTGGGCTCAAGGGAATGCACAGTTCACCATCTTTGCCCAGGAGACAAAAGGGAATTATGGTATCAAAGCACTGGCTACACAGAGCCAATTTCTGTAGTCACTGACCCAAGACACTCTGCCCTTCCTTTCCTGCAGGGCTTGGAAGAAGCTGCTCTTGTTGGGAACTGGGTCATTGAAACCACGCACCTCTGGCTTTTTCTCTTAACCATAATAATAACCTTTTGGCTCTTGTCCCAACGCCCCTCCTTCCCCTGCCATGCACTGAACTGGAGACCCCTGCTCTGTTGTTGGTTACCCTTTGGTCTCCAGTCACACAGGCAATTTCCCTGACCAGCGGGGTGCAACACTCAAGCACACAATCAATGTGGGAGTTCCCTGGGTACCTTACAATCCTTTCCATGTTGTCCACCAAGCAGACTGGGAAGTGCTGAAGGAAAAGGAGGGCAGAGCAAAGGTACTGCAAGTAGAGATGTGGGTGGGTGGGAGGCTGAGCTCATCTATTAATACCCCCAAAGTGACTGTTCTGCCAGTGTTGGTGGTCTCTTTATGGGCAGCTGGGGAATGTGCAAGGCTTTTGTCAGGCAAAACAAAAGAGAGTACATAGAAAGAGCAGGTTTGAGGCCTTTTGTACAGTTCCCCATCCCTCTCCTCTGAATGCTTTTTTAGGTGGTGGGACATTTACACTTAAACATAAACCAGAAGGCTTCTGGCTCTCTGAAGAGCCAGGAGCAAGTACATTTTGGTTGGATTGTGTGTCAGACACACACGCAGCTGAGGGAGGACCTTCTCCAGGAAAGCCTACTGTGACATCTCACTTCCAAATCCCAGACTTGCCCTCTGAGTCACAGTCTGCCTTGCCCCACTGCAGCCTCTTCAACAGGAACCCAGTTCTGTCACAGGTTTGGGGTGATCCAGGAACACTACATCTTTAAATATTAGATGCTGAAGTTGTCCTGGTTTTCTGTATAAAGACTTAGTCCTATTGTACCCTCTGACTCTCAGCAGTAAGGTAGGGATAAGGAGGAGAAAAGTCTGCACAATTTAGAGTTAGTTAATTCTTATTAAACTTCAGAAGATTTGGTCCAAGATGTAGAGGTGGAAAAAGGTGTACTTGGTTGACAACAGTGACGTCAACTTAGCAGATGATGGGATGTGTTGAAGTTGAAATAACAGGAAAAGATGGTGTTTTATTAAGGGGTTTTGGAAACATTTCAGTTGTGGCTTGAGGCATCCAAGAAAACATCACTTTATTTTTTAAGCCCATGGGCTTTGAATATAAAGCTAGCATCTGCAAACTGAATAAAAAAAATGAAACACCAAGACAATGATTGAGAATAGAAGAGTAAAGCTGGTGTTTGATCATAGAAAAACCCATACGGGTCCTTCTTGCCTGGCCAGATGTCTCTTAACATTTAGGCAGCTCTCCAAGAAACAGGACCTTACCTAGCAGGCCCACCTAGGGAGGGCCTAGTGGCCTTGGGAGTAGTGAAAGGCAGCCTTAGCCAGCAGGACAGAATACTTTCATCATGGCTGTCAAGGCTTGGTTGACTAACATGCTGCTCTGTCTACGGCTGGAAGAGGAAGGAGTGGGGCCTCAGGACACAACTGTCAATGCATGACAGTCTAGTGTGGCATGTTAGCCTTCACATGGCAAAGTAAGTACCTCAAGCATTTACTAGCTTCTTTCTAGGAGCTTCCCCACCTCATCCTCACAAAGTCCATTGCTCAGGAGACAAAGGATATAGCTCCAGCTCCACATATGGAATCGGTAGTTAATCCCTTTACAATATGCATGTGGGAAAAAATGTCTGTTGAGAGAAAGTGGTGGTTCCCAGATAGGAGGAAATGAAGTGGGGTGGGAACTGCATTCTCCCAAGTAGCTGCTCTACCTTTTGCTAATTTCTACCATGTGTTTTGACTGCTAGCCTATTACATGATCTACCTTTTGATAAAACCCACTGAGATCCTGGTAAGTTTTCCTGAGGACTAAGTTAATGTTGTGGTGTCTTTTTTTTTTTTTTTAACCATGTACACACCCTTTTATTTATTTCTATCCTGTTTTTGTTTGTCTGTTTGTTTATTAGAAACAAAAACAAACAAAAAATATATGAAGTCTTAGGGGAATTAAGTTTGGGAAAGGTCAATGGTATTAGGATCCAGACTAGACTGATGCTCAGGTCATGATAGCCATCACCCCCCTTTCTCTCTCCTTCTACACTTTCCATCGAACACTCTTCGTGGGGCAGCTGTTGAGCCTGTAACTTCCTAACAGACTCCTACATACATGAATTTCTCCCAGAGTGAGCGTACAGACTCAGATATATCAAAGGGCTACAAGTGCTAACTGCCGATGAAAAGACATGTCCTGCTTCTTTTCTTGATGCCTGATGAGGGATTACAAACTCCCAGTCTGTGGGTTCCTCTGAGGTCTATTAAGAAACAACTCTCATTTTGCCTCATGAGCTTGAATTCTCCCGAGAGGCCCGTCCATCCACTTGTCTGTCTGTTCATGGCATTGACATCTCTTGATATTGCTTGGTCAAAAAAGATATTCTTCCCCAGTGTCCTACTTAAATCCTAAACCCAAGACCTTTTAGATAGATGGCTGGATAAATGAGTGGATGGATGGGTAGGTGGGTAGATTGATGGACAGATGAGTGGTTAGTTGGATGGCTGGAGAGATGAAGGGATGGATGGATGGATGGATGGATAGAGACGGATGCGAGAAAGGATTTGTAGAAGTGTGAATACATGATAGGTGAATAGATGCGTGGGTCATCAGAGGCAGAAAGAAAAATGGGGTGAGGCTTTGTGCACAGACTTAGCGAGAGGGAAAAAAACTATAAAACACACTGTCTGAAAGCTAACAAAGGAGACAGAAGAAGAAAAAGAATCACAAAGGATGACTCAATCAAGGTTAAAAACAAAACAAAACAAAACAAAACAAAGCCAATGAGCACAAACTCTTGTCACAGGAATTGGATATACAGCCTATTCCAACAGCATAAGGGAGCACCAAGGCATGATGGAGAGAAGGCTTAGCAGTTAAGAAAGTTGGTTTCTCTTCCAGGGGTCCTGGGTTTTATTCCCAGCACCCATATGACAGCTAACAACAGCCTATAACTCTAGTTTCTTTCGGCCTCCACAGAGTGTTATGGTACACAAACATACATAAAGGTAAAACTCTCACATACACATAGAAATAAATATCCCTCACAAAAGGGAGAAGAATAAAGATTTTAAGGGACTAATTAAGAACTTCGGATTACAGGTTTTACAGAAAAACTGCTCACTTTCCATATAATTTTTGCGGAGAACTAGTTTATTTCGTAAGAAAATACTCTGTACTCATCATCATTGAAAAATCATATTTCTGATACATTCTGAGCTTTCAAAGACATATAAGATGACAGAGATGAACTGTAGATACCACCTATCTCTTGCTGGGGCTGGCCCTGAACCTTTCACTGCTGTCTCCTCTGGTTGTCCAAGGCGTTCCTCACATTCTTTGATTAATCTGTGGGAACCTGTATGTTTCAAATGCTCATAATTAATTAGAAGATGGGTATGAGACAGTGCAGCAAGGTCTTGTATGGCATCCAAGATTATCCAGCATCCTGTAGAGGAACATATTTTGTCCACCTCCCCACCAGGCAACTTTTTCTGGACTGATATTATTTGCATGTCCTCCTTCAGTGACTACTGATTGTTCAAACAAAACAAGGGCTAGGCACTAAGTGAGGTCACCAAGGTCTGCTGCTCTGACCTCCCTAAGCCTCCACATAAGGACACAGTTTCATAATGACATGTTTGTCTTTGTTTCACATCAACTGGAATGGGGTAAGTATATCTGGACCTCTACTCATCAAAAATCATCTTCTATTTGGGGATAACCTCCCTATTCTCTGTGGAAGGATGCATTCCAATTGTGAGACAAGACGCACAGTCTATATGTGGGCACGTGAGCTATTCGACCTGGGCTTTTGATTGCACCATGAAATATATGTGTTTTGAAGTCATGAAGAGAGGCAAAAAGGTGTGGCCTTTGACTGAACAGAGGCTGCCAGTTTATTTCCTCTCTTCCCTTTCCTCTGAGACTTCTATATTTTGAATTTTGCTTTGTGACTTGAAAGCTACCAGCACATACTGATTTCAACACCAAGAAATTGTTTGCTTAATATGAGTCTTAGGGTGATTGAAATTGAGTAGAAAGGCCTGATAAAAATTCACACTATGCAGTCCAGAAAAACCTATTCTCCTAGAATAGAGACACTTCACAGAGGCCCCCCCTCCCCAGCTTCTCCATGTGTGAAACTCTCTTCCTTTCCTAGCCTTGATCTCTCTTCTAGTCATCAATTGTGTATGCAGTTCTTCCACTTCTAAGTACACATGGGTGCCTGTTTCTTTCCTTCTTGACTCTCTTTCTATCTAACCATATCTTGCTCATTCTTGGCTTCCCACCACCACCACAACAGGACAGGTTTATTTTAAGCCCTAAGTGTCTTTTTCTCTAGGAAGTATTTTGGAGCTGGTCATCTCAGAATACTTTGAACAGAGTTAATCTCTTATGATCTTTAAGGCAAGAGGCAATTGAGGGGTATAAGATACCTCAAGGGTAAAGTGTCTACCAAGCAAGCTCCAATTAACAACAACAAAACAAACAAACAAACAAACAAACAGTTGAGTGAGGTAGTGTTCACTGGGAATCCCAGCACTGGGGAGGCAGAGACAAGTGGGTCCTGGAGCTTGCTGGTCAGCTAGGCTAGCTGATTGGTAAGCTTTATGGCAGCAAAAGACCTTGCCTTAAAAAAAAAAAAGCAGACAGTGCACTGTGAGATGGCAGCTGAGGTTGGTCTGTGGCTTCCACATACACATGAATATGCATGTACTCTCCATATGACTGAGAACACACACACACACACACACACACACACACACACACACACACACACAAGAGGAAGAAGAGAGAAGTCAAGAAGAAAGGAGAAAGGAAAAAAGTCAAATTGGAAAATGGGTTGCTGTGTTTTAACTTACTCACCAACATTAAAGATAGTCACCATTCTGAGGGGTGGTGTTTTGACTTTTTGTGTGTTAACATTTTTGTTATTATTTTGTTGGTATTAATATTGCATACAAATAGCAGGAACAGGAAGAAATAGACAAAATCAAAGGGAATTTAAAATTTGGTAGTCAAAGACTAGGTGTGACTGGTGAGAAATCGGAGCGGTACTTGTCTGGACTTAAATAACATCATTCCATTTCTTAAATGGGTCTCACTGAAAATGGCTGAAATTGTAGACTGAGTAGTGTTTGTTTATCTGTTTGTTTGTTTTTCTCAATTGATCATAAAACCTTTAAAAAAATCTATGAAATAGTGTTTCTTACAAAAGATTACTACTCTTAGCTTCCAGGCCAGCAGTATTGGTCCAATTCTCCTGAACATTCTGAAATATTTCTATGATTTTTCTATACATACTGTAATCCTTTGCCTTGACCTCTTATGTGTGCTCATGTTTTAATAAACAATTTGGAAATGATATCCCTGAAGAGAGCTTCAGACAAATGAATTGTTTTCCTTATTATTCATGTTAAGCTGTATGACTGCATCTAAATGTAACACTCCAGGATGTATAGCCAGTATGAGAGAAATCTATTTTAATCAAAGACGAGGCACCTGCCATCCATCAGGAGTATCATGTAGGTGTAATGTGGTACTCACCACAACCTACTAAGATGGATATCATCAGCATCCTGGACATCGGCGAGGATCGTTGAATTTTACATGTCCTTTATCCTTAGTATCTGAAGCTAAGCATCAACCCTTCTCGAGACGCTCTCTTCCTTTCTCTTCTTGTCACTACATTAGTTATCCTGAGTTTATTTTTAAATGCTTCCTTAGACCTTTCAGTCTATGGTCCAGTTTGCCTCTCTGAGTCCATACAAGGAAAGGAAACACCATTGTATAATCCTTCCTAACCCTTTCATAGCTGTCTTTGAAAAAAAGAAACAGAGGCAAGATGCTGCTGCTGCTCCACTCAACCCTTGTTTTGTTTTATAAAATCAAGACTGGACTTCTAAAGGAACAAAGAATTTCTCCTCATCCATCTCAGACAAAAGAGAGGCCCAGGAGTGCTGAAGTCTGCCCAGAAGCCTGGTCCAGGCCACATGGCGGGTGAGTGGCCAGCCCTTGCCACTGAATGGCAGGGACTTAGCCTACCAAGGCATGGGAGAGGCAACGCCCTTGTGATCTGAAAAGGAGCATTGAGTGAGAGGACAAACCTGGTATAAAGGCACATGCCAAGGGGAAAGAAGAGTCAAGGTGGAGATTAGACAGGATTTCTGGGCTTAAGGGATGATGGTGGTGATTTTTTTTTTGGGGGGGGGTGCCTATGGCCCTGGAAATGTGTAGGGAAAATTGCTTGAAAAGTCTCTACCCAGAAGACTTAAGAGAAGACAGAGAAGTGGATTGAGCATGTGCTCAAAGTGCATGCTCACTTTGGGTGTGACATCTAAGTTCTATAGCAGCAGAGGATGGAGGAAGAGGAAGGAAATGAGAAATGAGAGAAAAAGGAGGAGGAGGAGGAAGAGGAGGAGGAGGAGAAAGGAGGGTATAGTAGCGGCAGCAACAACAATGTATGATTATTTCATAAGAAAACAAGGCAGAAGCACTGACAGCCCCCCCAACATCCACACCAATAGCTCCTTTGCTCTCAGCCTGTCCCAGCTGCTCCCTGTACATTAAGTGTCAGTATCACCCAAAGAGACACCCTTGAAGCATGTTGAGCATTTTCATCCCACTCTGCTCTGCCCTTTGGCCCCAAACATCCTTCCTCACATCTCTATCCAATCCCTCCACTTATAAGAGGCTATCGCCCCTGAAGCTATGCCTCACTTGCCAGGTTACTTGTCCCATGAAACCTACTTTAGTGACCACCCCAGACCTTTTCCTCGTCTCTATTACCCACAGGCGGTTGTAACTGTGGGGCGCTATAATGGCTTTTTCCTCACCAAAACGTTATAACACTTGCTTCCATTTTATTCTTTACAATGTTTTTCACTATGTGGTTGATCAAGGTTAGAGACTGCTTGGAGAGAGAAAGAGAGAAGGGGAGGGGAAAGGAGAGGGAGAGAGGGAGGGGGAGAGAGAGGGAGACGAAGAGTGAGAGGGAGAGGGGGAGGGGGAGGGGGGAGGGAGAAGGGAAGGGAAAGGGAGAGAGACAGAGACAGAGAGACAGAGAGACAGAGAGACAGAGAGAGATTCACATATACTGCCAGTTACTTGTATTATTGGGCCCTGCCATAGAAACTGAATTCAATAAAAGTTGATTGGCCAAATAAAATCTCATTTCTTTAAATATCACAAAATGTGTATTTTTCTCTAACACATCATGTTGAAATAAAGAAAGGTTCATGAAAAAGGCTGGGGTGACGGGCTTTTATTAGGATCAATACTATTTGATAAAGGCTGTGTTACAGATGGAAGCATTACAAGGAATGAAAAACACTTTGCTTTAAAACAAAACTGCTGCAAACGGGAAAGATTTATTTTTAACTGGAATTTTCCAGCCTTCTTTTCTTAAATCCCTTGAGTGTGCTGCAGTAATGGTTATTCAAGATGTGTGCATCATTTACGTACACGCGCTGATGATCGTCTGTAAACTGTTGAGCACAGGTTTTCTAAGCAAAGCGAACTGTTCTGCTATTAAGGGAAGTGACTTAAGTAAAAATCTGACTGAGTAAAATGCTGACCCTTCAGAAGGTACAATCTCATGGTGACTGCCTCTTAGAGTGTAAATACTGTCAAAACTCCATCAAACACCCAAAAGAATTTAGAGAGACTAAAGCACCAAGCTGTGTGTCCTTAGCTGGAAATCTGTCCTGGGATGTGGAGTTGAAGGATTTGGCTATAATACAAAAATCTAAGTAATGCTTAGATTTTTCTAAGGATCTAGGACATTATCACCTGGAAAGGATCTTAAGAACATTAATCTAATGTCCTTATTCACTGGCAAGGGGGCTGACTACAGGTAGGCAAAGACAGACACTTACAGCCAGATAGTATTTTCATAGTTAGCTTAAAAAAGCCAAACCTCCTAAACTACATAGACTTCTATGTTTTCCTACAGTTGGCTGCCAGGGCATTGTTTGTGCAGTACAAATGGAGCCCAGGGGTGGGAAGATGGCTCCATCAGTAATGGGCTTGCTGCACAAGCGTAAGGACCTGAGTTCAAATCCCCAGAACCTATGTAAACCAAGGCACACATCTAAAAGCCCTGTGCCTGGATATTGTCTATCAGTTCTCATCAGGATACCCTTCCTCTCCTTCTTCTATGTGCCTGCAAAGATGTCCTGTCAAGGGGCAGTGATCAAATCGTATGACATCACAGTGCATGACAGAGGTTCAGTGGCAGACAGGTGGTGAGAAGGACCTCCCATGTCTGTGGTCTAGGGCAGGGGACTAGGACAGAAGAGAGTGAAAACAGGAAGATAAGAGCAAGGAGATATCAATTGGGATGTAAATTATAATAAGTAAAAAAATATTTTTTAAAAAGCTTTGTGCCAAAAAAATAATGATAGGAGAATCCTGGAGCTCTCTGGTCTGTCAGTCAAGCTAAATTAGTAAGCTCTTGGTTCACTTAAACACAGTCTCGCAACTTAAGTTGGAGAGTGATTGAAGACACTCAGTGTTGACCTCCAGATACCATACACACATATATGCATACTTGCACGCACATGTGTACACATGTACAGACAAAACATAGATGCCATACACACACACACACACACGACACACACATATTTTAGAAATCTGATGCTAGATTTTACAAATGGACACAAGACTCAAGCAGACACTTAGCTAAAGAGGATATACAAGTGGCCAATAAACGTTTAAAGACACACAGCATCATGAATCACTGGGGAAATGTAAAATAAAACCACAATGAGATACCACCTCATAGCCATTAGAAAGGTTATGACAAAGATGAAAATAAAAATAAATAGAACACCATGCTGTAAGGATGTGGAGAAACTGGAATTCATGTGCACTGTTAATGCAAATATAACATGCTACAGAGAATAAATAGTGGTTCCCTTTAAAAATATCTAAAATAGAACTTCCATATGACCTGGCAATTTTGCCACTAGGCATATAACCTCCAACATTGAAAGCAGGGCCTCCAGAGACATTTGTATATGTATGTTCATAGCAGTGTGTGTCAGAAGCAGCCCAAGTGTCCCCTCATGATGGATAAGCAAAACAAAAATATTGTATGCATATGATAAGATACTATTCACCCTTGACAAGGAAGGGAATTCTGGCATCTACTACCAAGTGAATAAGTCTTGAGGACATGACACTGAGTACAATAAGCTATTCACAAAAGAATACAGACCAAGTGCTGTGCGATGCCTCTTACAGGAGGTACCTGGAGAAGTCATACTCATAGGGGTAGAAGTAGAAAGGCAGCTGTCCAAGGGTAAGTGGAAAAGAGACTCAGTATTGGAAATTGTTCATTAAGTACAAAGCCCTGGGCTTTATCAAATAGATGGATGATGGTGATGGCAATACCTCACACAACTGCTCTTAATGCTACTGAATTACACGCTTAAAAAGATTAAGATAAGAAATTGTAGGCTAGCTAGTTTTTCCCAAATTAAAATTAAAAAATAATTAAATGAAGCACAAGCGTAGATGTGATCATTAATCTTTCTGGCTGTCAAGTTGACTGGATTTATAATCACCTAGGAGACAAATTTCTGGGTGTATTTATGGGGATATTTGCATAGAGATTCAATTGAGATAGGAAGTCCTGCTGTGAATGTGGGCTGGGCCCTATATTGAATAAAAGGTACAAAAGAGAAAGTAAGCTGTGTCCCAGTAGTCACCCATCCCTGCTTTCTGGCTGTGAGCACAATGTGACAATATCCCTGCTACCATGCCTTCTTCACCACCACTGACTGTGTCCCCTCAAACCAAGAGGCAAAATAAAGTCTTCCTTCTTAATTACTTTAGCAGGTATATTGTCACAGCAAGGACAAGTGACTAATACAATATGATCATCTTCATGACATGGGGCAAAGAGGTGGGACTTTGGAAGAGCTGGAATAAAATGCTTGGTTAGGGAGTGGCTAAAGAAGATAGCAACGGCAAGGGAGGGGGGACACCAACTCTCTGCTTTTGACGTACTCAGTGTCCCCCGGTTTCCTCATCACAGACTAACTGATAATCAAACATCCCATCCTTAGAATGTCAATTTTTTGGACAGGAAGTTGTATCAAAATGTAAATCGTAGGACTGGACAGATGGTTTAGTGGCTGCTCTTCCAGAGAACCCAGGTTCGATTCCAGGCACCCATGTGCTGGTTTCTAACAGTATGTAACTCCAGTCTCAGGGGGAGACTTCTGATCTCTACAGACACTTCATGCAGGTGGTGCACAGACATACCTGCCGGCAAAACACCCGTGCACAAGTTAATTAATTAATAATTAATTAATTGGAGCTACAGCACACGCCCACCAGTCAGTGTTTTTTTTTTGTTTTGTTTTGTTTTTTTTTTTTTTTTTTTTGACGCCTCCTCTGAGAATTGGCTCTGAAAGGGAGGAGAGACTAGACAGGAGGAAGAGGAAGGTGAAATCAAAAGTCCACTTACCCAAAGAACTCCTTCCCAATTCCCTCACACCTAGTTTAGGCTGCAATCTGTATCATGGTCAGGCAAGTCTCTTTGCTCTTTGCTCTGCGTTATATATAGTTTTCAGTCCACGAATTAAAAATTACTAAACCCCAGTGGGACTCTGCTCTAAATCACACTGCTGACAACACATATTTGTATTATAGTACTGGCAGATTGAGCCCCGGGCTTTGTGCACATCAGTCAAGTACTCTGGCACTCAGCTACATCTTGCTTTTAATGTATGTATCCTTACAGCTTTTTTCATGACCAATAACTATGCCATTCTCCCATGTTTAAATATTGCCTCAGGACAACTTGTACCACTCAAAAAGGGACTCTCATGCCAGGATACACTGTAGAAGTTTGCTTTCACTTATAGGATGCCATCTATAGACCTTCAGAAGATGGGGTAACTTCCCAACCTGGATTCCAATAAAGGGTTTACTACCGACTTTCTGTTAATTTTGCAGATGTTGACCTTCTACTGACCTCCTTCTGACCTCCCCTGACCTCTCATTCCTGACCATGATCAATAACAAGGCCATGGATGCATTTCAAGATCTTGGAAATCTAGTAATTTGTACCACCAGAGCTGCCTGAAATTTTACCTTCCAGAATCTGTATTTACAACATTAAGTTCTGGCTTCTACACAGTGTAGTTTTCAGTTACTCGTTCACGTGGGTCAAGCTTTCACCCAAGAGTAGGTATTATTCCCTTTGGTGATAGACACATTCACACCTTCATCCTACAAACTTTTGTCCTGCCCAAGTTACATAGCACATGCCAGGCATGTGAGTTGGAGAAAAAAAAAATCACAGTTCTGTACATAATCAGTACAGGCAAACGACAGAGTAATAACTAAATGTAATGCTTAATTACAGTAAATATGTAATCATCTATTTGCTTCATTTCCTGTTCCCATTTGCAATATTCCATTTTGCTTTGATAAGCATAACTATGCATTTTCAATTGTAGTTACTTGAACTCCTTTTAGAACAAAATGTATTAATGAGAAATAAACAAAGGTAAGGGTCAGAGAGGTGATTTGAAAGATGACCCACTTTTATAGATTTTGGAAGCAAAGGATATGTTGTCTTCTAAAACTTCCAAACTATATATAGAGAATGATATATGAGTCAATTTTAGCAAGATGCATTAGGTCTGCCATGAGTCAGGCAGTCCAAAGGTATGCCAGGTGGGTGGTCATTTTGTTCTTAAGATTAGCAGCATTGCATGCTGGAGGCAAAATGCAACAGGAGACCAGCCATTCCAGAGAGCCTGTGGGCTCCAGGCCACAACTGCCTCAGTGGAAACCCTGACTCTTCCATTCTCTATGTGGTTGGAAGGTAGTTAATGTTTTGGTGCCTTCACTTCCCTGCATGGTTGGCATGAATTGATGATTGTTGGCATAATTCCTATCATAAGGTGTCTGAAGATAATGTAGCTGCATGGTATCTTAGTGTTCTAGTGCTATGAATAGACACCATGCTCAAGGCAGCTCTTATAAGAGGAGACTTATAAGGGGCCTGCTTACAGTTTCAGAGGCTTAGTCTATCATCATCCCAGTGAGATTCGTGGAGGCATGCAGCCAGGCTCTGTAGCAGTAGCTAAGAGCTACATGCTGATCCATAGGCAGAGTGGTAGAGAGGGAGCCAAGGCCTGGCATGGGCTTTTGAAACCCTAAAGCCCAGCCTCCATGACACACCTCTTCTATCAAGGCCGCACCTACTCGAGCAAGGCCATACCTCCTAACCCCTTTAGTCCTTTCAAATAGCTCCACTCTCCAGTGACTAAGCATTAAGCATTCAAATATTTGAACCTATGGGGTCCATTCTTATCCAAACTATCACACAGTGGTACCTTATGTCCTTGCTGAGAGTAACACATTCATGGTGCTGGCTGTTATACCTCCTTATAGAGGGATTCTCTGTGCAGATACACACTGGGATGTTGATAAAGAGCTACCCAGAAGATGCTGAAGAAAATCAGTCCCACCAAACATTGCATGGGCACTTGAACTTCAGAGTCTGCAACAGAAGGTCAGAGATTAAAAAGAAAATGGAGTATTTGCATTGTTTTTCAGTATCCAGGCTCAATGGGTACACAGACTTCATATGGCATAAGCATGTTATTGTGTGTGTCTCTTTTTGCAGAAGTCATCTTTAATCTGTCAACAGGGCCAACTACAATAGAACCACCATGCTCTCAGCCAAGGCTTTCCTGTGTCAAGAGTACACAACAGGGAAGATACTTTCAAAAGAATTCAGTGGTGGGAATGTGGTGGGGATACCTCCCAAAACCTTATATCTGCTATTCTAACATTGTATCATTGGGCTGTATCCAGCCCTTCTTCATTATTTTTCAAAGAAACACCCTCCCCCAGTATTGTGAACTTTTAGATCCAGAAATACATAGCTTTAAAAAGCCAGGGCGGGATCTTATGGTGTTAACTCAATTTGTAAATTATTAGGTTGGTCCTAAGCCTTTACTTCTTCCCTGCATACCCAGACATATAAGATGGCTGGACACTTGTAATTACAAATGAGCCACCACATGTGACTATATACACACCACTGAAAACAAATCTAAAATACACATCAGAGCACAGGTGACAAATCCTCAGTGAGATGTTTCCAGGGACTCACAATCACCATGAGAAACCAAAAGCCACATTCTGTATATTTATTTACAGTGCTAGGGATTGAACCCACAGCCTTGTACATGCCAAACAAGTGCTATACCGCTAAGCCATATGTAAGCCCTTTAAAATGCATCAAACTTTACCTACTCACTGTCTGAGTATATACTTTCAAGGACTTTTGCTTGCACCAAACACTCATGTTGGGGTAGCACATGAATTTCAATAAAAATAAATCATCACAAATCCATCATGTGACTGGCATCTCCTGTAATACCCCAAGCACCATATTTGTACATTAGTTATATTTGAAGCGAAGAAATGAATCTGTTGTATCCTCTCTGTTCTGTGCTGGTTACTTTTATCTATTAACCTGATACAACATGGAGTCACCCTGAAAGAGAGTCTTGGTGAGGAGTGGACTAGCTAAGGTTGGCCTGTGGAGGAGGGTCCGCCTACTGTGAGTGGTACCATTCCCTAGGCTAGAACCCAAGTTGTGTAAGAATAAAAGAAGGGGAGTGAAAGGAGGAGGGGATAGTTACTTCTCTCTTCTCTTGGCTGTACACATAAGGTGACCTGCTTCAAGTTCCTGCCTTGCCTTCCCTGCTATGCAGACTATAACCTAGACTTTTAAGGAAAAAGATCCTTTTCTTCCCCAAGCTGCATGTGCCAGGGCATCCCAGAAAAATGAAACTAAACACACATTTCCTTTAGTCCACTGGATTTTATTTCCCACCCACGAGAAGAAGGCAAGAGGTGCTGTGGTGATCACAGTTGTACAGGGACAGTTAAAGGAACACGCATCACATCTTTAAGAGGCACCCCAACCCCAAGCAGCTCTCTTCCCTCCAGGCACCAAGTTCACACTCTTGGTCACAGGATGAAGATGAAATGGCACTGGGTAAAACCATATACCACCACAAAACAAGCCACAGCCAAGCAGAAATTGTTTTGTTTCACTTATGTGTTGCTTGTTTTATTTTATTTTTTTGCATATTGATGGGACCAAATTGTGCTAGGTAAATTTCCCTATGCAGCCAATATACCCCCACCCGCACTATCCCTGTCTCGATCTCATCAGCAGTTCCAAGGGATTTCTCTGGAAACAGTGTATGTTCTTCATTAATTAAAGACCTAGGGGCTCAGGCGGTGATTTATTTTTCTCTTTCTCCATACACCTTCACTTTCATATTCCCCCCTCCTCCATGTCTCAGAGAACCCACCGCACTTGATCGCAGGTGGTTTCCTAGGAAACCCACTCACAGCCATTTCCATTTCCCTCCCCACCTCCCCTTCCAATAAGCGCTGGCTAATGGAACAAGGTAGAAACGCATCAGCACTTTTAGAAATTACTCCACAAAGGCAGGTTACCAATTCCATCTTCATTCACAGAAAGACCATGCAATCTGCGGACTCGGGGTTTCTTATCTAGAGAGACCACAGTTAGAATCGTAGCTGCCAATCTACTGGCGGTGTTGGATTTGTCACATGGCCAGAAATTGTAAACTCTCCTGGGAGGCCAAGATCAGGCAATTCCCTGTCTGCCCAGTTTTTAAGTTCCATCTAGAAGCTGTGGCTATTTCTATTTATGGGTGCCTCCTGAGCCTGGGTGCTATTGCGCTTTGAATCTGAAATCATCTGAAATATCCCCTCTGGCTCATGATTTGAACGCCTAGGCCCCAGCTTGTGGTACATTTTTTCAAGTCTGTGGTGCCTTCAGGAGATGAATTCTGGGAGGAGGGGGAAGCAGATTGTTAGGGCAGGTCTTTGAAGGTTGTGCTCCCACCCCCACCCCTTCTGAATTTTCTGCTTCCTGGATGGCACCATCCAAACAGCTGCTCAGCCTTGTGTTTCTACCACTTTGGACCTTGCATGGGGAACTGTAGCACTCTGAAACTGTGAGCCAGAATAATCTTTTCTGATTCTTCCCACCCTTCCTTAATTTGTTCTTCTGGGTAAATTAATGACAAGGATACAAAGATATTTATACAGATGGGTCTCTGCTCAGTTTAGAGGAAGAAAGGTCTTTTGGGAAGAACAGGGCTTTGGACCATAAGAACACCTCCCACCCCCCCACCCCCCCTACCCCCCACTCACCGCCTCCACTTTTCCAGAGCCCCAGGGCATGGTTCTTAGCAAGCCTGTGAGCTTATATTCTGGAGCTGTCTTATTTCCTTCTTTCTTCCTTATCTTTTCCTCTGCTTTAAGAAAACCTCAGGCCTCAGTGTTCCTCAGATGAAGGATGTTTTCACTGTTGCTCAAAAGCAGAGGTTGTCTGCAAGACACTTCCTCCCTCCTCAAGTAACTGGCTCTCAGAAAAGAGGCTCACTGCAAAGACATCACCGGGCTCCCTGAGCAGAACTCAGAGCAGCGGGGGGGGGGGAGGGGGGGGGGGAGCCAGAAGGGCAGCTATGGACCCTTGCCCATTTCTCACAGAAAGCTAGAATTTGCTGGAAAAGAAATGAGTATGTGACCAAACCAGAACACAATTTCATACTTCCATTGGAAAAGTTTAAGGGTCATGCAGAATATTAAATAAAAAGAAGATAGCTGACCGAGGGGTGAGGAAATTGTTCAACGATTAATGTGCTTGCCATGCAAGCATAAGGACCACAGGAGTTGGGATTCCAAAATCCATGCAAATGCTGTGTGTGCATGGTGTCCCACCCGTAATACAGCACTCGGAGAAAGATGGGCAGCCAGAATAAAGAAGCATTCAAAATGGAGGTTCAGCCTGGAGATCCTGCCTCAAGGCATAAGGTATGACTATGGTAGAGAACCATGCAGGAAGATACTCCAAGTTAATTTCAGGTCCCTACATGTATGTGCACACATACACACTTGCATATATGTGCATATGCCTCCCACGTGTGAATACACACACAATCAAGCATAACATACACACATACACATGAAAAAAAAAAACACCCAATATCTACTTGGCTTTTTCCAAAACTCCCCTCATTCCTGGGCTCTGATAACCATCTTTCTGTTCTATTGCTGTAGGGGCATTTTTTTTTTTAAAAAAGTTTTTTGACATGTAGTATTTGTCTTTGAAAAATAAATTTTAAAGCCAACAAGCATATAAAAAATAAAATAAAAAGGATGCCTGACAGGCATCTTGATTGTGTTGATAAGAAGCATTTAAGGGAGCAAATGTCTATATCTAATGCAGGTTGTGGAGCTGCTATATTCATGAGTGGAGAGAAGAGCTTCCCCCAGCCTGGAAAGAGGGCGTGAGCAGCAGAGATCCATACCTCACTGTCAATGCAGCAGGAAGAAAGCAAGAAAGATGATAGCATGGGGCTCTTAGGAGTAGAGGGGCACAGGCCTTTGCAAAGATGGGTAGGAGAGAGAGCTATCTACCTTCTATTATACAGGCTGGACAATGGGCTCTCACTATGGGTGACTATGGAGGACTGTGATATAAGAATGTTCTGGATAGTTTTATGTCAACTCGACACAAGCTGAAGTAATCAGAGAGGCAGGAGCCTCAGTTAAGAAAATGACTCTAAAAGATGGCATGTTCTAAGTGAGCTTGCAGGGCATTTTCTAAATTAGTGATTGATGGCGAGCACCCAGCCCATTGTGGGGGGTGCCATCTCTGGACTGGGGAGGGGTCCTAGGTTCTGTAAGAAAGCAGGCTGAGTGAGTCATTGAAAGCCAGCCAGTAAGCAGCATCCCTTCATGCCCTGTGTGAGTTCCCTCCTTGCGGCTTCTGAGGATGAACTGTAATATGGAATTGTCAAGTTGCTTTTGGTCACAGTGTTTCATCACAGTAGTGATGAGCGGTGGCTAAGACAAAGATTTTCTTTCCTATTTTCCATGCTCCCTATGAGAAACTGGGGAAACTGAATTACCTGGTCAGGCAGAGTTGAAAACTAAGATGCACACTAATAGATTTTTAAATGATAATGAATGGATGTCCTTACACATTTGGGTTTATAGGTATAAAGTTCACACCTGCTCCATACATGAACTAGAGTCCTTCTGGGTGGTTTTTCTGATGGAGCAGAAGGGGGTGGTATTTACCAAACCTAAGTGTGGAAACTCCCACTCTGCACTCAAGGCAGACACGGGCCCCAGGTATAACAGCAGCCAATCAGAGCTTATAGAACAGGAATGCCATTTGCCTCTCCTGGCACTGGGTAAAGTTCTACCTGGTTGTAGAACGTGCAGCTATGTCTAAGCAGTCATTTCCAGTGTGAGCTACCAGAGAGAAGAAGGCGGCCATGAGACCAAAAATCTGGGAGGAGAAGTTGTTATCTGCTGTCTGCTCCTCTCTCCCTGGCTCTTCTTCTCACACAGAAGTGTGACTCCAAGACTAGATAACAGGCTGTGCCAGAAGGAAGGGCTGAGGGAAGGTTGGCAGGCCGGAGAGAAGGGAGAATCTCTGCTTCTAACTGTTCCTGTTTGCGCTGTGTCTGCACTTAGCTCCTGCCGTGCATCCCTGCTGTAATTCTGACTTTAGACACGTGGCTCTGGCTTTTGGCTTTGGTACTCTTCCTTCCTGGTTGGAGGTCACGGCTTCCTGCTATCTCTTCATCTTCTTCCTGGTGTCTTAGCTCTCCTGGCACTCGGGCAAGCTACAATGAAAAGATCTGGGTATGAAACATTTGCCTGGGAAATACCTGGGCTTGGTCCCAGAGAGGCTGGGCAGAGGGGTTCTTTCTTTGGACTAAAAGCTCTCTACAATTTTGAGCACCTTATCAGCTTTAGTAGAACTGTGAGGCGGCAGAGGAAAACGGGGTCCCTGTCAAAGAAAAGGGCAAGCAGTAGACCACACATGCCTATAAAGTTGATGAGTCAATTATCTCTCATGCTTCTGATTCCCCCATAGATCTACCTGTGAGACCTAGAGAGGCCTACCCCATTGCCCCAGCTGGCCTCAGCTCTATTCACTGATCTTACTTCAGGAGTATATGGATCTGTTCCAAGACAACCAATTACCAGACCATCCAGTGCTCATTAACTTATTTTTATCTTAATTACAGCTCCGTAAATATGCATAGCCATTAAAAACGATCCCTTTAAAGAACTATACAGTCCCCAAAAGTTAAATGCAAAAATACATAAAGTGAATACAATTCAAAACAATAGCATTGGAGCAGCCTGGTGGTTATGGGGAGGTGCCACTATTCAACCGAGTCCATTTCTGGCTTCCGTTTGGTGGGTCATTTGAGTGTGGTATGTCTATGTCACCATGTTCCGGGTAAAGGGTGAATTTTTCTATCATTTGTTTTTCTAACCAAGCTTGAAAACTCTTAAATAATGTACTGTGATTTTTGGTCTACGTTTTATATACAGAATCAGTATTTGTATTAGACAAATCTCTATTCTTTTCTCATTGGCATGAAATAAATATGGCGGATCAGCTAATAGGAGACTAGAATTGAACTATGAGATAGCCCTTACCTGGTTCAAAATCCTCCCATATTCTTTATGTTTTAATTTTTTAAACACAATTTTATTTGGCGTGTGTGTGTGTGTGTGTGTGTGTGTGTGTGTGTGTGTGTGTGTGTGTACATGTTTGTCATGATGCATGTGTGGAGGTCAGAGAACATCTCAGAGATAGAGTCTCTCCCTCCACCATGTGGGTCTCAGGGATTGAACTTAGGCTGTCAGACTTGGCAGCAAGCACCTTTACCCACAGAACCATGTTGTCAGCCCACTTTATATTTAGGATTATTCTACTGAAAGTGTAAAAGAGCAATACTTTTAAAGGCAGCTTGAGAGGCAGTGTTACTCATACCTGCATAACACCCCTGAACCCAGCCATGCAGGGGCGGCCGTAAATAACATGCAACCATGGGGAATCCAGGACTCAAGAAGAAAGAAGCAGCAATCTGAGAATGGGCTGCAGTTTCTTCCAGGACGAAAAGTGTCCTCCCACAGCCTGAAGGAACAAGGGCTTGGTTTGGGTCATGGAATCCATCATACTTCTTTACATTGTTCTGAGTTTCCTATACAGAAGATAAACTCAAGTGACCCCCAGTGAAGTCCCGCTCATTGGTGTCATGTATAGTGCCATGCATAGTGGTGGGCTTGACAGTAAAGACACTTGATGGCAAATGTTACTGAAGAGTTGGGTTAAGTGGAGGTTTTGGGGGGAAAGTAACAAAATCTGTGCCATTCCTTTCATTTTCAGGACACAATGAAACAAGCACAATAAATGCATTGTATATAAACAGAAGTATTTATATTTTCTCTATGTGGGTACATGTGTGTATAGAGGTGAGGGGCCTATACGGGTGGAAACCACGCCTCTTCCTCTATCACTCCTTACCTTATTCACTTATTTATTTAGAGGCATGGTTTCTTCAGGACCACAACTAGCTAGACTGCCTGCCCAGTGACCTCTCTGGCTCCATCAGTATCCGTGACCACCACCACCACCCAACACCAGGGTTGCAGTTACATGTGACTTTGCTCAGCTTTTATGTTGGGTCTTGAGAATCTGAAGTCAGGTCCCTATGCTTGTGAAGCAGGCACTGAGCCTGCCTTACCCTTCCTTGAGGTCATCCTACTTGTCCATAGAGGCACCTGCCCCCAGAACAGTGAAGAGGAGGTGTCAACGTAGGGACAAACCCAAAACAAGCCAAAATAAAACAAAACCATAACAAAACAGAAGACGACATTTTAATCACGGGTGTCTGTGGAGAATAATTTAGTGTTAGGGCTCCTCTGGCTCACAGCGCAGCCATTCCTCTCCCAAGTGCACACACTCACAGACTTGTTCAAGCGCTCAAGGGAATACGTGTAAGTGCAGGCACAGAAGTACTGCTTGTAATTTTTTTTTAACGGAAAATGTCTGCCCACTAGAGAATGAACCTATGATTTGTGCCTAGATTGTATTCAAGCAATTTGTTCAGCGGGGGAAACAAATGGGTTTCAGTTGCATATATATCCATACTGGCGCCTTTTACACAAAAGTACTGAGTAAAATAAATAAGTCGCAGAAGATTCACGCTCCGGGGACACACGCAGACTTAGGCTATCATTTCTTGAAAGCACTGAAACATATATAATATTATTTTCATTGCAAGCACTTTTTAATAATAAAATATCTATAAAAAGTAAGAGATGATAAACATCAAATTCAGGATAGCTGTTTCTTCTGAGAGGAAAGGGGAGGGGTCCCTTACTCTACCAGTAATGCTTTATTTCTTATGTCGGGCAATACTTATACAAGCCTACAATCTTTATATGGCTTTACATCTAAGAAGCATAGTAAAAAAACATTCAAGAAAATTGGTCATTTTCATAAAACCTATTTGTGTTTAGAACACGTTCCAGTAGTACCTGGATGCTTCCTGGAGCCCCTTCATGTTCCTGGGATATGGCTCATAAAACTGAACATAACCTCTGCTTAAGATGAGTGTGCCCTTACCCCCAGTTACAAATGGCGATTTGGAACTTCTCCTTTGACTGAAAAGATTTCCTGGCAGGATCTTCCATAGATCTAAGTATGTGGGCATGAGGTAGACGTACGCTCAGCGTAGAATAAATGTGACAGTCTTTAAGATGTATACAAATTAAATGTTAGTAGATTAAATCATGGTCATGTCAATTGCTAGTCTACTTTCATCACAAGAATATACATCTTAGGTACAGCAGATAGATATGACTCTATATAAAGACAGGGTCTTCAAAAATCCCAGAGACATGCAGCATATAGCATTTAAGAATGTTTTTATTACTTTAAAGATTCATTGACAATGAGACAGGTTAACTCATGGCAACACCCAACCTATCTCAAAGAAGATGATGAGCATCAAAGAACCTCCTTATGGAGATGGCTTCAAATGTGGCAAACTGGCCACTAGGCAAAAGGTCCTCATTTATACCACAGACAGAAATCTGCCTAAAAAAAAAAAGGCAAGCTTGGATGCAGGCAGAGTGGGCGGCCAAACTTTGCCAAGACAAAAAGTAAGCAAGTCCTCAATAGTTCCTGCCTCACGAATATGTCTATCAGATATATTGGGCCAGGGTTGAAGAAGATGCTCCAATATTATAGAGAGTTTTGGGTGACTATTCAGATAGAAAACTGTTTCTGTCATCTTTTCATTTGGAAAGCTACTAACCTGCACTCCTGGCATACTCAGATAATCAAGTTTACTCCTTCTCAAGTCTCTGAGGGAGTTGAAGACCAGATAGCTTAGTTTTACAATGAAGCTTAATTGTTTAGGGGGTAAGATGTTTTTAGGTCTAGATAGGTGTTCTAAGTTGATAATGACAATATGTGATTGAGATTGATTTACATTCAGAAATTTAGATGCACCAAGATAGGAAAGATGTCTTCTTCAGGGCTGTCAAATACAGATAGCCAAAACACTAAGAATGTAACATTTATATAATCCCTGATTGTGTCCCGGTTCTTTATACCATAGGTAATCTATTGTATGTATGTGTAATCATATAAATATATATGTACAATAATAAAATAATTAAACAAAGATGTACTCATGAGAGATAAGCAAGGGGCACACTAAAGAGCTACCCATTATATGGTTGGCCTGGACAGCACAGCAGTCCCCCTTTCTCTGTAGGATATGCTCCAAGACACCCAATGACTGCTTAGCCCCACAGACAGGCATTGTAATGTGACTACAGCTGATCCGGTAACTGGGACACCTACTAAGTGTGTGTTATATACTGTGTGGATGCTCTGGATAAAAGCATGACTCTTGTCCTGGCTGGGACAAATAGGATGCTGCAATATTTCAACTATGCTTATGAATCAAAATTTATAAATTATCTTCTATAATTTTCTGTTTAATGTTCTTAGAAAATGCTTGGTTGCAAAGATGTATTGTAAAATGATTTGGGAGTAAAATTGTGCATAGTGGGGAATTCTATTCTATAAGTTGAGAGTTGTTTTGCCAGTTTCAGTGGTGCACGCCTGTATCCCATCACTCAAGAGGCAGAGTCAGGAAGATCATTTGAGCTCAGGGTCTCAAGGTCAGCTTGGGCAAAACAGCAAGATGCCTGACTCAGAAAGCAAATTGACTTAGGCAACACACACACACACACACACACACACACAAGTATATACAAACACACACACTATATATACACACACACAATCTACATACACACACACACACACACACACACACACACAGACATATATATATATTTAAAAACCTCAGAAACCAAGGGATAGCAGAATGTCTATGAAAGAAGGTTATTCTATTCTCAAGAAATTTTTTTTCAAGGAAGAACTTTAATCTTGGTCAACTTCCATAGTAACTTGCCCTGAATTTTCTAAGCTAGTATTATATGCAGTATGTTGCTTTGAAACCTGAAGAAATAAATCAATTTCAATTTTCCCATTTTTAAAAATATATATGAATTTGTGCTCTTTATATAAGATAAAGGAGACCCTGTGAGACTAACAGAATCTTCCATAAGGCATCTTTATCCCTTAAAAGGTACGAAGTTATTACCATTACCATAACTCTCCTTGAATATCAGTGTGGGGTCAATTTTCCCAATTGCTATTATCTACTGTATTAAAATTGCCACACTTCCTGAGAAGTAATGTGGCCTCAGAAACAAACCCTTGTCTCCAGCTTCAAGCTTGTAGAACATATGTTCCCTTTTGTTTTCCAGGGGAAACTGCTTTGTTTTGCTGTGGTCTCTACGCTAACACTTTCCCTGTGGTTTGTGCTGTCTTGACAGAAGGAAGTGTGTTTACTGTCTCACAGTCAAGAAGAACATGTATTAAGTCCTTGGGTGGATAAATAAGTGAGCTATAAGAATGGCCGACTTCCCTTTTCTTGCTTAGCAGTTTGCTTCCTCTCTCCTTGCTTGGGATGGAGCACACAAGTCCTTCCTGATGATAAATGGAATTATTCAAATAAATCAGCCCCTCAACTTATGATAGATCACAAAGCCTCATTTCTCCTGCTCTCAGTTTTGATGGGTTCCGTGCCCAGTCACTTCCATATTCCAGTTCACATAGTAAGTGTGACGTCAGTATCCTGGACCTCTCCTGCTGACCCCCAGGGTCCCCCTGACTCCTCTGAGGAGGCCATGGCCATGAGACAGGGTACACATCTCCCAAAGATTCTATTCCTCTTGAAGCAACAGGGTTTTCACTGGCCTGGGCCAGGAATGGCTTCCAGCTAAGGGCACCGATGAAAGGCCAGGCCATCAGGCCTACTGGCTTTTCTTCTCTCTTCTGGAGTAGTGTGAGCCTTCTATCTTGTATTTAGAACACTGGCCTTACTCTGTCTCTCCCTTCGCTAACATCTGTAACCCTTAGTTAATCCATCTTTCTCCACCAGTTCTCAAATGGACTTTGAGACATTAATATATTACATTATTAATATGCTTCTTAATAGTATTAACAGTATTGGTAATATTATTAATTACTAATAGTATTAATAGGTTAGTATGTTACTATAACAATCATTTATGTGTTGTTATATCACATGTATATGCTATTTTTCTATCTTCACAATTTTGGTTAACATTGTTTTGTAGGGCTGAGTGTGTACCTCAGTGGGCTAATGTTTGCTCAGCATGCGTGAGGCCCCAGGTTCAACTCCATTAGTATAAAGAAGTATTTTATATATACAAAGATAACACACACACACACACACACACACACACACACACACACAATTTTGTAATGGTGACATAAATTAACATGCTTTCCTGGATTTAGCTGGTGTACTTTCTCTCCAGAGATATATTGGAAGTCGGGGGGGATGGGGAGGGAAGGCAGCAATTTTGACCATTTGCCTAGAGTAAGTGCAGCTATGTTTAATCAAGAAAATAGCCCTTAGCTTTAGCAAAAATAAAGGCTTCCAACATTTTGGAATGCAAAGTTCTGAAAGTCCAGAAAGTGACACCCACCCCAAGGTGAATGTTGGTTTCTAGTTATGTTTTTCCAGCCCCCAACCTCATAAGCTAAGAGTACCTCTTAACAGTGTTACTGCCCTGGAAGAAAGGGGTAGGAAAGAGCCTATGCACAACTTGTCTCAGAAAAGTCTGTGTCCATTCCCTAACACGGGAATCTGTACACCTTGTCTGGAGCTAGCTCTAGACCCACATAATGGGCTATTCTGGAGGCACAAGCTCTGCTCAATTCCTGGTCTTTATGGACTCCTAGGGACCCTTGGAGGACTTACAGAAGTTCTGTGTTCCCTCGTTTGTCATAAAGTATGCACCAAGGGCTTACATTCCTGCTGTGCTCCCCGTTGTGCTCTGTGTATACGGGGCTGAGAAGATACTGTGAAATCGGCAGTCCAGAGGCCCATTGTCCATTGCAGAGGGCAGCAAAGGAGCATGATCTAATGCAGAGCATGCAGAAGGCTGAGAAGAAGGCAAACAAAGCGTGCTCCAGGGACATCCCAGGCAGGAGTCATCTCGGACCTGTAACTGGCAGAGTGAGTTTGAGTCCTCTGGCTGGTAGACAGGAAAGACAGGGCAGTGATTCAGCTGGAGAGAGCAGCGCCCCTAGTGTCCGGAGGGCAAAAGCTCACAAGATGCAGTGTTACAGTATCTGATGAAAGGACGTCAAGAGCCTTCAAACCTTTTAACAACAACGATGACGATGACGACGACGACGACGACAACAACAACAACAACAAGCATTTCCATCGTGTCTCAGAGGTGCCCCAAAGCACAGCTGGCTTCTCTTCTCGTTGCAAAGCCCTCTGTCCTCCTACTCCGCACCCTGCTCTCTCCACATCATATCTCCACCCTCGTTTCCCTCAGCACTCTCTCTCTTTCCTATCCTGTTCCTTCTCTTCGAGCACTTCCTCTATCTATTCTATTTCCCCTTCGCAGTGAGATTCAAGCACCCTCTCTTGGGCCCTTCTTGTTACTTAACTTCCTTGGGTCTGTGAATTGCATGTAGTGTGGTTATCTTGTACTATATGGCTAATATCCACTTATAAGTGAGTACACACCTTGTGTGTCTTTCTGGGTCTGGGTTACCACACTCAGGATGATCTTTTCTAGATCCATCCATTTGCTTGCAAATTTCATGATTTCCTTGACTTTAATAGCTGAGTAGAATTCCATTGTGTAAATGTACCACAATTTCTTTATCCATTCTTCAGAGACCTATAACACAGTGGGCTCCTGGGAGAATATGGATGTGAATCTAGCTGAGACCCTTCGTAGCTGTCAACATGGGGAGTGAAGAGGTGAGGTCACCTTCTAACCAGACAGACTCCTAGTAGAAGGAGAGGAACACCTACCCATCTAGAAAAACTTCGACCCAAAATTTACCCTGTCTAGAAAATGTGCAGGGATAAAGAAAGAGCAGATATTGAGGGTATGCCAAACTAATATCTGGCCACACTATGCAAGAGAGCCAACCCCTGGCACTATTAACAACCTTAACTATGCTTGTAGCTGGGAGCCTAGCATAACTGGCCTCTGAGAAGCCCCATTGAACAACAGATTGAAACAAGTTCTGAGACTCACAGCCAAACTTTGGGTAGAGCACTGAGAGTCTTGTAGAAGAGTGGGAGGAAGGAACAGGAGCTCCATAGGAAGACCAACAGAGTCAACTAACCTAGGCCCAAGGGGGATTGTGGAGACTGAATCACCAACCAAGGACCATGTATGGATTGGGCCTAGGCCCCTATACGTATGTACTCCATGGGCAGCTTGGTCTTCAAGTGGGTCTCCTAGGAAGGAGAACTGGGCTGTCTCTGCCATGGACTCTCTTTCCTGCTTTTCCATCACATCCCCTTGGAGGGGTTGCCTTGCCAGGCCACCATGGAAGAGGATGTGCTCAATTCTGATACAACTTGATGTACTGGGATGGGTAGGTCGGGGTGGGGATCTCCTTTTCTGAGAGGGAGGGGAGGGGGCACATGGGGAAGAGGAAGGGAGGGTGGGACCAGGAGGAGAGGAGGGAGGGGTCTACGGCTGGGATGTAAAGTGAAACAAACAAACAAACAAACACACACACACACACACACACACACACAAATACTCTTGGGTGATTTTCAGGGCTCAGTGTGTCAAATGTAAAGGGGCCAATGAAAGGAGAGGGCACAATAAGTGAGAAGAGCTCAGGTCCTGGGGAGCCTGGGGAGCCAGGCCAAGTGCAGACTCTCTCCTGAGGGTTCCAGGCAATGGAGTGCTAGCAAATCATAAGCAGATGGTTCAGGGGAGAGGGTACAGGGCTCATTCCCAGGGTGCAGGCTTCTGGGTCATATCTACTCTAGGAGAGACTGCATAGATAACCCATGCTCTCCTCCAAAGGATGAAACCACGAGAAGAAACGTTGCAGTTCCTTAGCCAGCAGATCCTGATGCTGCCAGCTTTTAAACAGCCCTCCTCACCCCCACTGTAACCAATTGTTGAGAAAGGGCTTATTGTAATGAGCACTGGCTTATGCTACAAGGGCACCTGCTTCCTTCCCCCCCCCCCCCCCGAGCCCCTGGAGCTGCACATTGACAGGTGACAGGTGAAGACCCTCCCTGGCAGGTAGCTTGAGGGTAGGTGAGGTCTCCCCTCTACATTTCAGTTCCTTCATACAGAAGTCAGATCACCCGCTTTTCCTCCGCGTTCTCACAAGGACAACTCGTTCCAAACATGCATCGCGAGGTCCATGTTCTGTGCATATTTACTCATCTACTTTTTCACGTATTCATACTATTAATGCTTATGATTAATATGGCGTGCTGGAACCTACTGTTAAGGAATAGACTCATTTCTCGCAATGATCTATGATATAGGTCCTGTTATCTGGAGCTGGAAAGATGGTTCAGTGGTTAGGAAAGCTTATTCCTCTTGCAGAGGATCTGGGTTCCGTTCCTAGCATGCACATGGGTGGGGGGTTGGGGGGCTCCCAACCACCTGTAATCCAGCTGAAGGGGAGCCGATGGCGACTTCTGGCCTCTTCTGGCACATGCACACACACGACGCATATAAACTCACACAGGCATGCATGTAAAGATAAATAAAAATTAGATTCTACTGTCATTTATTTTCTATGTAACGACATACTACAGGAGCTGACAAGCAGAGTCTGAACCCAGGTAGTCTAACTGGAATCAGATGTGGCACTCTGCCCACCACCTCTTTAGTAAGCTCCATTTGGTACTAGAGTGTCCCTAAAAGGCCCATGTCACAGGTTTGGTCCTACTGGGAGGTAGTGGACACTTTAAGAGGCGGAGTCTAATGGGAGGCTTTACTTCACTGTGGGGGAGGCCTTCAAGGGTCCTGTGGGATCCTGTTCTTCTTGTTTTCATCCTAGCATTGAGGTAGACTGATTTTCTCTACCCCTATCACGGTAGGCTGCCTTGCCACCGTCCCAAGAGAAGCAGGTTCGGCAGATCACTGAGCCTCCAAAACCAGGAGTGGAAATGACAAGTTCACCATTTCAGGTCTCAGTCCCTGGAACAGAAAGCTGACTCCCATGGGAAAACCTAACCAAGTGAGTACTTCCGTAGCCGTGGCTTCTTTCCACGACTCACAGATGCCTTTAACTGGGTCACTCTGGAGGAGAATGAGGCTGTTTCTTGCTTGCGGAATCAAGTTCAACACGTAACGCATAGCAGCTCTGGGTGAGGAGACCGGATGCGTGTTTCACACACAAACCCATTTCCAGCTTTATGACAAAAAAAAAAAAAAAAAAAAAAGAGAGACACCGCACGGTAAAAGCACAGAATGCCTGTATCCACACCTCCTGGCTTGTCACACAGGGTTATATGCTCTTGGGTAGGATTGTTCCTGACCTGCCTCAGAGGCCTCTGTTTTCAAGGCTGTTTCAACATTTCTTAGGCTAATATTTTGCTATTAACAAACACTTCCTTAAATTTCATCTAAACCTGTCATTCTTCGGCTCTAGCAGGTCCTCTTTAATTTGAGTCCTCATTAAGATGAAGCACAGACTGTCATTAGCTTGCACATAATCTTATGCACAGTGGTGCTTAGCACAGCTGAAAGCACCTGCCAAGGCCTCCTTCAGTTTTGCCCTGCCCAGGCTAAACCATGCCTCAGCTTTTTGTGTTTTCTGATTCCCAGGTTCTTTGAAGGAGAGGGTCCAACATTTTATCTGAATTGATGCATCAACTGTGAGAAATATAATGGGTCGTTGAAGGAATTATTCTCTGTGGAGGCCTGGTGAAGTTTCGAGGCAGGTTTAGCGTAATTTGAAGTGACTTTCTGTATTTTAGACTCTCTATGATAATTAGTCTAAATAGTGACAGAGAGACTGTAGTTTTTTTTTTATTGCAATGTGAGCTGAGGAGAAAAGTTATGGAACTAACTTAAGCTCACATGCAGCATTTATCCCTGGAAGAATGAAGGCTGGAGTAGTGAAAAAACAACCCTTGTAATAGTCTTGTGTGTGTGTGTGTGTGTGTGTGTGTGTGTGTGTGTGTGTGTGCGCGCGCGTGCGTGTATGCAGGGATTGAACCTAGGCGGTTGTTCATTCTACAGAAGCTCACTCTACCACTAAGTTACACCCTGAGCTCCTTTAAAAGCTCAGCTTCCACGTCCCTTTAAATATTCCTTTATCAGAAGAACTATTCTTCTCAGAGGATAGTCTTTAGAAAGTTATTTTATGCCACAAACGAAAAGCCATCCCCTTTTTTTAAAAAGTAACTTTAATTCAGAAAATGATGCAATGTCTTTATGTCTTGGAGGCAGAAATAAAACAGGTCCAGACACATCAAAATATATCAACCCCTGGGACTTCAGTAATCGTGAGCCAGAGCAGATATTCAAGGCAGCAGTGCTGTGCGTATTCTTAAGAAACTTCCATTAGCTAACATGGACCTACGTTCTGTTTATTGCATGAACTTTTAACAAAACACAGCTAGCTCTAAGGGAGTTTGGCCAATCATTCCATCTTCCCTCCCCTCCCCCTCCACGCCTCCTCTCTTTCCTAATTTCTCTTACTCTTTTCATTTCCCCTTTCTCTCATCCTTTCCCCTCCCTTCCTTTGCCATTGTCATTTTCTTTACCCACTTCTTTCTTACTCTGTTTTACATTCTCCTCCTCTCCCTTTTCCTGCCTACGCTCCCTCTCCACACCTACCCTCCTCTCCCTTTCTTTCCAGGCTTCCCCTCCTCTCGTTCTGTCTTCCCCAACTCCCTTCCCCTCCTTTCACCCCTCCTTCACCTCGCTCTTCCATGCTACACTTGTGTCCTTGCAGTCATATAAAGTTAGGTTTGGCTGGATTTCCTTGCCTTCACCAAGTTCTCCTTGCAAATTTTGTACCAGGTAAAGAGGAACCCCAAGAAACTAAAGCCAAGTGGTGTTTTCCCTTCTCACTCACTGGATGCGGTCCTCAGAAGACTGAAGAGAACAGAGGAGGTTGGAAGATTAAGAATGGGATGGAGGAGAGATATTTATAAGGAACACAGAGGCAGTAAAAAATAAAAATATTTCCATTTTCCCTAAAAGGAGTAATAACCCAATCCATTTGTTTCCCTTCCTTCGCCACGCCTTGCCTCTGCAAGCATCATTTGCTATGTATGGTCTTACATCCCATGCCTGTGCCATCGCCTGCTAGGAGGCAAGTCAGAAGTACCACCAACAGCCTAGTGACTCTCCAAGATTGTTTTATAGCAGTGGCTGTCAACCCATGGATTAAAACCCCTTTCGGGGAGGTCAAATGACCTTTTCACAGGGGTCATATATCAGATAGCTTGTATATCAGACACATTATGATTTAGAACAGCAACAAAATTATGAAGTAGCAATGAAAATGATTTTATGGCTGGGGCCGCCACAGCATCAGGAACTGTACTGAACAGTCGCAGCACTAGAAAGGTTGAGAACCGCTCTTTTATAGTGTACAAAAGGAAGACTGAGTGGTAAGCTCTAGTAAGTTCAGCCAAAGGCCGGAGTTGTGCTTGAGATGTGTGCACTTTACAATACGTTGTTATTAGTGGGAGCCAGCTGCCACCCTGTCTGTTTCTAGGTATGTCAAGTGTGACCATCCACCCAGGAGACAGAGGAAGCTCAGGTGTCCTCCTGGAAATGGCCTTAATTTCAGCACACAGGACAATTTTGCCCATTCTGTTTTGCCACTTCCAGTGAATCTCATGCATATTTATGTGCCAATTATGCAAATCCCAAGATAAAAATGCATTAAGCACCCATGATTTAGACTGGTTAAGTCTATTACATGGCAAAATGAAACTACTGCGTGATGTCCAGTTTATCTCAACACTTGCTTTAAATTGTCAGTCAGTTATTAAGGAACCGTAACACACCAAAATGTCGCTGGAGGAAGCATCCTTTGTCTGTCCCGCTGTGATATTAGGGAATCAGAAACTTCAAGCTAAATCCACATCAACTGGGGAAAACATTCCAGAATAGACTTAATAGGGCATAGTGTGGTCAAAGTTTAAGAAAGGCAATGCACTGTCAGTGTTGCAAGTTATTAAAAGCAAAATCGCTGGCTTGTTTCAATCACAGTTCTCAGCAGTTCAGGCGCTGACACTGAGACACAGGAGTTGGGTTTTATTCTTGAGCCTTACACAATCAGGTCTTGTTTCTGAGTTGCTGGAACTTATTGTAGGTTACCAAATTCAAATGTAAGTTGAACTTTCAGTAGAAAGATATCGATTTCCATAGCCAGAATTAAAAGAAATTAAAGGGAATTCACAAAAGTAATTTAAGCACAAGTACAAATTCCTCACAACCTGGAAACTGAAAGGTCAGAAAGAACTAGAGTAAATTTGATATCTAGTAATATTAGGTTTGAACTTTGGAAGGTTCTGAGCCTCTAGTTTCAATGCTTACTAGAAGCTATGATGGTCAAAGAACAAACGGTGACATGAATTCAACCAGTAAATACAACATATGCACAATGTAGCACACAGACTTCCATTTCTGCGTTAGCATGACAAATTCATGGGCCCATTGCATGCTTTGTGGAGTGTCTGGGTACTGTCTCATTTACATAGGGGAGTCCCCTAGAGGTCTGGGAGAGGTTGGGCTTGTGTGGGACTCTGGGCACGCTCAGAGTCATAGATGTGTTAGGTCCCAGTAAGAGCCGCAATGGGAGCACAGTTTGTGAGAGGCAGCAGTTTCAGAAGCTGGGCAAACAAACGCATTACACAGCCATTCCACGAAGCCTTCTGCTCTCAGCTTGTCAATAAAGAGAAGTAAGAAGCCAACTGCATTTGCCATCTTCTCTGCAGCCCTGAAAACTGTATGATCCTCCTCATGTTACCTCCAGAGAGGAGCATGTGAAATCCACTGCCTGCAAGCAACCCCACCTCACCTAGGGGGGAGGAGAGCAACAGGCCACCACAGGGGTCTCCAAGGAGACCTGCCAGCCAGCCTTGCCACTGGAATTAGAATCTTTGTAACCAACTGTCACTTGGGGGCTATTGTTCTAATGAAAGATGATTATCAAAGGCTGGGTGAGCCCAGCAGAAAGGCCCCCTCCCCAGCGTTGTGATTTCATGCCTGTTCTAACATTCATGCATGTTCTAACATTCCAATGTTCTCTCAGAATGTCAGCACTCATGCTCACTAACTAGAAGGAAACAACACAAACAAACAAAAACATTTCATTGACAAAAGGCTCTATTTGTGTTTGAATCACTAGTCAAACGTCAAAAAACAAAACAAAAACAAAACAAACAAACAGAAAAAACAAGTTAAATCAAAACCTGATCCTATTGGTTTCACCACTGCTACATGTTTAAAGAGCCATTTACCTCCTAAAAATTTAAAATTAATTAATTAAGAAAACAACATTGCTGGCATTATTTAAAACTTTCAGCATTCTTTCAAAGTTATGCATGAATTCAGTAGGTATCTAACAGCCCTTTTTTCATCTGAGCTTTCCTTGGGAAATTCCATATTCAAGGCATCCCCTTTTCAAGTAAAAAGCGAACTCCAGCCAGAGGAAAAATCACTCCTAGTCTCCAGGAGGCTGGGATCAGTCTCCCAGAGATTTTTTTTTTTTTTTCCTACAGGCTTTCCGGAACAAGTTCAAGGTGTGTTTGATTAGCTCTGCTCTCAAATCGCTTGTGCAGGTCGGTGAGTTTTCTGAGAACACAACGCCTTCCAGAATGCATTAACCTACTTTCAATAGCGAGGCTTCCCCCATCCTCCGGCTCTGAACCAGGGGAGGAGCCCAGAGGCTGTTCCACGGGCGAGCTGGGCATGCTCTTTGCCTTAAATGCAGGACACATCCTGCGAAACATCAGCGCAGCCTGAGAAATCCGTACTTCCTGCAAGCACACCAACAGCGGAGAGGGCAGCTCCGGTCCCAAAGCAAGAGTGATTGGAAATCCTGCTAAAATATGGCTGTCTAATCAACCGAGAGGCAAACTCATTTACTAAGATTCCCATTGTCCACATTGACAGATGGCTCCCCCCCACCCAACCCCAACCCGGCGCCCCGACTCTCCCCTTCCCACCGATTGCAATTGCTTTGCTTTGGAGGCAAAGCTATTCTTTGAGAGGTCCAGTTGCATTCGCCAGCCTAGTTCTGAAATGAGACAAAAGCTCGCACAATCTTCCCTTCCACTGAGCCTTTTCCTGATCCACCAAGGAGCACGCAAAGAAAGCGGGGTTTAGTCCCCCTTACCTTGGTTCTCATCGGAGATAGGAGCCCTTCCATTTTGGCGGAATCTTCATGCCAGTTTCTCTCTTTTGCAAGTTACTCCGCTGTGTGCCCTCCTTAAGCATCCCACATGAAAAAAGCCATGCCTGGAGCCGCCAGTGGCTTCCTCCCTCCTCCCGGGTGGCGCCGCTGCACCGCAAGCAGTCTAACTTGAATCTCCCGTGGTGCCTGAGGTGCCAGAGAAACGAAGTGCGATGTGCGGGGACAAGTGGGCTCCACTCCTCGCCCTGTTCCCCCTCTCTTTCTTCTCTCTGGTGCTCTCTCCTCCCTCTCTCTCCTCCCTCTCTCTTTCCATAATCTGCCTACAGCTCTCCGTGTACCATGCTCACTTGACAAATGATCTCTGTCTTAGGTATGTATTTGAGCCAAGAAAAGTGGTCTGAACAAGCTACAGGGAAGCTCACCCAAACCGGAGGAGGCAAATGGAGCTTAGTTGCCTGACCAGTAGGTCTCAGCATGCCAGCTTCAGTAGGCAGCCTGCTCTCTCAGGAGTGAGAGTGTTGCTGCATCCATCCATCCATCCATCCATCCATCCATCCATCTATCTCTCCTTAGAAAAAGGGATCATGACAGGAATCGAATCAGTTGACACTGTTATTTAGAAGGTTTTCTGGTCCACATTCAGAAATCAGAGCGAAAAAATCGTGTCACTTATATATTTCAAAATGACCATTTGTTAAGCCCAGTTGCTAAACGCAACATCTGGACAGTGAACTAGAATTTTTTGCTGTTTGACCAGAAGTTCGGACACATCTTCTCTGGGAAAGTTTCAAAACTCAAATGCATGGATTCGATCCCGGAAGAGCTACGCATTAAACAGTTCCTGGGAGTGTAGGTGTGCTCATGTGTCTTAGCTGTGCTCTGCTTGATGTCAAAGGCTACTATCCCTGTGGCACTTCTCTGTTCTGGAGATTTACTGTCAACTTTCTCTGAGGAAACCTAAACTGACTTGTCTCCACAAGAAAAGTATGAGTGTGTATGTGTGTGTGTGTGTGTGTGTGTGTGTGTGTGTGTGTGTGTGTTGTTTGGGGGCTATGTATGCATGGGTGTGTATTATAAGGTGTTATGTGTGCGTGTTTGTGTGGTGTGTGTGTGTATAGTGTGGGCAGTGTGTATGTATAGTGTGTTTGTTTTGTAATGGGGTTATGTATATGTGTGTGTGTGGTGTGCATGCTTTATGTGTAGTATGTATGATATAATGAGATTTTGTGTTCATACCTATGTGTGTACATATGTGTAAACATGTGTCTGTACACTAGCTGTGTCATTTAGTATGGGAAAAAGCAGACAATGAAAGACAATTACCAAAGACCTGGAATGAACTTGAAAAGATGTACTTCCTTCAGCGTAAAGGGTTATTATCTGTGTGGTAAGAGTTCAAAACTTGCCTCTCAATGGGTGAGTGCTGCATCCATCCTACCTAAGAACACACTTGTCTTTCCAGGAGCTTGAGGGCATGCTCAGACATACATCTGAGACACACAGCAGATGTGACCTGACATACAGTGTTTGCTGCTGTTGTCATCAGTCTCTTGCTCCTGGAATGGAACTTGTCCTTCTTTTTTTACCTGTTTGTTGCTCTTAGACCCAACTCCCAACACATCTTCAAGATGTGACAATCTACATAGTACCTTCCAGGAAGATGTAGGTAGACCCTCTTACTCTGTCTCTCCCTTCACTGATACCCCTAGCCCTTTCTTAATCCACTTTCCCTCCTCCAGTTCTCAAAGTCATGGGCTAAAGAATTCTCTCAGCCCCGACCTCTTTACCTGCGCTAGAGTTCTCTATGTGTAGCACACGTCTATGTAGCTTCATGTAACAAGCAGACACTGCATTCTCACTCAGCCAAGTACTCACTGAGTAAAAGAGCATGTCCTGACATAAAAGACTCCTGCCACTTTGGGGGGAGGGGCTTCCAGACATTATTTCCTTCATGACCACCTTAGTTGTCACTTGATCTTATTCAGTATCCCAGCACTTGGAGTCTCTCAAAAATTATTTTCAGTCGTTCATCAAGTAAGTAGCTGCAATGCACACGCTGTATGCTGGGCTAGACTCTGAAGGTTCACGCTCTACTTTCTCTAAGGAGACCTAAACTGACTTGTCTCCACAAGAATTCTTTCCCCTCACCTCCATCCTTAATTCTACTTCCATTCTCTTCTCTGTATCTATCCCCTGTGTGCCCACAGACTTTACTTTGGGGGTATCAGGGGAGAAACTCTCTTTCTTTTATTCAAGGAAAAGACCCAGTCCATTCCTTGTTCATCTCCCCAACTTCTCAGGAACACTGACATGGGATTAGCTTTCCGTGTTGAGACATTAGTCACTCACTGCGTGTGTGACACTCCACTTTCGTTGCGTTTGATTCCTCCATGACTAGGACAGAATGAGCTACATGCATCACTGCTTCTAAGTACTAGACAAATCTGTTCTAGAACATTCTGCCTTGTTTCACACCCTTTCTGGTCCTAGAACCCCCCTCACCAGCATTTCCAGTAGTGCACAAAGTTCTCTCCTTGACATTTTGGCCCCGGCCTGACTGTTCCCTGTTACTCTCTCTAGACTCCCCACATGTCCCTAAGTGGGTGGAAGAGAGTGGGGCAGTGTCAGGGTTTACGAAACTGTTACACCGATACTATATGGGGCTGCCTGGTGTCTAACAGACTCCCAGCATGACTTTTGGAAGCTGAACAGCCTTCCAAAGCCAGAGGAAGGGATTCTGGGAAGGAATTTCAAAAATCCTATATGTAGCACCTCCAGGAGGAGTCTAACTCTTCTGGTTGTTTATGCTCAATGTCTCAAACTCCAAGTCCTCAGAATCTGGGGCTGTTCAGCATGTTGTCTTTTTCACTCCTTCCTATGTGTATGTGCACATGCTGTGTGAAGGCCAGAAGCTGATAGCGAGTCTTCCTCCATCCTTCCCCACCTTAATCCTTGAGACAGGTTCTCTCACTTAACCTGGACTCATCTGCCAGGCTAGTTGGCTGGCCAGCAAGCTCCAGGCTGCCTCCGTAGCTCTGGACTTGCAATCTCACCCACCAGTACCTGGAGTTTTTACAGTTTTACATGGGTGTTGGGAAACTGGGGTCTCATGCTGGCCCAGAAAGCATTTACTCACCAAGTATTACTTTAGCTTCTATTTATCATGTATTTCTTACAGTCTGTGAGGCTGCAGAGAACGCCAAACTCCAGGGATGTGGGGGACAAGAACCCTGTTCCTTACTGCCTGAGATGTCACTGCAGCTGTTGCCCCCACTTCTGATGGTGGCCGCTAAACACTAACTGTTCCAGACACTGTACCAAGTGTCTCCCATCATTAATTTACCTTATTCTCTTACTCTGTCCTCTTAAGGGAGTTACTCTTTTCAGTCATACTGTGAAGAAGTTTTAAGTCACACATCCACTTAATGGAACTATATTTGGCGCAGTGAGGCTAATCCTGCTACACAGCGTCCATCCCATTAAAAAATCTTTTGTACCAATCTAAGACATCCAAAGTGTTAAAAGCATATTCCTTTCTGTTGTTTAGTAGTGGGAGGTTGCGAAGGTAAGCATGGGAAACTATTATTTTTAGGGGTCTGCATTAATATTCAGTTCCTCAGCCACTCATTTATTCATGAAACCAATATTCATCGGCAAGCTACCACAAGCCAGGGCACTTATCAAGCAGAAGGTCTTGTCCCTCTCAAAAAGAGGCAGTCATTTATAAAATGCAATGTCAAGTTATTGCCTATAGTTCTTAAGCCCTTTAAATATCAATGGTCATTGCTCATGCGTAATGCATAAAGTAACTCAATATTGTGAGGAGAGGAAGGACACCCAGAGAGGTGGGAGCAGCTGTGGTAGACTTAGGAATTATTTCAACCTGGTAATAAGTGTACATGGTTGATGACCAGTATGGGCACACTGGTGGTCTGTGTAATGATCATCATTTCACAAATATTTAGCTAAGGTGTAACAATTTGCCCAGTTCTGTGCCAGAGTTTTTTTGAACTGGGAGTGCTCTCTGCTTGCGGCCCCGTATTCACAAGCTCCTCTACCCTTCAGAAGAAAAAGCTCTATAACCTGAGATGGACCTAGTCTTCGGAGAAAAAGGTAAAGAATGTTAAACAAGTGGAAACTGACAAAATCTGAGTTAAGTGGGTGCTGCTTTGAAAGAGGCTCTTGGCTGAAATCTGGCTTAAAGGCTTTCCACAGGGAAATGAGGGCTTCTAAGGCCATAGAGGTGATGTCTCCATGCAGGAGCCTCTAGCCAGTGGCCTGGTCCTGTAGTCGGTCTTTGTTGCCAGTTGAACATACAGAGAGAGAGAGAGAGAGAGAGAGAGAGAGAGAGAGAGAGAGAGAAGCAGAGAGAGAGAGAGAGAGAACATCAGAGAGTTGTAATAACTTCAAATGAAACTTCTCTAGTCTAGAAGCACTTGTAAACATCATGAGGGCCATTAGGTGTGCCAAGGTCAGAAGGTCAGGCTTCCCGTGTCTCGGCCACACTAAAACACTGATCCTTTGTTCTTAGCATCCTTGTCATCTTCGAGGTTAATTTCCTTAAGTCCCCCCCACTCCCGAGTCTCTGGGGATCACTGGTCTCTGCACAATTAAGGTTCATTATGTGGGCCTGCAGTGACATCAACAGTTTTCCGTTCATTAAGGTGAGGGGATTGCCACCTGGCAACCATTCAGGGTTTAATCCTTACACTTGCTTCTTATTTACAAACATCCTCATTAACACCTCCACTGTAGGGCAGTAAAGGATCAAGGATAGCTGCCCGGATGAGTTCTAGACACTTCCAGTAACACTGAGTGAGCTACTTAACTAATAAGCTCCAAATCAGCTTCCTGGGAAGACTGACTCTCATCCTAAAACACACCTGTGTGCTTAGGATTGAAATACAAACTGTAGTGTACCACAGGGAGAACCATCACCGACTACCATTTTTCACCCAACTCAGTGACGATGGGACAGAAATCAAGTACTTGAACTGATTCATGTCTGAGTAAGGGTAAACATTCTGTAAGTTGTTTCATTATGAGGATTATAGAGCATTGGAGGTCCTTTTGAAGGGATTTCACGTTAAAGAACAGTACAATAAGTAACCCAGTTCAGCACAGCAGGTATCAATTTCCCTTTTTTACAAGGGGGCAGAGGTGAAGTCAAAGCAAGCAGTATTTAGTGAACCTTAACTATTTTTCTAAGACTTACACTGGGTTCCAGTAAGTTGCTTTGGGTTTTATGTTCACAAATATCTGGTCCCCCCCCCCCACCTCCCTTAGCAGATGACTACTGGAGAAGGAGAGAATTAAGGCCACCAATAAATAGCATCGCTGGGTTCCGGCTATCCATGCAGTTGTGTTACCCATGACATTTGCCACATGACTCTGCCACACTTGATCTCTCTGTGTATGACCCTGTGGCTTGCGTCAGAGAGTCAGATAACTGAATCAGTGAAATCTTCTGAATGTCCGCAGGAAAGAAACGGCCAGGCTAGCCTGCCAATCTCAAGAGAAACATGACAGACCCACTGCATAGGCTAAACAAGCAAGGTGACAACTGATCCTAGTCTCCATGAATGAAACTGCAAACTTTAAAAAAAAAAAAAAAAAAAAAAAAAACTAAGTATTTTTACATGGCACCAGGCACTGCTTTTGTCATGCAGCTCATGGATTCAATGGCTAGCCCAAGGCCACAGAGCTCCTAAAGTGTCAACCCAGGGGCGACAGCGCAGTGTGTCAGATGCTTGCTGTGACAGCCTAAGAACCTGGTTGGGACCCCCAGATCTCACATAAAAAGCCACGCACAGTGCTATGTGCCTGTAGCTTTGGTGCTGGTGGGGCAGAGACAAAAAGACCTCTGCACTTGCTGGCAGGAAAATCTAGCTGAATCAGCCCATGTTCAATGAGAGCGCTTGCATATCAAAAATGAATATGAAGAAATTGCACACACGTGCACACAGGCGCACACCCGGAGCAGATCCAGAATTGAAACCCCAAATGTGTGTCTTCAACTCCAGGTCACAAGTTTTTCCTAATTTTGCCAGACCCAGGAGAGTTCACTGCATGGAACCATGGGCTACCGGGTTATGAGAGTGTTTTCTGAGCCTCCATACCAAGGTGTGTGCTCTTAGGTACCCACCGCAGCACCTTCATGTTACTGAGTACCTTGAGAGGACTTACTGTGTTTTCTTTTTCTTTACTATTCTCTGCAGTTATGGCCGGCTGGGGAAAACAGTCAGACAGCGCTGGGTCTTGGTTGATCAGTCATCTTGTCTTTATGATCTTTTAGATACTCTGCCCCATTTTCCAAAGAACAACGATTGCCGAAAGTTATCAGCACTTGGTACAGAAGTTAATTGGAATCTAGCCCTGGGAGACGTCTTCCTTCGGTGCTTCCTGTCTCTTAAAAAAGCCACACTGTGGAGAAAATAGAACTGCTCTTTTTTTTTTTTTTTTTTTTCATTTTCATAAAAAATTGAGGTGGAAATAGGTCTTTATCTACTCATGTGTATGTTGAAAATACATAAAGGACAGAGTGATTATTCAGAAGCTTTTGAAAAGAGATGTTTGCACTTTTTTTTTTTTTTTTTTTTTTTTTTTGGCTTTAAGACTTTCCATTTAAGAGCCTTTGTTAGGATGGAGAAACCCAGAAGCTGTTGCCTCCCAGATCGTTGCTCCAGGGATCCCTCAGAAGACATCTGGGAAATCCTGAGGAGGGAGGGAGGAGGAGGAAGCTGGGAGATGGCATCTGGTGGAGCAGGAGCTGGCGTATCTCACAGGTCCAGCACAGATGCAGGAGAGAGTGTTGTTTGAGCTTTTTTTTGTTTCTGTTGGGGTAGATATTTCAAAGTTCCCAAACAAGAATTTGTGCTGAAGGACATTAGGTAAGAAAACATTTTCTTTTTGGTTAAGTGAAAGTGTGTGTGTGTGTGTGTGTGTGTGTGTGTGTGTGTGTGTGTGTGTGCTTATCTGGGTGTGTGTATGTATGTATGCACGTGTGTATGTGAGGGTATGTGTGTATATGTATGTGTATAGTATGTATGTGTGTGTTTGATCGTGTTTATGCTTTGACTATAAAGTGCCCCCCCAAAGCTTGACCATATGAACTGGTGGTCTAGGCATCAGAAAGTGGTTGTTGGGGACAGAATTTGAAAGTAATACCTGCTTCATGATCCCATCTGAGGTCTATGTTTCCTGGTCAGCTAAGATGTAAAAAGCCTCTGCCATATGCCGTGCACTCCCACTGCTATGCTCTTCTCAAAATAATGTGGACTAGTGTCCTCTCCAGTCAAGGACAAAAATAAGCCCATTTCCCCTTAACTTGTCCAGTATTTTATGCCAATGACAATAAAAGCAATAAAATGAGCATCCCAATACATGTTTACACTATTAAATGATTATCATAGAATACTTTTTTATTGATAAGTCTGTCAAAATGTTTAGGAGTGGTCATTTTAAGATTTCATTTGCTTACCTGGGTTTCTTTTCCTGCTAAGAGGCAATCCCAACCCTATAGCCAAATTGCCCTGATCTTTACCCAAACACTCCCAGGATGACAGAAAAGTGGTATTGATCAAAGATGATGAGAATCCACACACTTCTGGCTTCAAACTGTATAAATCGGACAAGAACATTGTTCTCCAATGAGCCCATCCTAGACTTGAGACATGGAAAAGAGCTCACTGACCACTAAGCTCACCTAAGTTTGGTTCTGAGCTGTTGTGAGCTTACCTCAGGCCACAGGCATGGGTAGAGAACCCGCTATTCATTCTGTGCCAGGCTCAGCCACAGGCCCTGTTCTCAGGCCACCAAGATAAAGGATGGTGGCTGCAGCGTTCAAGGCACTCCGATGACTGGGATTGGCAGTGACTTAGACAACGGCTGAAATTATGCTGGGCAGAAACTGGCAGAGAGAGTTCAACAGTGAGAGCGGAACCAAAGGTCAGATTAGATATTAATTTCCCCTGAGATCAATGCTTCCCACGGAGCAGTAGTCTGTAGTGCAGGGAGCTGCTGAGGATTGAACACTGAGCCAGGTCTTTATGCATGCTAAGAATGCACTCTTCCACTAAGCTGCAGCCACACTGCACCCGTCCATGAAGCGGGCTTTACTCAGTCTGGGAGGCTGTCATGATGGAGGGATGGAGCCACAGTGATGACACAGGACCTCAAAAGCAACTTGTGTGGGGAAAAAAGTGGAGAAGCAGAAAAGGTCTGTATTTATTTACTTATTTATTTTATGTGTATGGGTGTTGGGTCTGCGTGCATGTATGCCCACCTTGTGCATGCCTGGTGTCCACAAAAGCCAGGAGAGGGCATCAGATCTCATGGAGGTGGAGTGACAGAAGGGTTGTGAGCTGCCATGTGGGTGCTGGGAACTGAAGCTGGATTCTCTGGAGGAGCAACAAACACTCTTCACAACCCAGCCATCCCTCTAGCCAGCCGTCTCACAACCCAGCCATCATCTCTCCAGCCAGCTGTCTCACAACCCAGCCATCATCTCTCCAGCC